>OY804602.1:32968147-33340854 GCA_963680895.1 Fragum sueziense
ACATTGTTTTGTAATTTGAGGGAGTCTGGAAAAAGATTTAAGGTGGGGGCCAAGCTACCCAGGCCTGGGTAGCTTGGCCCCCGCCCCCTATTCTACACCAAAAAAGGCGAAAAATTAATTTGACCAAAACACATTGAACTTTGGTCTTTCTTTTCATTTAACAGTAGCGGTAACATTTACAGACATTGTTTTTGTAATTTGAGGGAGTCTGGAAAAAAGATTTTAGGTGGGGGGTCAAGCTACCCAGGCCTGGGTAGCTTGGCCCCCGCCCCTATTCTAAGCCAAAAAAAAGGCGAAAAATTAATTTGACCAAAACACATTAAACTTTGGTTTTTCTTTTCATTTAACAGTAGGCGTAGCATTTACAGACATTGTTTTTTATTTTGGTGGACTCTGGAAAAACATTTTAGGTGGGGGCCAAGCTACCCAGGGTGGGGGCTAAGATACCCCGGGGTAGCTTGGCCCCCGGGGGCCAAGCTGCCCGCGGGTAGCTTAGCCCCCGGGGGCCAAGCTGCCCAGGGGCCAAGATAAACTGATACACCGGTAAGAAAATGGTATGGTAAAAACACGGTGGATAGGCCTAATCCCGTGATACAACAATTCCAGAAAATCTTCAATAACTTTGTTAATATGGGACCGATTGTTTAATTCGGTTTGAAGCAGAGAAAGTGGAAAGACGTCACGCATTAGATGGACGTGATGATTTTTTGAAAAATCAAATGATAAAAAATTATAAAGATCAACCAAAATTTTGGTTGATCTTCAATAACTTTTTTATCAGTTGATATTTCAAAAATCCACCACAACCAGCTTATTTCTGGCATTTTTTTCACTTTCTCTGCTTCATTACGAATTCAAAGTGGTCGAGTATTAACAAACATATCGACGATTTTCTGAAATTCTGAGTCATGTGATTAACCACCGTGAAAAACTCAGCATAAAATGGTTTATTGTATATGGTTGTTTTCAGGGCTGGCGAATCAAGGAACATTGTGCGAAGATGAACGATCTTTGGCAACAAGTATTGCAGAAGATAAATTTAACTTTATGAGTGAAGTCATATTTACACATGAGCTAGGTCATGGGTCAGTATAGAATTTCTCTCCTTTGTTTACACATAAAAATCAAATGTACAAAACGAGCCATTTCAATGGCTGTGATGATATCTATGCGCAGCCAATGAAACCGGTTATGAAACCAGCATAGGGCAGATATTCATCCAAAAACTCGCAATCACAGCTACAATGTAAAGACAAGCTGTGGTTACGTGGTTTATTTTTAAGAAAAGTGGTGTTTTAGGAGTTAAAATCCACAAAGGATGAATTCACGCGTGTCAGGCCCGTTAGGAACAGCGGCTAGGGGCGGGGGTGCTTACAACCGCCCCAAAAAATAAAGTTGACCAAAAATGTCGAATTTTCCCTTTATTTACCCTAAACATTTGAGGGAAATCCAATTTAGACCCATTCCACCACCCCAGAACAGGCCCGGACAGGGGCTTAAGCCCCCGACCCCATAAAATTGCATCCTACGGACCTACATGCACAACGTACATGTATCAAAATGTAAGGCATAAACAGATCATTATGTTATCATGTCGAAAAGTACATTAATATTCTCAATTCGAGACTAGTATGCAAAATAAAATACATTTAATCGGAAAACAAGAATCTGACAGGCTTTGAAGCCCAATCTATAAAAGATGTTGAATTACGTGATTTTTATACGCTAAACCCGATTGGCCCTATCTTATTTCTCGTGCAGTCAGATGTTTTGTTACACAGTTTTCATAAAAAAAAAAACGTCGATAACGATACGGGCCCCAGGTTTTCACTTCGACCTTTAGAAGCGGAATTACAACTCATCCCGTTCCGAGACAACGAGCTTCAACTTTACTTAGCAAGGGTATTTCCATTTTCTATCCCCAGGTTAAATGCCGTACATGATGGTACAAACAATGCCTGTAGCAGCGACGATAAATTCATCATGGCGGTGGACAACTCCTTGACGGCAGCCATAAATACATTAAATCTATGGAGGTTCTCTCAGTGCACTGTCCAGTCCATCGAAGAATTCGTCGACATCCTAACTTTGTAAGTGTCTAACTGAGCTTTTCGCAGGTGACGAGGTCACATTTCGAAAATGCCTATCATCGCTTTTCAACAAAAACAAAAACAAACTGCAGTTGTTGTTTTTTTTTTTTTTTTTTTTTTTTTTTTTTTTTGTTTTTTTTTTTTTTTTTTTTTTTTGAAAGCGTATATTTCAAGCTATAGTTCCGATATTTTCGAACGTAACCAGCGTTATACAATATTTACCATAAAAATTACGATTTATTGTCAATTATAGCCGTTTTTCTTATCAGTGCTAAAAACTAGAACTACAAAAAATTGCACGGTGTAGATTGTGCGTGATGGGATGGGTAAATCTACGGACAAATTTGCCTCGCTTCAGGTAAGACATTTTGCAATAACTTTCTTATTTTCAAAATGTGTGTTGCATAGGGCCTATACACCGCCTCACTGAGCTCTTTCCCCAGATGTATGCCTTACTTGAACCATCCTTTTACTATTTTTTAAAAAATGATCCCAACCTATCAGTAAAACGAAAAATTCAGATCGTTTTTCTGGTCGATTGGAATCATTTTTTTGGGAAAGAATAAGGAGTTTTCAAATAATCATACATCTGAAACAAGAGCTCAGTAAGGCGCACTACATGCAGTAAAACGCTTGAAAATTGACTCATAAATACATTATTGCACAATTTCTTACCCGAAGCGTGGCTAATTTGGCCGTAGACGCTATCATTTCGTTTTCTGGACGGTTTAGGGTTGGGATCAATTTTTGGAAAAAGTAAAAGGATTCCACATATGCATTATATCTGAGAAAACAGCTCAGTAAGGCGGGGTACATGCAACAAACCTTTTGAAATTTGACAAGAAATAAAAAAAAAGTTATTGCAAAATTTTTGACCAGAATCGAGATTATTTTTGTCCGTAGTTGTTATCCATTCCATGATGCACAATCTCCACCGTGAATTTGGATTATGCAAGATATAATTTAATAGCTCGAATTGACAGTTTCTTATCGCATTGCTATTTTGCTTTCTCATTGCAGTAAGGATACCAATTGTATGTTAACGTTTAGTGAACCTGATCTACCCGAGATAACGCCACAAGGGGGCCCTCTAGGACAGATTTATTTACCGGACGAGCAATGCCGTCGTATATTCACTACCGGATCTGCCATGTCAAGGGTTTGTATTTGTAAAGTAAATCTATAAATAGTAAGGATGCCAATTGTATGTTAACGTTCAGACGTCGCGCACGTTATTGCGACCAGTCGTGAAAAACCCGGATCATTAACGAGAGATGCGCTGGTTCAAGAAGCATATTTAGTGAAGAATTATTTTTTTGATAGAATCTGTTTCTGTATATATGAAACTGTCTGTGTATAGTTTTACATGGGCACGATACACCGGAAAGTCATGAACTTCGGTCATTATTTTACGAAAAAGATTCCAGTTTTTAAGCGTGACGTGTAACATAAAAATTCGACGAATTTGATTACTCAAAATAAAACGTGTATTTGCAGCATAAATTTATGTTTAAAGATTGCACTTTTCGTTTTTGTATCCTATTCGCTATACAAAAATATGGTTTTTATGAAAAACATGCAAAAATTAAGGTCAGTATAATGAAAAAACAAACTCGCTTTGGCGCGTGACGTGAGCTATTTTCTTGATTTTTACAATAAAATGTCATTTTTCACTTTCCTTGGAATGAAAACAATTGAATCATTTTTATTTAAACTTAATTCACAATCAAGTTCATCAAATGAATTTTAGATATATGAAATATGAACAATCCATTACGTCGTTTTCATGTTTTATTTTGAATTCTCCTAAGTAAAACAGAAATGTCCAAACCCCCCCCCCCCTGCGTTTTTTCGCGGAAAAATGTTTTAGCGCACATTTCAACATTAATATGTTTAAATTCGTCAAATTCTAAGCATCGATGTTTTGATAATCAGTTAGTTCATTACAATATCTTCAAAATGGTGTAACATGTAGATGCGTATCATAATTATACGAGAATCGCCAAATTTTTTCCCAGGTAAAACAGAAATGTCCACCCCCTTAATTTACGTCAAAATGGACGTTTAACGTCGACGTTAAATGTGGTCGATTTCTATGGTATTGAAAAGGTTTTCAAACATTTCGGAAAATCTGTAACAATTACAATTAGTGGTAATGGCATCGTTTATAATAAATGGTAATGGGGTTTTGTCTTCTTTCGCCGACTAAAATGTTGAATAAAAATTATGCAATTTAATAAAAGTTTCTTCGTGGGTCTCTTTCAAATCATTCGCTCATGATTACATGAATCACACAATAATAAAATTTTGCTGTAATGAAAGACCCGTGTTACGTTATATCCAACCATAAAGTTGTTTTACTAGTTTTACTTTAAAGCAAAAATAGTAATTATTTTCCATTTTTCTTCTTTTTTCTATCTTTAAACAAGATATCTGTTCTACATGACAGGATATTTACGATATGAAATAACATACAAACAACAGAAACTATTCAGATGTAGGCCTACAACTAAATTTCCCCTCATATTGAGTGATATGATGTATGTTTCGCAAATGTAATTGCAAAATATGTAAAAAAAAAATATTTTCAAAATTTAGTGTTGAATACCACCAGCGTGGCGTTTATAATGCAGCGACAATACTCAAACGCATAACATTATTCATCATCAAAATCAACAAAAAGTAGAAATTTAATTGAACTATAATTCAGATATATAATTCATTTCTTTTATCCCTGTATTCTTCTGGGCCCCGTTTTACTAAGATTTGCGTAAGTTTTTGCGTAACTTTACGTTTAAAAAAATCTTACGCAAATTCTTAAGTGCGTTTTACTAAACGATCGTAAGAAAATTTTGAACGTAAGAAAAAAATTGTCGTAACTCTAAAAATAGAACAACAGAGGCTAAAAATAAATCAACAATGTGCTCTCACCTCGGTCTAGTTTCTAGTAAATATTAATATATAATAATTGTGTTTTCTGTTCATACTGTGTTTTTATGCAATAATAAACGTAAATCTCCTTATAAAGATGACAGAAATTCGGAATTTTAGGCGGTTTGCTGAAATATAATTGTGCTGAACACTCAACGTATTTCATACGTTTCGAAGTTGTCCATTAGAATCGGGAAAACGTGAGAAATACTAGCTGTCATGTTGTTGTTTTCCTATTCTATAAATAGTAACACAAAACAATGTGAGAAAAAACAACGAAATCAACATACATTTTCCGTGGATTTTTGAATTTCAACCTTTCTTTTGATGTATATTTTGAATTTTTCGATAATTCTTTATAGTTTACAAGTCTTTATAAGGCAAATTGAGGCACTGGCATTAGTTACGAAAATACTTACGTCAACTATTTTTGATCGTAAAGTTACGCAAAAACTTACGCAAATCTTACCTGCGAACATTTTTAGTAAAACGCACTTACGCAAATAATTTGAACTTACGTTCAAATCTACGAAAAATTCTTGCGTAAGTTCGTTAGTAAAACGGGGCCCTACTTTCTAAATATCTCATTAAACGAAACCGACTGAGCCTTTTTTCTTTGATAAATGGGAAAGAAAGCGCGGATGACAAAGAATGTTCGTTGCACGCAACGTCTTCCCGTGTATTTTGACGTTACATAAATTGGTCGCAATACCGTGCGCGACGTCTCAGTGAACCTGATTTACCCGAAATAACACCACAAGGGGGGCCCTCTAGGACAGATTTATTTACCAGACGAGCAATGCCGTCGTATATTTACAACCGGCTCTGCCATGTCAAGGGTTTGTATTTGTAAACATGTAATTTTTAACCCTTTCCTGAACGACGAATTTTTGGGTGTTCCAATTCAAAAGCTACCGAGGCCAGCAAAATGGATGTAGATAATGATGAAATTTTTGTATGATATAGCATAGAAAACATTGAGACAAAAGGAGAAACTGCTGGTTATCAGCAGTTTCTTCTTTTGTTTCAATGTTTTTCTAAGCCTTTTCTATTAGGGACGTCAAAACCAGGTCTTGTTTGGGAAAGGGTTTAAGAAAATTATCATAATCTTTTTGTTCTCTGTGGCGTCTTTCTTCTGTATAAGAAATTTCGAATCTCTACGTATTATTATTATGTAAGTCAGGAAGTACCCATAGAAATACATGCTGTATAATTGCCGGATCGTCGTATGATGTTGTAAATAAATCCTCTAACATTTCTACAGCTACGCGCATGATCAGATTTAAAAAAACGAATGTTTTTGAAAACAAAAATGCATGTTTTTTAAGACGGTTCAGACAAGGAACGGACCGAAAATACGACAGAAATTGCGAGTGTTTTGTCTCTGCAACAAGGTTAATCAATATTTCATTTTGTATTGCGATTCATGTTCAAGATCGATCTGTGACTTTTAGCCCATGAATCGTGGATCGGATCGGTTCGGTTCGCTACTTACCCAAAAATCTACAGCCCAAGTTTTGATACACTCGCTCTGCTTGTTTTCAGATACGATTTTTCAACACGACAGTACTGGTAGCCTATGTGGTGTACTAATGATAACGTTGATACATTCACTCTGTATGTTTTCAGATCCGATATTTCAACACGACATTTCAAATGATTTGTCTCTATATGTATTGATATGTGATGTGAAATTCAGATTTTGATACACACACACTGTATGCTTCAGATCCGATATTTCAACACGGCATATGATTATACTAAGTATATTTACTGGTATGTGGTGTATGCTTCAGATCCAATGTTTCAACACGACATTTCAAATGATTTGTCTCTATATGTATTGATATGTGATGTGAAATTCAGATTTTGATACACACACACTGTATGCTTCAGATCCGATATTTCAACACGGCATATGATTATACTAAGTATATTTACTGGTATGTGGTGTATGCTTCAGATCCAATGTTTCAACACGACATTTCAAATAATTTGTCTCTGTATGTATTGATATGTGATGTGAAATTCAGACTCACGATGTATGTTTCAGGTCCCATAATTCAACAAGACATATGAACCTACATGAATGTACTGATGTGTGATATGTTAACACTCACATTATATGTTTCAGATCCGCTATTTCAACACGACATATGAGCCTATATGTACTGGTATGTGGTGTACTAATAATAATGTTGACACGCTGGCACTTCCTGCTGACGGCACAACATGTGGTGACCAAAAGGTAACACTCAATAGAGCTACAAATAAGAGGAAGAGAACGGTTTCTTTATTTTTTGCAAAATTTCATTTATTGTTTATTAAGACCCTATGTCCCTAGACCCTAGGTACGCATCCCTCTCATCTGTTCATCTCGCTTAATAATTCTCCCGTTGTTAACCTAACTTTTTAGCTGGAGTGCATGTGTATTGGTGTTCGTGCGTTTGTGTGTTCGGCTTATTTTGTCCGTGTGCAATTTCTTCTTAATCGTTTGTTTATGCTTGCATCTTCACACTTCATATACGTATTGTACACATTCAATTGCAAATACCAAAATTCTGGGACCCTTGGTTCTGAGATTTTTTCTCTGCTTTTTTTTTAAATTTTGATTTTTTTTGGGTGCAATATCTTCCAAACCACATATGCTAGCCACACCAAGCCTTAACAGTTTTTTTATTTAATATCTTTAAATATATCATATAAAAATCATTGTCAGAAATTCGTGGGTTTTTATATATCTATATACGACATTTGGTATACGGTATTTCAAGTGCTAAATAAAAACAAACGAGATTAATCCTCGTTAAAACAAGGGTCCATTATTCATTTGTCCTTATATAACAGTGTATAATCATGTGATACAATACTTTTCGAAAATCTTCAATAATTTTGTAAGTACGGGACCAACTTGAATTCCGTTTGAAGCAGAGAAGGTGGGGAAATTCCAGGAATTAACTGGACGTCATACATTTTTTTTAAAAAACAAGCTGATAAGAAAGTTATTGAAGATCAACCAAAATTTTGGTTGATCTTCTTGATCTTCAATAACTTTTTATCAGCTGATTTTTAAAACATCCACCACGTCCATCGAATGTGTGACGTCTGTCCCCCTTCTCTGTCCAACCCGAATTCAAATTGGTCCCGTAATAACAAAATTATTGAAGATTTTCTGAAATTCTAGTCAAGTACTTAACCGTGATTCTATCTAATTTTTCAGTGGTGTGAAAATGGAGTGTGTGTAACAGCAAATGATGCCCCTGGAATAAATAGTACGTACATGTATCAACTTAAGTAAAGCGACCCATTATTAGCACTAAAGAGTCAGTGACGAAATTTGAAAAGTGCCAGTAATTCCTAAACTGTGTTACATTTCCATTCCAAATACAAACATAAGCGTTTTGAACGGTTTACAGACCCTGAAAAATAATCATTTTCTAGCCATACGAAATACATCAAATTACACACACTTGTAAATACACTTCACATAAGTTTATTCACCGTGCTGGATTTCAAGATTATGCTTCAAGAAAATGTAAATGTACAAATATTATTTTACTCTATATTCATACGCAAGGAAGATAATTTTAAACATTTTTGTCAAATATTACAATAAGTATGCATTAAATCAAAACTCTAAACCGTACACAATGCCTTATGTTTGTATTGGAATGGAAATGTAACACATTTTAAGAATTATTTGCACTTTTTAAAATTCGCCACTGGCTCTGGTGCTTTTAAGGGGTTGTATACATTGATTCAAACATCGATATTTTAGGATGGCACAATTGGAGTGCTGCTACGACAAACCTGTCAATATATAACCTTTTTCAAAATTCAGTCTACACTCGTTGAGTCTAAGTCAGAGAGGCCGTCAAAATACCTCGACATATCCGGAGTTCGACTCATCCAATTATGAATATTTTCGATGAAAACATCATATGTGTCCATGATTGAAATATACATGTAGTAGGAAAAGGAACGAAATTGCTCGAAACGAGCAATTTCTATCCTTTTCCTTCGAAATTTCAATGGCTGTATTTGATTCAGAATTATTTTGATTAAACATTTTGATATCCATATGATATTGACGGGACATGACTTTCACATCGAGATAAGCGGAATTTTAACTTATCCAATGTCGAGATAACGAGTGTCGACTGTACATGCCTGTATTACTTACTTGCGTATTTTCAGACAACTGCCCGTTCGGTGACCAACCAACACAAGTTACGTCAACTGAAAACTGTACGGAAATCCTGTCCGGTTTTCTAGGACAATGCTATAAAGATAACATTCGGTTTGCTTGTTGTCAGTCTTGTGAATCACAGAAGCTCAATATTTCAGGTAGGATTATATCTTTTATATCAGTATATGACGCACGAATTATTTCACGGCGTTTCTTGAATAGGCTAGATATAAGATGGTCTAATTTCAATAAATGACAGTGTTTGAAACAAGTATGTAAAACTTTTGTCTTGTACACTTTTGAATGACTGAAATAAGACAAGAGACTCTGTAACAATGTTTATTGGGGTTGTGAGAAAGAAAGGATTCAAAGCATGGTTTCCACGTTTCACGGTGTATAATCAGGTGACTCGGAATTTCCGATAATCTTCAATATCTTTTTAATACTTGAACAATTTGAATTCGGTTTGAAGCAGAGAAGGTGGGAAAATGACAAAAAATCAACCACGTCCATCTAATGCGTGACGTCTGTCCACGTTCTCTTCTTCAACCCGAATTCAAATCGGTCAAAAATCAACAAAATTATTGAAGATTTTATAAAAATATGATTATCCACCGTGCGTTTATTCTTTTACGTTTGGTCTGAGATATTTTAGCGCTCCAACATACAATCGTGCACGTTTGAACGAGATACGGACACCCCCCTACCCCTAGGACAAAACTATCGTGGACAAATCATTCCTAGGACAAACCACTATGACATTAACTAAGATTAAGCCCAAAGAACATTGAGACAAACGTCGATGTTTTTCCAAAGCATTTTAGGAACATCAAAATCGGATCTTTATTTATAAAATGGTTTATTTCCACAGGCTGTAATTACGGTGATCGTCTGATCTTTTCCAGTATTGGAGCTGCGTCTTGTTACGACGCAGGAATACAGTTTAATTGTTGTAAAACTTGCAAAGATTTGGAGAAGGAGGGTTTCCCGGAAAATAAATACAATCGAATTTCTCCTTTCGCCTCAATATTTGTAAAATGATTTATTTCCACAGGCTGCGACTACGGTGATCGTCTGATCTGTTCCAGTTTAGTAGCAGCGTCTTGTTACGACGTAGGGCTACAGTTTAATTGTTGTAAAACTTGCAATGATTTTGAGAAACCAGGCCTCCCGGACAGTAAGTGTTATTATACTTCACCTATGAATGAGTATTTTCTTAATAAGTCCACCCATAATGGGATTCGCGAGACGTCGGATTTTTTGTCCGACGTCGTCAACATTTGTTACGAATCTGAACCTATTTGGGCGACGTCGTTAATATTTGCTGTATTGATTTTGAGACCAAAATGAATCTAGATCAGCCTGCTTGTAGACTATACCTCGTATCTACACCCATATTCTGTTGTTGTTGTTGTTGTTGTTGTTGTTGTTGTTGTTGTTGTTGTTGTTGTTGTTGTTGTTGTTGTTGTTGTTGTTGTTGTTGTTGTTTTTTGAGGGGGGATTGCTATTGTTTGTTGTTTTTTTTATCTAAAACATATGAGAAAATAATAAACAGCTAAGAAACCGTTTATAGGTTCGATCCTACTTTTCATTAAAATGATGTTTTATTTTGACAATATCCAAAACAATGCTTGCTTTTGTCCTACATAATATTGGAGGCTTTAATAAAACATTACGGCAAAATAAGAAAAAATATAACCAGTTTTTCCCTCTTTTTATCCAAAAAGATTTTGCTTTTGCGGTTTACTTTATATCGATTCTTTGTTGTATTAGATAGAGGATTTATAGCAGATTCTGCGAGAAATAAACACTCAAATGCGCGCAGCGCGTTGAATGTTTATATCGCGTAGAATCTACTATACAGACTCTATCTGGCTTAGTGTTCGCTAGTGGTTCATTGGACACGGGGGCGTGGCTATGTATAGACGTCACATAAACTAGCCGGCAGCCCGTTTGTGCGAAATATAGCGGCGAAATTTTAAAATATATACTGCAATTTCATTGGTCCAAAACGTAGGTCGAACACTAATATCCGAATAGAAACTGTCCACAATTGTGTCGTTTCCGAAAGAGTTATAACTGCATTTCCTACTTTTGCTTAATTTTTTTCTTAAACATTTTTCGATGGGGACGCCAAAAGTTGGTCTTCCTTTAGAATGTGTTAAAAACGCTCATGTACTTGCCAAAATGGGATATACGTATAAATGTGCACGGATCTTGAAAAACGTCCCTTATAGCATTTGAGAACAACATGGTTCCAGATCAGCCTGCGTATACACGCCGCCTGACCAGGAACCATGTTGTTCTAAAACAGATTCGTCATGGTCTGTAGCATCCATTTGAGAGTAACATGGATGCTGGCTAGACTGCATCTAGGCACAGCCTGATATTGAAACATAGCTGTCTCAAATAGGCTACTTTAACCATTTCCCAAACAAGACCTGGATTTGACGTCCTCAATATAAAAGTCTTGAGAAAACATTGAAGCAAAGGAAGAAACTGTTGATAATCAGCATTTTCTCCTTTTGCCCCAATATTTTCTTTGCTATTTTGTACCCTTATTACATCTTTATCAACATCAATTTCATCGTCTGCAGCAGCTTTCCTATCAGACCACCCTTAAATTTTGTTGTTTGAGAAAGGGTTAAGAGACCTTTTTCCAGATCCCGGTTCGAATATTTTCCAGGTTGCAAATACGGAGACAAAAATACAGATTGTACTGCAAATGCTTGTCAAAGTAGCTCAAACTTGGATGTGGTAAGTACTAGTTATAGAAATACTTGATGTTTAGGGGGAGGATGGGGATTTATCTTTAGGGGGAAAGTGTTTTATAACTAAATGGGAAAGACGCCGGAAAACTGTGTCACTCTCTTCAGGAGAAAACAACCACTGGTGGTGAACTCGACGAGGGACGTTTTTCGCTACAACAAGAAATAGTTGTTTTGCGTTTAAATATGAGTTTATAATTTTTTTCTAATGACAATGAAATTATTCTAAAAATAGATCGGGTTTATCATTATGTATTGACAAACCGTTGGTATTGTTATATAATCTCGTAACTACGGCTTTATCGAAGCCGTAGTTACGATATTTTATAACAATAGACAATATTTTATTGACGTAATCTTTACAGATTCTTGTCACATATATACAATTTACAAATACTAACAAATCATTTTATTTTACTTATAGTCAATTTTCAATTCATTCGATTCACGAGATGCAAAATAGTTTTCATTTCTGTATGGAAAATATTTGGAAGAGACGCTAAATTGGATAAAAATCGACTGCTCAGCGCCAAACCATTGTAAGTGCATATGGGTTCACATCCACCTAAAACAGTTCACCGCAGAGCTCTCGATATATAATTTGGTTAATATTCCATATTTTGTAGATGTAGCAAATTCTAAACGTGCATTTTTTTTTTTTTGTAAAGGCTTGCGGATCCAACCAGGAGGCATGTGTCATCCCTTTTCTATTAAAAAAAAAGATGACTAGTCTCCAGGCTCGCAAACGAAATTGTAAGAAGTGTACAAGAGATAGTCTCATTTCCTTCCAAGAAACGAAATAGGAAGGTCGTGAGACGGACTCTTGCACCGATTTATAAAGAATAATATGCACAAAAAACTGAATTGATTTTTCATTATTACATAATACAAAACATAGATGAGAGATAATTCATTTCTTATACGATTTTATTAACCTCACTTTGGATCATGAGAGAAGCAATAAGGAAATGTGCCCAGTGGCACACCTACTCATTTCTTCGTCGTGATTCCGTTGTAGATAAAAATGTATAGTCATTAAACATTAACGTTATTTAGCAAACCTGATCTGCGTGTAAAAGATTCCTTAATGTATTTTGCAAGATTTAACAAGCATTTTTTATTTTTGCTTTGAAACAACAATGTCATTTTATACATACTTGGGCGAGTGAAAAACTTTTTATTTATATATAATTGTCTTAAATCAGCAAAAGCTGTACAAATAAAAAGAAAATGAAATTCATCTTCAATTTCGTTACTATTGCATAATTGACAAAGGCGTAGATTTCTATCAATTCTGTTGTTACCATATCTTCCTGATTCTATTCGTAGCGAATGAGATGCAAGTCGTATCTTTGAAATGTAGTTAAACCATTTGAAAGGTAAGACATTCAAATAATTCTCAATACCAAGACTGGTTTTGATGTACTTATGACTCGATAAAACCGTACTGTTATTAATATATGAATACATGTTTTGATAAAATTCATCAACAACTCTAGATTGAAATGTTTTATAAAAATGCTTGTGGTTGACGCTAAAAGGATTTTCCCAAACCCCTCCGAATCCGTAATTATATAACAAGTGTTTAACATTACTACATCAATTTATTTTCCTTGCCTCTGTGTTTAAAAGAAGGCTTTTGTAAACAGTATTAGTAATTATGTTATCAGATGCAATCACCTTTCCCCAATATTTGATTAGACTGGCATAATTTTAATGTAGACTGGGTATCGACCCATCTCGAAGTAAACAGCGTAATTACATATTGAGGTCTTTACACCAAGTATTTTTTTTTAAATTTCAAATGAACTCTTTCTATGTCTCTGGATTTGACGTATCCGGTAATTTCATTTGAAAAACAAAGTATAGAACCAACAAATGCATCGAATAATTGCAACAATGTTGAAGTACAAAAATTCAAATTGCGAGTTTTACTGCACAATACATTCATGGCCTTAAGTGCTTTACCAACTAATAATTTGTAAATTTGGTTAAAAGACCCCGTGTATGTAAATAATGTTCCGAGATAATTGAATTCGTTCACTATTTCAATATTTTCATTGTTATATGTCCAGTATTCATTTTCTCTAAGACCCCCTCTTTTGCGAAAAACAACAATTTTAGATTTTTCTGTGTTAACTTCTAGTCCACATTTACTACAATATTCATATAAATTATCTAAACTTGACTGTAACAACACCGACGTAATACATTGATCGTGAAAAAACATCCCTTGCTTTGGCAGAGTTCACCATCTGTGACAGCAGTCACTGTAAACACATGTTTTATCTGCATTTTCTTTTGCTTCCTAAGCTTAGATATTTAACTCTTTACCAGATGGCAAAATTTTAGGGTGGTCCACTTCAAAAACTGCCACAAATGACAAAATGATTTGGTAAAATATGGCACAGAAAACATTGAGACAAAAGGAGAAACTGCTGGTTAACAGCAGTTTCTCCTTTTGTTTCAATGTTTTCCCAAGCATTTTCTATTAGGGACGTCAAAACCAGGTCTTGTTTGGGAAAGGGTTAAGACGTCAAAACCAGGTATTGTTTGGGAAATTGCTTATATTGAAATCTCTGAAGTATCCAACATATTTATAAGCTTTTTAATACAGTGTGATTCTTATTGTACCTAATTTCAACATGGATCCTGATCAGCATATCAGCCTGAAAAGCAATCTTTCTAAAGGATTTCTATAAAATTGCTAAACGGATACTTTATGATCACGATGAACATGAAACGAGTAAACCATAAATGGATAAGACAAATTTCTCAGCATTTTTCTCTTTTCTCTTAAGGTCTTTAATTAATGTAGAATTCCCGTAATGTGGCCATTTTGAGATTTACACAACGTCGGAATTTTTCGGACGGCGTCGTTAACCTTACCCGGTATCCGATCTATTCGGACAAGTTACGAAGATAAAAGATTCCGATTTCTCCTGCCGAATGATTACGACCTCGTCCGTTTAACACCGACATCGTGTGGATTACAGATATAACAGAGAAACCCTTTCCAAAACAACAAAATTTATGGAAAGTCTCATTCAAAAACTGTTGCAGACAACAAAATGAATGTTGGAAAAGGTTTGAATTGTGTACAATGTAGCATAGAAAATATTGAGGAAAAGCAGAAAATGCTGATTATCAGCATTTTCTTCTTTTGCCTCAATGTTTATCTGTGCCTTGCTTATTACAAAAGTCAAAACCATGTCTTGTTTGGGAAAGGGTAAAATTAAATCGGGGTCAATGGAATTGACCACTGCTTACGGTATTGTTGGGGTATCAAACTGAACGATTTTGTTACTTTGTGAGTTTGGGTTTCTGTGTCAAGCCTCGTGTTTAAGCTCTTTCCGGCAATCGGATTTCTCGGTAGTCTTTTTGCTGGCCCTTTTCCAAGATGTTGAGATTGTGAATTGGTTTAGTGTAAATTGCATCCGTTATTTGAAGCTCCGTAACAAAAAAAATCTCGGTTTAGTGAACCAGTCAACTTTTTTATTTGTTACGTCATAAACCAGATATGACGTCACGTCGTTTTTCTGCGTTCTCTCGACGTTGAAGCTCCAGCGCATTATCAGAACGTCAAGCGACGTTATTTTGCGGATCCTTTTGCAAACAAATCGGTACTGCTTGTTCCACACCTCTACCGCAGGACTTAAACCATTAAACGATTTCTTACACATTCAAAAGCTTAATTCTCATGTATTGTTGATGAAAGAGAGGTGGAAAAGCGTAAAAAATAATAAAAAAAAATCACACCGTGAATTGAACACGCATCTCCAGGGTGACAGTCGATAACGTAACACGGTACGTCAGCGCAGTTAATAATTAGTTAAGGCACATTGTATTATTATAAATATTTTCAAATACCAAAAACTAAAGACACCCATAGACGGCATAAAACACCAAACACTACCAAAAAACGACAACTGCCAATAGACACCCATAGACTGCCTAAAACACCAAACACTACCAAAAACGATAACTACCCATAGACACCCATAGACGGTCTAAAACACAAAAACTACCGAAAACGATAACTACCCATAGACACCCATAGACTGCATAAAACACCAAAAACTACCGGAAACGATAATTATCCATGTACACCCATAGACTGCATAAAACACCAAAAACTACCGAAAACGATAACTACCATAGACACCCATAGACGGTCTAAAACATCAAAATCTACCGAAAACGATAACTACCCATAGACTCCCATAGACGGCCTAAAACGCCAAAACTACCGAAAACGATTACTACCCATAGACACCCATAGACTGCCTAAACACCAAAAATTACCGAAGACGATAACTACCCATAGACTGCCTAAAAAACCAAAAAATACCGAAAACGATAACTACCCATATACCCCCATAGACTGCATAAAACACCAAAAACTACCGAAACGATAACTACCCATAGACACCCATAGACTGCATAAAACACCAAAAACTACCAAAAACGATAACTACCCATAGACTGCATAAAACACCAAAAACTACCGAAAACGATAACTACCCATAGACACCCATAAACTGCATAAAACACCAAAAACTACCGAAAACGATAACTACCCATAGACGGTCTAAAATACCAAAAACTACCGAAAACAATAACTACCCATAGACACACATAGACTGCCTAAAAGACCAAAAACTACCGAAACAATAACTGCCTAGAAATTTTCGAATCCTAAAATTCTATCAAATTGTTCTGTATGTTCCCGTCTTTGTCAACATATGAAATAGATAATATGATTAGCCATATATGTCTCATAGTCGTATGCAAAAGTTGTCAAATTATGAAAATTGTGAACAACGGCACTTTAAAAAGCTCCCGCATTTCAATGGTACCTATTTAGCAACAGCTCAGTGTTGCCTACATAGTTTTGATATCAGTCCACAATTCTAAATCGAAATAGCAAGACGAGTCATTGTACAACATTTTTGTATCAATATTGTTGATACCAACATGCGAAAATGTTGCATGTTCTTCACAAATATGAGAATATCAAAAAGTTAATATATCAACAAAGCAGTGGCTAGTTCATCATTACAATAGAAATATTAGCAATATTGCATTGAAAGGCACAATTATTGTACAATAAAAACTGCTTTTGTGTTCTTTTTATCGTCTTGAGCAGTGTAGTAAAGAAAAGATGTTTGTATTTATAAAAACAAAAGTAGTCTAAGTGCTGATAAGCCACAAAGGAAAGTAAAAAGGGTGACATTATAGGTTAAATATGTAACATTTTTGCACTGCCTTTATTTTTCATCCCCATTTTATAATTTACTCGGTTGTTTGGGATTTTTTTTTCTTCCATTATATCATTGGTGGGTGGGGTACGACAATGTGTCATTTATTCTGTTTTGTGTGAAAAATGCTAAAATTAATGCCATGTATGGCTTATGGCCAAGTTGGTTAATTCAAATAAAGACACAACCAAGTATAATAAGCTATTTACAAATCTATATAAAAGGTACATTGTATTAAGTAAAATCTTAGATTTTACATTCTTAGAAATCTGGACCCTTCTCACTTACATTAAAAAGCAACACTGTTACCGGTTTTATTTTTTCTTCATATTTTACAATAATCATGGGCATATATGTGGGCTATTTTTATGCAAATTTCATAGGTTGACAAAAACTGGAACTAGGTGAAATTAAGACCTGAATTTGGTCAAAATATTTAAAAACTAAAACATTTGGCGATGACAACATCTTTTAGCAAATTGCTTTTTGTTGAGAAATATATACTATTCTGGTTAATACATGAAGAGCAATTATTAGACATTATTTTTTCGGGACAATTTGGCTCGAATACAACAAACCTTTGTGTTTATGCCCCCTTTTAGTTAGGATACCCCCATTTTTAAGCAAAAATCTTAAAATTCTTGGAAATTTATTTTCCGGAATAGATTTTTGGAAAATATTTCGGGAATAACGCCGTAATACAGAGTACTAACTTCATACCAAATTTCGTGAAAACCCGAGCGTGGGCACAACCCTATGGGAATTTCTGATAGGGTGAGACCCCCCCCCCCCCTTGAACCTTACCTTGACGCTTTATTGGATAAAAGATATAGGAAATGCTTAAGTTCATTTAGAATGAGTGCGCATCGACTTTGCATTGAGCAAGGCAGATACCAAACTTAACGTAGTTTCATTTAAACTGATGCAAACTGATAATTATATCACATTTTTATGCCCCCGATAGGGAGGCATCATAAATTTGACTTGTCCGTCCGTCCGTCCGTCTGTCTGTCCGTCTGTCTGTCCGTCTGTCTGTCCGTCCGTCTGTCCGTCATTCCGTCCAAAAACTTTAACATTGGCCATAACTTCCTTATTACTTAACATATTCGCTTCATACTTTACCACAACATTTCTTGGTGCATTACCTTTCTGTAGGCACATACTTTGGTGACCTTGACCCCTGGATGACCTTGAACTTGAACATAGATTGGCCATAATTTAAAATCAAAGCGGTGTCGGGGGCATTGTCATATTACAGTGACAGCTCTTGTTTCCTTTCATATATAATATCTGCCTTTGATTTCCCTAATGCTGAAGGCTAAGAAAAACTATAAGAGAAAAGTTGAGAACTCAAATTGAAATGGAATTTTAAGGGGTTTTTCTTTGAATTTGGCCAAGTTCAATATGACTTGGAGCCTGCAGCACTAAACGACTGCTCTTACAAATTTAATTTCTAAAATTCTTATGTGTTGGCCATTCTTTCTCTTAAAGTGACATTTCACATATATTTTCAATAAATTTTACTTTTATTTTTTTATTTTTTTAATTTTTTTTTATTTTTTCTAGAAGAGTATACTTTCTTATGAATATTCTGAAAATTTCAAGCCAAAATAATGCGCTATTTACGAGTAATATATATTTTTGTGCTTAAATTAAACATATTGTTGTAGACAACAGTTCGGATTTATATGGAATTTGTCCTTTCTGTATCAACTTTAAAGGCGTGTTTCATTCATATAAACAACAACTTCAAAAAACCGATGGCATCTATACGCATTAGAATAACCAATCTTTGCATCAAGACATAATTTTTAAAAAACGAAATTGGAATGCTATGTCCCTTTAAAATGTCTTTTACTGCCAGATCATCATTAAAAAACACAAACGCAGAATATGAATGAAAATAACAGATAGATCTATCTTCAACCCGGTCAGAGGCTTTGCCTTATTTTCATATTATCCGATGGGGTCGTCAAAGGGGGTTGCGTTTTAGGAGTAGTATAAAATGGTCACCTTTAGCATGTCAAAATGTTTTCTTTTCTTTTTCCATTAGTGTTGTGAGACGTGTAAAGTTGACCAACCAGGGGGAACATCATCAGCAAGCGAACTACCAGGTGAGTTAACCCATTACCAAACGGCAAAATGTTGGACTTGTCCAAATTCAAAGATGTTGCAGACGACAATTTAAATTGAAATAATTTTTTTCATCTTTTGGTATTTTTGTTTAGAAAATATTGTGGGAAATGAAGAAATTGCTTGTCACAAGCAATTTCTTCATTTTCCACAATGATTTCTCAACCTATTTTTTGTGGGGAGTCAAAAAGAGTCACTGTGTGGTAATCAACGTCGTGAATCGGAACAGCGATTGACCAATCGTGGGCCGAGGTTTGCTTGTAGAATGCGGGTTCTTCAAAAAAAAAATCACTTTAGTCATTTTACTGTGATTGCTGTTGTTTAAAAGTGCAACTTTTCCTTCCATTCCGTGAACCGTTTTTATCGATTTCTTATTTTTTTGTCAACTAAAAATGAAAATGTTCAATCCCAATTTTTTCTGGTTTTCCTCTCTGTCATTTTAAGTTATTGGATACCAAGTATTAGATAGAGGCTGTATAGTAGATTCTACGCGATATGAATGTTCAAAAGGCGCAGCCTTTGAACGTTTATGTCGCGTAGAATCTACTTTACAGACTATATCTAACTTAGTGTTCGTCAACCAATGAAAACATACGCTTCTACTGTCATTCTTCAAACCACGCATCCGACCGGAGCTACTATCAAGCGGATTTTACTGGAATTACGTCATTTTCCCAAAAATTACATCATTTTCCCAAAATTACATAATTTTTCATAACTGCACAGGAAACGGGGGCGTGGCTATGTATATCCGTGACATAAATTGACCGGCAGTGCGTTTACGTGAAATATAGCGCCGAAATTTTCAAATACATGTATACTGCAATTTCATTGGTCCAAAAACTAGGACGAACACTAATTTACTACTTTTGTCTTCTGCATTTCTTTGGTATTTGGACATTTGTTTACAACAGCTTGCCAGCTTGCATTTACCGAACGGACTATTACTGACGCTTTGCTGGTACCTTTGCTTTACAGACTAGGGCCCCGTTTTACTAACGAACTTACGATCATATTTTTGTGTAAACTGTGTTATAAGGCATCTGATTGCACGAAAAATTGGATTAGGCCAATCAGGTTTGTTGTTACAAGTAATTACGCAAAAAATAATCGTACGTTCGTTAGTAAAACGGGGCCTAGGTTATTTCCGCTACCGCTGGGGGAGGTGGTGCCATTCTCGTTGTGATGATTCTTGCCGCAGTCTGTTGTACGGGACGTAAACGTACAGACAGATGCGTTTAGCGGGTTTCCAGAACGTCAATGATAAATACGTTTTGCTGCTTTCTTTATTTTACAGACTGGGTTATTCCCGCTACCATTGCCGTTCTCGTTGTGATAATTCTTGCCGCAGTGTGCTGTACGGGACGTAAACGTGCAGACAGACGTGTGAGGGGGTATCCAGGAAAAAGTCGCTTTTCAACACAATTATCGTAACAGCAGCTTGTTTTAAGCTGCAGTTACGATGGGGTTTTTTATCGAAAAGCAACGTTACCTTTACTTAACAGACTGGGTTATTCTCGCCGCCGCTTGTGGAGGCGGCGCCGTTCTCGTTGTGACGATCCTTGCCGCAGTCTGTTGTACGTGACGTAAACCTGTAAATAGACGTGTGAGGCGCGTATCCAGAACGTAAATGACGTTTTATTGCTTACTTTACAGACTGGGTTATTCCCGCTGCTGCTGGGGGAGGCAGTGCCCTTCTCGTTTTGATAATTCTTGCCGCAGTGTGCTATACAGGACGTAAACGTGCGGAAAGACGTGTGAGGAGTGAGAAAAGCGTCGCTTTTTAACAAAAACCTCGTAACTGCAGTTTGTTTTAAGCTGCAGTTACGAGGTTTTTTATTGAAAAGCAGCGTTGAGCTGGTACCTTTACATTTCAGACTGGGTTATTCCTGCTGCCGCTGGGGGAGGCGGTGCCCTTCTCGTTATAATAAACCTTGCCGCAGTGTGCTGTACTAGACGTAAACGTACAGACAGACGTAAGAGGAGGGTAGCGAGAAAAGTATCGCTTTTCAACAAAAACCGCGTAACTGCAGCTTGTTTTAAGCTGCAGTTACGAGATTTTTTTATTGAAAAGCAGCGTTGAGCTGGTACCTTTACATTACAGACTGGGTTATTCCAGCTGCCGCTGGGGGAGGCGGTGCCCTTCTCGTTATAATAAACCTTGCCGCAGTGTGCTGTACTAGACGTAAACGTACAGACAGACGTAAGAGGAGGGTAGCGAGAAAAGTATCGCTTTTCAACAAAAACCGCGTAACTGCAGCTTGTTTTAAGCTGCAGTTACGAGATTTTTTTATTGAAAAGCAGCGTTGAGCTGGTACCTTTACATTACAGACTGGGTTATTCCAGCTGCCGCTGGGGGAGGCGGTGCCGTGCTCGTTTTGATAATTCTTGCCGCAGTGTGCTGTACGGGATGTAAACGTGTAGACAGAAATGTGAGGCGGGTATCCAGGAAAGCGTCGCTTTTCAACAAAAACCTCGTAACTGCAGGTTGTTTTAAGCTGCAGTTACGCGGTTTTTGTTGAAAAGCAGCGTTAAACTGTATTAACGGCATTTTAACGTTACTGATGCTTTGCTTGAACCTTTACTTTACAGATTGGGTCATTCCCGCTGCTGCTGGGGGAGGCGGTGCCCTTCTTGTTATAATAATCCTTGCCGCAGTGTGCTGTACGGGACGTAAACGTGCAGATAGAAATGTGAGGAGGGCAACCAGAATGGAATCTGGTAGGAGGGGACGAAGATCGGATAGTAGACGGCGGAACGATCGCTATGCTCAGCCGGATCGTCGACGCGGCATGCCTGACTATAGAAATGGAAGATCTTCCTATGGTCGAAGTGTAAGTGAAATTGCTAAATAAACATAAATCTTTAGCTAGTCCACCCTCAATGAGATTCGCACGACGTCGGAATTCGTATGACGTCGTTAACATTTGTTACGTATACGAACCTATTTTGCGGTGGATGGTTCCGCCGCTGAATGTTTACGACGTCGCCCGAATTATTCCGACGTCGCAGGAATCTCAGTGGGGTGGAAACCTTAAATAGAAAAAAGGATCATAGTCTTCTCTTACTTACACAAATACATTTTACTGTACTGCCTCTATTGTGGTTGAGAATCACGTGCCACAGCGTAAGCATCAATCGTTTCATTTCGTCAAACGGTAATAATTTTAACAACGATACTGATTCCATTATTTCCTCTTTTCTGCAATTGTTTTATGACTCTGCCTCTAATATGAAAAGACATTTCAAACCCAATTTAACAATTAAAACCACACAACAGCCTGAATGGTGGAATGTTGAATGTGAAAATGCAAAGTATGTAAAACAAGAGTACCTACGAACCTTTAGAATAAGGAATCGAAACGAAGATTTTTTAAAATTTAAGATAGCAAGAAATAGGTTCAAAGCAAAGTGTAGAAGAAGCCGCATTGAATTACAAAAAGAAAACAGGGAAAAATTGATAAATGCCAGTAAGGACGCGAAACAATTTTGGTCAATTGTAAAATTAAAAAAGCAAAGAAGTTTTCCCGAAAAGCTTATTGATAATTCAAATTGGATCAAACATTTTAAAGAATTGTATAAGAAGGTAAACACTAGTTCTAATGAAAATATTCTTCAAGATATTGTACATGAAAGTGACGATAAATGTTTAAATGAGAATTTTTCCCAGGAAGAAATACTGTTAAGTATCAAAAACATGAAATCAAACCGTTCTTCTGGACCGGATGGTTTATGTATTGAAATGTTTAAAAGCACAAGTCACATTGTTTTACCTTTTCTAACAGATTTATTTAATCGTATTTTTACTACAGGTTATTTTCCTGAAGCATGGAGCAGTAGCTTAACCGTTCCAATACATAAAAAAGGACCTACAAATGACCCAAATAATTACAGGGGAATATCGCTAATTGATAGTCTTTGCAAAATATTTATTAATGTCCTGTCCTCCCGTTTATCAAGGTGGGCAGAAGAAAACAATGTTTTACACGAATCACAAGCTGGTTTTAGACATAACTACGGTATAATTGACCATATATTCACTCTCCAATCTCTAGTTCAAAAATATCTCTCGAAACGTAAAGGTAGATTCTATTGTCTTTTTGTTGATTTCCAAAAAGCTTTTGATTGTATTGACCATGAAAAACTTTGGGATTCGTTTAGTCGTAAGGGTGTAGGTGGTAAATTTCTAAGAATTTTTCAATCAATGTATTCTAAACTTAAATGCAAGGTAAAAATAGGCGATGTATTATTAGAACCAGTAGACTGTTTAAGAGGAACCAGACAAGGCTGTGGGAGCTCAACGATAATTTTTAATCTATTTATAAATGATCTTATTGAATACTTGGATCAGGAAATTGGTCAAGGCATATTTGTTACAAGGGATATAAATGAAATAATCTCCTTATTTTTTGCAGACGACGTTGCATCCGTCTCTGATACAGTAAATAAATTACAGCGACAAATTGATGTTATAAGCAAGTTCTGTGACTCCGTTGGCATGAATTTGAATTTGGATAAAACCAAAATTATAGTTTTCAGAAATGGCGGTACAAAGAAAAAATGTGAAAAATGGTTCTATAAAGGAAAAGAAATCGAAACAGTTACTTATTATAAATACCTTGGAACGATATTTACATCAAGACTTTGTTGGTCAACTACAAAATGCAATCAAGCGTCACAAGCTAAAAAAGCGTGTTTTAGTATATACAGATTTCAACATAAATTCGGATTCTTTAATCCAAACGAATATTTTAAACTATTTGATTCAATGGTTTCTCCAATTCTTTGTTTCAGTTCAGAAATATGGGGATACGAATACTGCAAAATTATAGAAAAGGTCCATATCGACTTTTGTAAAAGAATTTGTGGATTGCATCAAAATACAGCTAATTTTTACGCATTGAGTGAATGTGGACGTTACCCTATTTCAATCAAATACATGACTCGCTGTATTAAATTTTGGTTAAAACTTACTGAAATGTCACAGAATCGATATCCAAAACAATGTTATTTAATGCTCAGGAAATTAGATGAAAATAATAGAATTACGTGGGTATCTAAAGTGAAAAAATTGTTATATGAAAATGGTTTCGGATTTGCATGGTTGGCTGATGGAGTTGGCGACCAGAATAAATTTTTGCGTTCTTTTAAACAGAGACTAATCGACTGTTCATACCAATTACTGCATCAAAACATTACAGATTCGCCTAAATCTATGTACTATCAACATTTTAAGACATTATTAAATGTTGAGAGATATCTAACAACAAACATTCCATTTTATCATAAAAAGGTTCTTTCTAATTTTAGATGTTCCAGTCATAGTTTAAATGTTGAAAAAGGGCGCCATCAAAACATTGATTTCAATTTTAGATTCTGCAATTACTGTATGACAAACAACGTTTACGCCGTAGAAGATGAATTACATTTTTTATTAATATGTCCTAGGTACACAGAATTAAGGAATCTTTATTTCAAAAGTGAATGGCAAGAATCACCAGCAACACATCAGTTATTCTACAGAATTATGTCAGATCAGAATGATATTAGTATAAAAATGTTATCTAAATACCTTGTGGAAGCTTTTAAAATCCAGAAAATATCAATTGAAACTGTATAAAACAGCAGCCAAGGAATGAATTGTCAATTGTATAAATGTTTGTAATAAGTCACTCTTTGATATTATATTTTGTAAATATGTTATATGGGCCGGTGGCCTTGATTTGAAATAAACGATATGTTATGTTATGTTATGTTATGTTATATATTAGATACAACAGTACCATGGTTACTGTTGATACTTGGCCGATTAGAATTTGGATTTAACCCTTTCCCAAACGGCAAAATTTTTGGGTGATCCTCTTCAAAACCTGCCACAAATGACAAAGTGGAAGTTGTTTAAGATAGAATTTGTGCAAAACAGTGCATGGAAAATATTGAGACAAAAGGAGAAACTGCTGGTTATCAGCAGTTTCTTCTTTTGTTTTAATGTTTTCTCAAGCATTTTCTATAAGGGGCGTCAAAACCAGGTCTTGTTTGGGAAAGGGTTAAACAGAGAATATGCAAAAATATCAGGAATTTTTTGGATTTGATGGATCTTTCAAACAGCAAATCGTCGCTTTTCAACAAAAACCTCGCAACTGCAGCTTGTTTTAAGCTGCAGTTACGAGGTTTTCGTTGAAAAGCTTCGACATGATAAAAGATTGTTATTTGTTGACAAAAAAGGGTGAACCACACCCTGCAAAAAAGTTTTATTTTATTTTTTTATTTTTTTGTAATCGGTAAGGTATTTCATTTATTACTAGATTCATTTAGAATTGTCGAAGATGTTCTGTCACGTGATTTCCCGCCGTCTTCTGTATTGACTTTAAATGGTAGCCTAATGAATTTTGTGCTAAAAATAGACTTGATTATCCTATATGTTTTTATAAACCGTTGGTGTTGTTATAAACTTCATATTTTTTTAACGACACCCACTAAATATTATTTGTTTGTCTGAGATTACGTCACGTTTAACAGGATAAAATCGTTCCCTATTATGAATTGTTTCATTTTGATATATTCGTTGAAGTAATGTGTAGTTCAGTGCCCTTTCAGTGCCCTAATTGTGTAACGTGTCTTATTTTCTTCAGTCTGTCCCGTACACATCGAGCAGCGGAAATCCATATTCTAGGTAAGCCCCAATATCATTTATCAATTTAATTCATGGACTAATATTTCATTACAATAAACAAAGGCCATCGGCCCATTATAAAATATGTATGCCTATCTATTAGCTAGAGATGCCGTTGCTGGTCATTTATCGTGAGCTATTACACATTGACATTTACATAAAAGAGTTATCCCGTTTTTAGATTTTCTTGAACTCATAAGTGCTCTTAGTATTAGATAGATGTTGTATAGTAGATTCTACGCGAAATAAACATTCATGTTTATTTCGCGTAGAATCTACTATACAGACTCTATCTGACTTAGTGTTCGCTAGTGGTTCATTATAGACTGGTCGTGGCTATGTATAGATGCCACATAAACTAGCCGGTAGCCCGTTTATGCGAAATATAGCGGCTAAATTTTAAAATATGCTCCAATGTCATTGGTCCATAAAGTAGGACTCTAAGCGTACTCTTTCTGTGCGAGGTTGTTTAGGTTGTTATAGGCAATACAAAGAGTACCCCGAGTAAACGAAGTGAGTCTGACAAGTTTGAATTTGGTCTGGCGACTAACCAAGAAGAAGAAAAAAACGAGATAAAGGCAGAAAATGCTGAATAGCAGCACTATACCTTTTACTGTCATTTTTATTCTTCGGAGTATTTTTTTTTTCAAAGTTCTCGTTAACTTCGAATTTAATCCTCTTAAACCATTTCAATTTAAACTCACCTACAAATTTGTCGTATTGTAAAGCGTTTATCCTTTCCCAAACGACAAAATGATGACTGATCCAATTCAAAAGCACCTGTTTATTTATTTTTACTGAGTGTGACAAAATATATATGCAATAACATGCAAAATATGGAGAGAAAAGGAGAATACGCTGGTAACCAACGTGTTTTCCTTTTCTTTCAATTGTTACGAAGCTTTTCTCGATCATAGATATGTAAATAAAGTGTTGATTTGGGAATTAGTTAAGCACTGCAGAGACATGACCGGGATTTGCCATTATCTGCCTCTATATAAATGCTTCCCTCAGGCATCAAATTGATGCCGGTTCTACCCCCTTGACGTCTCACCGTAAGAATTATAACACATCATTAGCCGTGTGCGATTAAGGCCGGTAGAGCTCTTCTAGAAGAGTCTGGTTCCCGCTCTGATGCACTACGTTGTAGAAAAAATACAACGTAGTGTATAAGAGGCGGGAACCAGACTAGCTCTACCTCTTCCAGAAGACCACCTCTGGCCTAAATCACACGCGGCTATTATCTACAAAACTCGTCGTGCATCTTCGGGTGTCCTCTGTGACAACGAAAATTGACGAAGGTATCCTTCGTCAATTTCCGTTGCCACGGATGACACCCGAGGATGCACGAAGTGTTCGGTATCTAATAATATGTTGTAATCCTCAATAAAAACAAATTGCATTTCAGATATAATGGCTATTAGCTTGCCAGTGATTTGAAAAGGAAATCCCAACATCAGATGACTTTCATTTGGGCCAGAATCTGGAACAAGGGCTCTTGGTATTTGGTATTTGGTAACAATTGGACTCAGATCAGCCTATACATACGCATGGGTTGCTTTTAACTTGCTTTTAACGTCTTTGATTAAGGGGGATAACTTCGGAAAATTTTGAATCTAGCGAAAAACTCTTGAGAAAACATGGATATAGTCCGGCAAGATTAACTCAGGACATCTGCATATGTAATGACTCCACTTCGACAATGTCTTATTAAGACGCTGAACTACCGGAGTTTGCACACGAAAATTAAGTTGTCCCGGGTTAATAATGTAAACAAAAGAAAAACATGTTAATATTTATCCTTTGGTCGAAATTTTTTTTCGCGCCTTATAGTATACAAATCATACCTTTTTCAACATTAGTTTTGTTGTCTGCATTAGCATCCAAATGTTGGCACTCCATTATTTTATCGTTTGAGGCATGGCATGGTACATGTATTTGATACATCTACTGAAGTTTATGTCTGACCACATACAATTCCGTATCCTTATCATCACTGGTGGTGAACTCGGCCAAAGCGAGGAACGTTTTTCGCTACAACAAGGTACATGTATTTTGAGTTTAAATGTGAGTTTAAAGATCTGATTGGAAAGTTTTTTTTCTAATAACAATGAATTTGTTCTAAAAATAGACCGGATTTACCGATATGTATTGACAAAGCGTCTGTGTTGTTATAAAATCTCGTAACTACGGCTTTATCGAAGCCGCAGTTACGATATTTTATAACAACACCGACGGAATACTATGATCGCGAAAAAACGTCCCACGCTTTGGCCGAGTTCACAACCAGTGATCATGTCCACGCAACGTCCACGCAACGTCCGAAGTCAATGCTTCATAGGTGAACCTTTTTGGACGTAATGTGGACGCGATGTGGACGCGAAGTTATGTGTGACCGAGCCATCATATGCGTTAGTCCCATAATACAATGTATAATGTATAGTCCTTCAGCATTAGCTCGGGGTACCTGAGTATTGAATGACCCCAACTTTGTGGGGGTTTAATGACCCCCACATTGGAAACGTTTAGAGGAATCTCAACTACGGGCTTTATGGTAGAGAGCTGTCCTGATTTGGATGCGCTACGAATATATCATTGTGACAATTCCGTGTCGATCTGTCTAACCTATCACTACCAAGTTGGTATGATATACACCATAAGCGACAACTAATTTAGTAGATTCCTCGGGTGACTATACACTATACATTTGTACATTTACAAATTATTAGCTCACCTGAGCCCGAAGTGCTCAAGGTTAGCTATTGTGGTCACTCAATGTCCATCCGTCCGTCCGTCCGTCCGTCTGTCAACAATTTGGTGTTAACACTCTAGCATCCACAAAAGTTGGCCAATCTTGATCAAACTTAGTCAAAGCAAGTATGGTCATAAGTTCTCGGAAGAGTTCGATTATGGGTCTGATCGGGAAGCCTAGAGTTATTTGCCCTTGAACGTAAAAAAGCTAGTTTTGACTTTGTTTACACTCTAGCATCTACAATTATTGATCAATCAAGACAAAACTTGGGCATAATGCTGGAGACAATAAGATCTCTTATGAGTTCGATTTTCAGTCTGATCTGATTAGAAAGACGAGAGTTATGTGCCCTTGAATTCGACAAAATTGCCTTTTTTGGCTGGTTTCGGCCTAACACTCTAGAATCTACAATTATTAATCAATCAAGACAAAACTTGGACACAATGTTGGGGACTATAAGATCTCAGATGAGTTAGATTTTCAGTCTGATCTGAACAGAAAGTCTAGAGTAACATGCCCTTGAATTTGACAAAATTGCCATTTTCGGCTGGTTTCGACTTTGTTAACACTCTAGAATCTACAATTATTTATCAATCAAGACAAAACTTGGACACAATGTTTTGGATCATAAGATCTCGGATGAGTTTGATTTTCAGTCTGATCAGATCAGAAAGTCGACAGTTATGTGCCCTTGAACTTGACAAAATTGCAGTTTTTGACTGTTTTCGACTTTGTTTACACTCTAGAATCTACAATTATTGACCAATCAAGACAAATTTTGGATACAATGTTGGAGACCATAATATCTCGGATGACTTTGATTTTCAGTCTGATCTGACCAGAAAGTCCAGAGTTATGTGCCCTTGAATTTGATAAAATTGCCATTTTCGGCTGTTTTCGACCTTGTTTACACTCTAGAATCTACAATTATTTATTAATAAAGACAAAACTTGGACACAATATTTTGGACCATAAGATCTCAGATGCGTTCGATTTTCAGTCTGGTCTGGTCAGGAAATCGAGACTTATGTGCCCTTGAATTTGAAAAAAAAAACTGCTGTTTTCGGCTGCTTTCGACCTTGTTTATACTCTAGAATATACAATTACTTATCAATCAAGACAAAACTTGGACACAATGTTCACAGTTGGGCACCATAAAATCTCGTATAAGTGAGATTTTCACAATGTTATCGACCAAAAGTTCGTTCTCAGTCTTAAAGTCATAAATATTAATTGAATTGAACAAAAGTGTTGCTCGTATCTTTTTCGTTCAGGTGAGCGATATAGGACCATCATGGTCCTCTTGTTTTTGTTTTTTATGATAGTTGTTATTGAAAATCATAATGTATTGTTACAGTTAATTTCATATTGTTTTCTTTTTGTTACTGTTTCTTAGATTAGCGCATTTTGTTATACATTTTCCGTAACTGGTATACTTATTGTGTTTGTAAGTGTCAAATCACTGCTTTTCAACAAAACCTCAAAACTGTAGCTTAAAATAAGCTGTAGTTACGAGGTTTTCGTTGAAAAGCGACGATATAAGTTCATGAATCGGACTGTTGAACATAATGAAGCGATAAATCCATCCATTTGTTTACGAAACAGGAAATAAGTTTTCCGCTTGAAAATATTGTACCTACCTTGAAAATTACAGAATTTTGGGAAAACATAAAACGAAAAGAAGAATTTGTTGATCATCAGTCATTTCTTCTTTTCTATCAATATTTATATAATTTCTTCATTTGTTTGGTTTTAGAAAAATTGAATCTCTGACACAATTAATATATAGCGCTATCATCTTTTAAAAGCATCATATAAAGCCTTCCTAAAACACGACCTGGTTTTGACATCGCTATTAGAAATGGTTTGAAAACATTCAGACGAAAGAAGAAAATGCAGCATGTTTGAGGATTTTCTTGAATATAAAACCATTCTTATCAGCAACCGCTTTATTGTGTGCAGTAGGTCATTTTGGATCTCTTTTTTGACGGCTGTAATAGGAAAGGCTTTGGAAATCATTTAGGTTAAAGAAGAAAATGCTTATAATCAGGGATTTCTCCTTTTGCCTCAATGCTGTCCGTGCTATGTTGTGCAGATATACAATCTTTATTAACATCAATATTGTAGTCTGCACCAGCTTTCAAATTTTTGCCGTTTGTGATAGGTTTAACCCCTTCCCAAACAAGACCTGGTTTTGACGTCCTTAATAGAAAAGGCTTCGTAAAATATTGAGGCAAAAGAAGAAACTGTTGGTAACCAGCAGTTTCTCCTTTTGCCTCAAAGCTTTCTATGCTATATTATACACAAATCAATACCTTTCGTAGATGCATTTTATCGCCTTCCAATGAGACCTCCCTAAAATATTACCGTTTGGGAAAGGGTTAAATTTTCATCCTATTGGAAAGTCTTTCCCTTAAATCTGTCAGTGTGCATCTTTTCTCGTTTAGTTCTTGCTCCATCAATATCCACGGCGAGGATTCACTAGACACAAGTTTTTCGATATTTTTGAATAAATCGGAATATATGACTGATTTTAAAACAAAAGTTTGAACAGGGAAAGGCGGAAAAACGCCAAGGTATTTGCAGAGGTTGACGTTTAAACAACGTCCTGACTTTTCCTCTCTTCTCATAAAAATGTTTTTTCAAATCTGTAACACATAAGTAGAATTGTTGAAGATTTTGTGTAATTTCTGCTGTTGCGTCACGTGATTTCTGTCGTGAATATGTATAGCTCACGATAAATGACCTGGCAGAGCATCTCTATCTAATCAGCTAGGGGTGCTCTGCCAGGTCATTTATCGAAAGCTATAAAATATCATTTTAAAAGACACATTTTGTTTTTATTGTTCATTATCCAATCAAATCCAATTTTGCTCAAATTTGTATTTTATAAACGTTGTAGTATTACAATAAATTGCAACCTATGTAATATTTTAATGCCATAATCTTACACTGAATAAATTTTATATTATATAAATCATCTTAATTGTTGATATTTTTGGTTTCGTTAAAGGAGCTCATGATAGGTTTTTCAGGAATCAGAACAACACGGGAAGGATCAGAGTTCGCAATGTTGTATAGTGCATTGCATTATCTGGTGCCAAAAAGAAATTTTAGCGCTAATGCCATGTTTTCCCTATCTGTCAATGTCCAGGTTCCCATAAATGGCGCCATAAGTGTAAAGGGCGGGTTAGCTAATTATATACAGACTTTATCTAAAATTCAAGGACTAAATGAACTTCATTTGAAACTTCCATGGATCGAACTAATCTAGCTATGCAGGCTTACCATTTCATACGATATTTTGTGAATATATTCTTAACACCCCCCCCCCCCACCCGACAGCCTTGCATGGGTCCCTTTAATCCTTTCAAAGCCCTTATGTTGACGTCCCTGTTTATGAAAGTTATAAATTATTACAAGAAAGGCAAGTACCAAAGTGCTTAACCCATTCCCTCGCAATGACTCTTTTTTAGCTCCCTACAAGGTAGTGGTTATGGAGAACATCATGAAAATGAAGAAATTGCTTTTGAAAAGCAATTTCTGCATTTCTCACAATGTTTTCTACACAGAAAGACTAAGGTCGACTTCGAATCAGACGATAGCTCGAACTATTGGGAACCATCATTAGGAACCAGCGCTATTCTGTCTATTGAATTCCTCCCCGCTCTGAGTCAGCCAATCAAAATCTTTGTTTACATCGACACTGATTGGTTCGCTGTTATCCAAGAAGTTCTGAATGACGTAATGTCTCGGATGACCGGGCCACAGTCACTTTTTCCGGTGGTCGGACTATAGCTCGCACTATTGCTGTTCGATTGGAGCTATAGCTGCGGAAATGACGTCAAATAGCTCACACTATTGGTGATCGATTGGGCGATAGCCAACGATGGCGCGAGCCAAACTGCCAATCGAAGTCGACCTAAGATATTTACTGTTCCGCAGACTTCAAATTGTCGTCTGCATCATCATTGAAATAAGACCAGTTGCTGTCGTTTATGGTGTGAACAATGTTTTTCTGAAACTTCGTGAATACGAACATGCTATTTTTGCATGACTAAGAATAAAGTGACATACGTACGAAATGTATATGCATTTAGTTTATTATGCAAAATAGGGCAACATTAAAGCACTTGGTAAAAATGATGAAGAAATGACGATTTGCATTATTTAAATCACCGGGCTTCTTCGTACTCAAACATACATCCGACTTTTTTGATAAAATGAATATTTCCAAATATGATTCACGTCAAAATCAAGTCTTGTTTATGAAAGTGTTGAGACGCAAACTCATACCTTTCTATTTTTCTTCAAGCACAATAAGGATCCTTTTCGTAAGTATATGTTCTAGCTTAAGTTTGGATTAATTCTTTCCCAAAAAGCAAAAATAACGGATGGTCCCATTTAAAAACTGTTGCAGACTACAATTTCGATGTAAGATAATTAAAGATAGGATTTGTGTACAATTGAGCGAAGAAAATGAGGCAAAAAGAGAAAATGCTGATCATCAGCATTTTCTTCTTTTGCCTCGATGTTTTCCCAATCCGCTTTTCATTAGGGACATTAAAACCAGGTCTTATTTGGTAAAGGGTTAAAAAAAATATGGCTACCCTTCACTTCTCATCGGGGAGCCCACTCGTTTGTTTGAATCCGAATTCGGAGTAAATGGTTCTTGGGACAGAGTATCGTTTATATCGTCGTAAAACTTCAACCGATCTTTCTGAATTTTTATCAACTTTCTTAGCTTCACAAGCGCGAACATTCGTCGCTTCGTTTGACCTTCAACCCATTTGTCGAAGCGTTCTTTAGAATTCTGAAGGTCGGCGGAACATGTCCGTAATCTGTTTTCTTGAAGTTCTATTTCTTCTTGAGTCACTAATTCCTCTTCAATATCTAGGTCTACATCTACTTCAGATCGCTCGCTTGTTGGTGTGTTGTAATGTTTTGTGTCTGATGCGTCATCTTTTATGTCTGTTGTTGTTTTGGCGTCATGTGTAACGTCTGTTGTTTCGTTAACGTCGTTTTTGGAGTCTTTTGTTTCTGTTATACCGTTAATGGCGTCTGTCTGATTAAGCTGCAGTTCCATATTCTATTAGACTCGTTTCAGTTGTCTAGAAAGAAAGATTGATTTCGCACATATTATAAAGTTTTCTGACAAACTATTGTAATCTGCATACTATTTTTGTATTTTATATCTAAATAATTAAAACGTTAATCAGACAGTGGAGGATACGAATTTTGAGGAAAAGAAGATCGTGCTCATGTTTTCCTCGTCATACACTTTATCGATACATGTAATATGAATGTAACAAGACTAGTCTTATACAGTTTGGCATTTTTTTCAGACTGCTCAAGATCTATTAGATTAATTTGCCTCTACATTTTGAAGGTTAAAAAGTGCTTACTCACCGGAAAAACAACATTTTCACCACCAGCATAATAGCACACCAATATTAATCTTAAAATTACAATTAGTTCCACAAACATAGTTCTCTTAAAGTCCACAGACTTCAGAATTATGTGGACAAATTAAGTTTTCGACTAGATGAAATAATTATACGTGTATCAGCACCTATTTGGAATTGAAATCAGTTCACGAAAATTAAAGATATCTCTGCACACTAAAGATTTTTGAAAATATTAATATTAAATACATGCATGTATTCGTGTATCGTCAATTTTCAACAAAAATCTCGTAACTGCAGCTTGTTTTAAGCTGCTGTCACTAGGTTTTTGTTGAAAAGCAGCAATGTATACGTATATTTCACGTGTTTACCTTAATCCAATTAATTGATGCTTTCGAATTCAGCCGTACGTTCACCTTCATTCAACATTTTCCAATGTTTTCATTCTCGACGAAACTTTGATATTACTAATCCTCAAATGCCCTATGACTTTAAAATGATTTGCATTGACAATAATTACACTTACAATTTGAAAGAGGCTTAACACTTTCCCAAGCAGAAAAAAACTAGATGGTCCCAATTTCAGAGTTACTGCAGACGACAAAAAGGATGTATTTATTGAAAGGATATGTGTACAATTATGAATATATCGCAGAAATTATTGAGGCAAGAGAGGAAAATTCTGGTTATCAGCATTTTCTTTTTTCTCAATGTTGTTTTCCCAAGCCCTTTCTGTATGGGACGTCAAAAGCAGGTCTTATTTGGGAGAGGGTGAACACTTTCCGAAACGGCAAAACTTTATTTATTCCAAATTTAAAGCCACAAATGACACAGAAAATAAAATCAATCTTCATTATTGACAGAATAGCTCAAATTGTGAGTTTTTAAACAATTAAAACAATGGGAGAAACAGAGAAAATGATGGTTGTCAACGATATTCGTCTTTTCTCACAAAACTTTGCCAGGAGAGAAGTTAAAATCCCGTGCTATTTGGGAAAGTGTTAATTATAGAGTAATTATAATCGTATTGTATCTATAATCGGATTTTCTGTGGGATTATTGTCTAATGTGATTTTACTGCAGTAAAATGATCTTTTGTGACCTATAATTGAGCTTGGTCTTCAGAAAGATTTTTTTTAACCTATTACAAGACGGTAAAATTTTAGACTGGCCCAAGTACATAACTGTTTGTGCAGACGACAGTTTCAATTTCAAGTGAATTAATTTTATATCGTTTGGTCTTTTATGGAACAAAACATTGTGGGAAATGAAGAAATTGCTTGTTACAAGCAATTTCTTGATTTTCCAAAAGTTTTCCGAAATCAACATCTTTTAGGGAGACAAAGTCATTATGTGTGAATGCGTTAAAAAGGCATTTGTCGCCACTATAGATCAAGATCAGCATGATCAGATTTGACCCAGGAATAATCTGATCTTTATCCTAAAATGTATAAAGTGTCGTTAAAGCATTTTCCAGACCCTGGTTTGATTTTAGAAAATGTCCAATCATTTCCATATTCCTTTTAATTCCATCGCGTTTCTAACAAAAAAATAAACACAGCTTGTTTTAATCTGAAAGATTTTACAAGGTTTCGGTAGAATAGCACCGATATGAGGCATCTTGTGGGGCTATATGAAACATATGAGAGAGTTTCGTCGATTGTATTAGAAAACCTCGTAACTCCAGCTTTATAGTCAAGCTAGATGTAACGAGGTTTTGCAATAATACCACTGATTCGATCAATTATTTCGTTGCATGTACAATCTGTCTCAAAAATGTTTGAGGGCTTTAGTCAAAACATGCTTTTATGGGAAATCATTGAGTAAAATGACAGCATCATCCTATGATGTACATGTTTTCAACGATTATTGCATTGTTTAACTAGAGCACCAATGTAATTAAACCAGCACGAGACAACCAAGTGACTCATACATAATTTTAAACAGTTTTGGAACATTTGTTTAGCAAACTTTTCGGCCATTTTAATTGTGGCCACACTTCATTTACATGTACCGACAGATTAATTTTGCGCAATTTTCAAAAGTTTCTCTTCTGCATGTGGAAAATAATACATTAAGTTTGACCAAGTTCACTCTTTTCTGTGTCTGTTTTACAGTCCGAGCTTGAACCAGCACCAGCAATATATCTTTCAACGCATTCATAGAGTTCGAATCTCTTTTCCCTAAAACGTCTTAACTTCTTTAGTTTCTCAAATGCTATCATTCTTCTCCTTTTTAGGTCATTTTCCCACTGGAAATATTGCTGTTGTTGAGCTTGTAATTTGTTAAACACGTCAGCCAATTTTTCGTCCCAGTCTTTAATTTCCTTTTCGGTCATTAAAAGTATTTCGGTACTTTCAGGCCTGATTTCCGGCGGATGTTGAGGAGAGTCGTTAATCACTATTTCCGGTTTTATAATGGAGTCATGAATACTACTAGACTCAGAATTCAGAGTTGGAAGTCTCTGTGTAAGACGACTGTGGTCTCTGTCGCTGACTGAGACATCTGTCAATGCTGGAGACATGGCTGGTAAATGGATCGTCACGGATGACTTGTTTGACACTGCCTGAAAAATAACAAATAAACACATGAGGTCATTTGAAGCAAATCGTGATACATGTAGCTCAGCCGGTAATGTCGGAAACCTCGTTCTCCTTTTGTCCGAATTGCAGCTATGTCACAATCTTTTCTGATATCTGACAGAGTCATTCAATGCTCTCGCCAAAAATCGGGTCACCGAAATCAGAAATCGAATGAAATATTTCAAACAAGGACCCGAAAATGTGGGAAAAGAGGTCAGTAGATTGATAGAGGCCGGTGTTACCGACTTGACTCCAAGTCATTATTTACATGAGAAGTATGTGGTTATTAAAGTATTTTGCGAATTACATGCCGAGGAGAAAGTCGTCGCTTTCTTCAAAATCCTCAAATTATGAACAGCTTGTTATAAACTGTAGTTTTGAGATTGCACAGAAACTTCGCAATGTGAAAGTGTCCTTCAAAATGTATTGATAATTGTATACATAGAGCAGATCTGATGTGAACTTAAATTCAAATTTGGTTTTTAATTGGCCTATATAAATATTTGAAAATGAGATTGAAACGAGTTATTGGGTATTGAAAAATTTAGGGCTGAGGACTTTTTAACATGTTAACCTGTGTACACACATGTGTACATACACGAATTTCAATAAACACTTCAAAATACGTAAATTACTTTTGTAAATAAAAATGGTCTCATTTTGTCAAACTTGTCACAAAGTATAAAGTTATGATGGTTCATTTGCCGCTGAATAAGGAAAAGCAATGACCTTTCACTGTAAAGTCTGATGAATATTATTGCTCACTAAATGCATTCACATATGCATTCGTATAATGGCGCGTTTTTACACCCTATAAGATAAAGGCTTTGGAAAACAATGTGGAAAACGAGGACATTGTTTGTGACAAACAATTTTATCATTTCCCACAATATGTTTTACCCAAAACGACTCACACTATCGAACTACGAACTGTAATTTTGCATGTGATGGTGAGACACCTGCAAGATTTGAAACATCGCTTGCAAAATAGTATCAAAATACTATAAAAACGTGTCACCTTGTTTAAATAGGTAAAATTTGTAAATATGTGCTAAAATATCGTGACTGAGCTATAGTCTTGAAAAAGGTAAATTTACCAGAAAACTTTTTCAATCGACGATTACAAAAATATAGTCTTTATTAACTGTTCAAGTTACGACCTTCATCCAATTGTCGGATATACCTTTTCCATAAAATGTCGATTTTAGTTATCTTAAAAGGAAAGACACGGGGAAAACATTGAGACTTAAGAAGAAAATGATTCTTATCATCTTGTTCTCCTTCTGCTTCAAATATTTTGCGCTATTCTACACACATAAATCCTACAAAAACCAGCAACTATTTTGTCATATGCACAAGTTTTGAATTTGGATAAAACTAAAATTGCATTTTTTGAAGAGATAAGCCTTACCTCCTCACTCATTTTGCTCAGTTGTTGTTGCCCACGTCCATCATATCTAAAAAGACATTTAGAGTTCTACAAAGAGTAGAAGAACCTTATCCCACACGACAAGAGTTGAGATTATTCCATGTTGAAAGCTGTGACAATATAATGCATGTCGGCAGTGGCAGATCCAGAGGGGTTTCGGGGGGTTCAAACGAACCTCCCTCTGTAGCCAAAATATTTAATTTCCATGCAGAAATTCAGCCAAAATTTTGTAATAATAGGAAAACGACTCCCCTTTTTGAGTAATCGAACCCCCTAACAGAAATCCTGGATCCGCCGCTGGTGGGTAAATTAATCCGAGTTTTCTTTGATGGAATTCGCTGTTTGATATGTTGATGTCGCTCATTTACGTAAATGAGCGACATCAACATTATCAAAGAGCGAATTTCATCCGAGAAAACTCGGATTAGTTGGTAAATATGGAATTCATTGACAGCATAACACAGAAAATGTTATTATATAATGTTATCCGTATTTTCTTCTTGCTTTTCAATATTTTCAAAAGCCCTCTCTATTAAAGGGACATTTCATTCCGATTTCAATTTTTTAAAGTATGTCTTGATGCCAAGATTGGTTATTCTAATTGAGTATAAATACTATTGGTTTTTTGAAGTTGTTGCCAATAAGCGAGAAACACGCATTTAAAGTTGAGACATAATCGATAAATTGCATATAAATCCGAACTGTTGTCCACAACAATTTGTTCAATTTTAACACACAAATATAAATTTCTCGTAAACGGCGCGATATTTTGGCTCGAAATTTTCAGAATTTTCATAAGGAAATATGCTCTTTCAGATAAAAATAAAAGTAAAATTTATGATAAAAAAAACTGAAATGTCACTTTAAGGACGTCAAAGCATGGTCTTAGTGAGGAATGGTTGAAAAATCCTATAGGGAAAAAGAGACTAATTTTGAATGTTCACTCTACCTTGCATATCTTTAAAAGTCTTATGCTGTATTTAATATAATAATCATTGTTAGAAAATGAAAACTTTTTACCATCTTATCCTGTAGACGCTTCGACATAAAAGTCATAATCCATTTTGATAGCACCACCAAATTTAGAGATGTACCTTTAACAAAGAATCCAATATTATATTACATGGACACGACCGACTTTATATAAAACTTTACTTCAAAAGCTAATAAATTCGTTCTTTGATAATTTATGTCTCCTTTAGTTAGCATAACAAAACCAAATACTTTTACATGTTTTACCCTTTCTTAAATTCAGTTAGAAAGAATTGTCCATTTCATATTACATTTCTTCTTTATACATCATATTTGCATGTTTGTAATATGCTTAAACAAAACGTTAACTATACATGTAAACTTGGTCAAAACTTGTGATAAATGTCCTCAACCCTTTCCAAAACATGACCTGGTTTTGACAACCCCCTAGAAAACACTGCCTTTTTTTCTCATGGACCTAAAAAAGGTCTTATTTGGGATAGGGTTGATATTTCAATATAGATTACATTTACCGTACACACATCTATGCTAAGCGACCGGCATCAGGGATATGGTTTCTGGAGGTACTATGCACTTTCAGGCAAAAGTTACTAAGATATTCAACATGACTTGGCCCGTGAAATAGGACAAGCTTTTAACAAAAGAAGTTTTTAGTTTATAGTATACTGCATGACAGGGTCTTGTCAAATACTCAATTCCGCGTCCAAATCACGACCGGAGCACTTCCAAAAAGGGCCAGTAGTACAGCATATTTTGGATGTCATGTGGACGGGCATTGTATGTGACTAGGCTTTAAGGGTAAGAGTTAAGACCTTTCACGACAGAGTGAAGAGTTCAATTAAATATCTTACCCCCGCACTAGTGAATAGCTTCTTTGTATCTATGTAATCCGGGCCCCATTACGGCTATTATATTTCGTATTGTCCGATACTAGCATGTTTTTCCCTTCAACCTTTTACAGACTACACAAGAAAAACGAGAATTTGGGGGCATGTGTCCGTTCAGTTGTCTGTCCGTCAGTCCAGAGGATTTTTTGTGTGGGCGATGTTCGTAGACATTTTCACAAGCATTACGTATTTTCTAGCAACTAAAAACTTTGAACGCATATAGATCGCAATGTTGATAATGCATTGCTAAATAAAAAGACCCATAACCCTTTGACCCTAATTTTCCGAGTTGTCTTGTTATTTCAAAAATTGATTGGGTGTCCATCCGAACCTCTTTTTTCTAAGCCGTAAATGATGGCAACTTTTAAAAGTTATCAACTGATAATTATGTCTTTTTGGGAGGTATTTATCCTTCATTAATTTATTGTCCTTTCATATTTGTGCTTAGTTGTTTAATTTATTATTTTTTTTATTCAGAAACATGGCTCCAATAAGGTATGCGCTTGCATTTGACAATTCTAGTTTCTTTTTCGATTCTCACACCATTTTTTCAATCATCGTGCGCTAGACAGGTAAGAAATATTGAGTAAACCTGTCAGTAATTTGTTAATATGAAAGTAGGCAAAACCTAAATACGGGCGAAAAGATGTCCGCTTAATTCCTCTGTCGATGGAAAACAGTGGAACTTTCCACCGCCAAATGTTTTCGACCGCGCCCGAATAGGCTTGGATACGTAACGACGCAGCTCGAAAAAAATACGATGTTTTATTAATCTCAAAATGGCCATATTACGGATATTCTACCTTAAATTCATTCTGTCGAAATTATAGGAAATGGCATTTTATTTTAATGCAGCGGGGAGGGGGGGGGGAAGAAATATCTCGAGCGATTTCTTTCCTTTTCCAACTTTATTTCAGTTTACCGATGGCTGAATCTATTTCAATATCCAATGAACATCTTTTATTTCATTTGATCAGAACGAGATACTTCAAATTAAACCATTGCTAGACAACACAATTTTAGTCTTGTATAAATTCAAAGGTGTTGCGGATGACAATTTCAAGCGAATGAAATTTTAAATTTCCTGGGGTTTATAGGTAGAAAACAATGTAGGAAATAAAGAAATTGCTTGTCACAAACAATTTCTTCATTTTGCACAAGGTTTTCTGAAGCCTCCACCTGGTGGGGCGTCCAAATGAGTCATTATGTGGGAATGCATTAAGCATAGATTCAACATAACCGATGTTGAGATAACGTATGTAAACTGGCAGTCTCCGACATTGCCATCCGCGACAACTAGACTGTATACGAAGGTAGTCCATTTCTAATGAAATATATGCGATGTCGGAATTATCCGTGCGACGTCGTAAACATTCGGCGGTGGAAAATTCCACTGACGATTCTTTATGATATCGACCGAAATGGTTTGGATGCGTAACGAATGTTAACGATGTCGCTTGAATATCATTAGGAATGGAATATCCTTTGTTCTGCATGTTTATATATACATTTTCCGTAATATTAATAAGTATGAAAGATTAAATAATGTAAAGGGAACATAGCATGCCTTTTAATCGCAGTCGGGATTTAAGATTAAAGATATGTATCTAGTGTTCAATAAATTGATATAATAAATCTCTACCCCCTGGGTCAAACATGATGATGCACCTTTTTCATTTTTTTTTTCATTTTTTTTAATTATTTTTTATGACTACTTCAAGTGAACAATACACTGTTCAAGGGCGAACCAAGGATTTTTTCCTGGGGGAGGGTCAAAGCCTAAATGATGGATTTTGATAAGAAGTTTTTATTGTCAAAATTCAATTTTAAGCCAATTCCAGGGGGGTCAGGCCCCTTACTCCACCCCTAGATCCGCCCTTGCTGTTGCATTTGTGTTCTCCCAATTTAAAACTGTCGCCAAGGTGGGGAATCGCGTGACTAAACAACAACAGTTGCAGACAATCTGCAATAATTTTTTTGATACGTGACTGATTTAGACATCGTTTGCAGAGCAGACGAAAAACACCAGGTATTGTCTGAATGTGGTATATCTTTATAAAGGCAAATGTTGTTTGCTCGACAATAACCTTTTTTTTAAATCAGAAAATGTTTATCATCAGCGTTTCATCTGGCAATATTTCTAAACCCATAACTAGTTGAGCCGTCAAAAAAGTGACTGTTTTGAAAAAATAAATCAGTTTGTTTACGTGCATTTGAGATACTTTTATGTACACGTATACGTTTAACACAGTATGTTCACAGTATTTTCTTCTTTTTGGCCTTGAAGAGGCCAAATTTAGCATGTCATTTTTCTCAGGGCGTGCAGAATTTATCTTGTGAAAACGTTGAACGCAGATAGATAGTGTTCTTGCGCGATGAAAAGTAAATCGGAACTGGATTAGATCTAAGTTACTTTATGCAGATTTTGTACCCATGTACATTACAAAAGAAGTAAATACATACGTTGATAGTAGTAAAGGCATTTACAATCGTAAAATATTTCCAATCAAGAAATCGATTGCAACATATATTATGCTCGGATTCATTCGCCGCCAATACTCAACGTTTAGTGGATTTCCCCGAATCAAAATTTCCGTAGAGGTTCGTAAGCAATATCTTAATATAGAAACCCTGCAGACGCAAGATTATGACGATGTATTATTGCGATTAAATCTTTTTTAGTCTGGTTTAAAAAGAAGATTAAAAGGTTTTCGAGAGGTTTTTACCTGTCGATGATAGAAATATTAATTATTTTCGGAAATAAAATGGTGTCCGATCTGACCCGAAGGAAAACTGATACGTCGGGTCTAACCGGACAAATAATGATTTTATATATTTTAAATTACGTCTCACAATTATCAGCAAATTCAGTGGTCGAGCGGTAATGTCGAAGTCTCAGAACTCGGGGAACCGACGTTCAAACCCAGCCATCAACGTATATTTTTTATTTTTTTTTTTTATGAAATACTTGATGCAAATAAATATCTTAGATCGTTCATTTGTATTTTATCTTACCTAAAACCTTTCCAAACAAAATTTTAGATTGTTCCAAATTAATTACGTAAAAGTGCAAACATAATTATTTGAAATAAATCTAGCTCGATTATCGGCCTGTCCGATCAGACCCGATGTGTCCGAAATGACCTGTCGTTGATGACTCATTTTGTTTTCCTTATGGTACCCGGTTTTATACGCTTAATACATACTTCTCATTACCGATGCCGGGGAAAAGGCTTAGAATTTTCTGATTGTGACATAAGATACAGTTTTTGTCTTCACCTATCTAAAAAATGGCTGATGATCGCTTTTAAAACTGTCCGAAAGTACCCGACGTTCCTCTAATATTTAAAGAAACTCGTTCATTGCAAAATTGTCCGTAAATGTTCGTTTTTCCCCCGCGAAAGAACTATTGGGTCCATAGAAATACCGGAACACCATGGAACGCATAGTAATTACCGGAACACACGGAACGCGTCAGTGATTACCGATACACACTTGAAATATTTGGTTTTCCAATACCGTAGGTATAATAGATTCACAATTAAACGAGAATAGATACGGTTGTCTTGCTTTAATTTTACGTAGGTAAAGGTAGTGGTTGTACCTAAAAATAAACCAAAACAACCGTAAACTATTCTCGTTTAACTTTGAACGTATTATAATAGTAACGATTTGTTATTCTTTAATCTGTTTTAAAACTGTGTTATTTATATATCTATGTATTTGTATGTGTTAGATAGTTATGTTTTAATAGGCAGATTCATGATTTAATAAGGTTCTAAATGATATATTGTGAAGATATATAGAAATAACATCACGATTTGTCGGCAATGATTTAACTTCATTTAATAAATCGTTATTCAATCCATTACTTCATCTTGATTGTTTGAACAAGATATAAAATATGGAATTTACCATTATCTCACCCATTCCAAAATGTAAAAACTTTTGACTTGTCAAATTCCAAAGCTAATGCAGACGACATAATGGGCATTAATAAATTTGGAAATTGTGCTCAATATAGCACAAAAAAAAATACTGAGCAGAACGTACATTTTCTAATTATGCCGCATTGTTTTCCAAAAACATATTTTACCAGAGGTGTAAAGAAATATTACAAGATATATACAGTTGATCTATTGTCAAGGTCATCTCCAATCTTTCTCTAGAATCAGGTATTGTCCCCAAAGATAAGAGAAGTAAAACAGTAGCACCCGTCTATAAAAAGCCGCCAAAGTATAAAGCCAGCAACTATAGGCCAATCTCTTTAACCTGCATAGCATCAACAATTATGGCGCGCATCCTGATAACAAACATCATGGGCCACTTTGATAAGAATAATCTACTTAGCCAGTACCAGCATGGCTTCAGAGCAAAACATACCTGTGAATCTCAATCGATTAGCCTTACCCAAGAAGCATACGACAATCTTGAAAATGTTCAACAAGCGGATATATACTTGAAATGGATTTTAGTAAGACATTTGATTTGGAACCACCTTCCTATAGCCGTCTCAGATGCTTCTACGCTCAGGGGCTCAGGGTCGCCCTACCACAGCATGCTGCGGCCCTACCCAGTAGCAAGTAACCGGTTGATGGATGTACATAGTTTTAACTGTACCGTATAGACTTTTAGCTGTACATAACCAATGGAAGAGGCGATTGTCTCATCCCATCGTAGGTCAAATATACATTCTATGAAGAAACCTGACCTAAACCGGAAGAAGAAGAAGGTTGATCACAGCAATTAGATATCCAAATTGAATAAGCTGGGTGTCCTTCCACTGATCTCAAGATGGATATAATCCTTCTAAAAAGATCGTTCTCAAAGAGTAGGTATTGATGATCACTCATGAACTACTCTACCCGTTCTCTTAGGCGTCCCTCAGGGTTCAGTGCTCTGTCCATGTCTTTTCTTATCTTTTCTTAGTCTATATAAATGACCTACCAAACTGTATCCAATCCAAGACCAGACTATACTTGTCTGTAGAATCGGAAACTCAGGTGAGCGATATAGGGCCATCATGGCCCTCTTGTATATATAATTAGTTTTGCTCGCATACTTTTATATAATGTCAAGATAATTTGCTATTGTTTTTCCATGATATTTCATGTTCTCTTATATGTTTTGACTTGCATGTTATAATTGAAATTTAACCAAAACATGTCTTTTTCAACAAAAGAAAATGCCCATAAAGGGAAATTTCAAAAACTTCTAGCTTCAGCAGCAAAATAATAACAGTTTTATTAACCCTTTCCCACATAATGACTGTTTTTGACTCCCCTAGAGATAATGGGTTTGAAAAACATTGTGAAAAAATGTGAAATTATATTTAGTAATTGCTTGAAATTGTCGTCTGCAACATCTTTGAATTTGGACAAGTCTAAAATTTTGCCGTTTGGTAATGGAATGATAAAGGGTTTAAAGAACGACATGCACTTATTTTTATATAATGTTCTGATAATATGCTATTGTGTTTCGATGATTTATTAACCAGGGGGCAGGGCCCAAATTATTCACGGTCTTAAGACCGCTTTTGGTCGCAGATTTATTGTTAACACAATTTGGACAGGAATTGATCATGCAATAAATAAAATGGATAAATCTGCAATCGAAATCCTTCTTACCTGATGCTTGATAATTTGCCCCCCATGATTCTAGTGGCCATCCAGTACAGATGATTTCTGTTCATTTTACTTTGGTTTCATACCATACAGATGATTTCTGTTCATTTTACTTTTGTTTTATACCAAAAATCTGCATGTGTTCAAATTTGTTCGAAACTTCTTCAAAAAAATATAAAAGATTAAAATATTACTCTTGTTACTTTTCGTACACTTTCCAGGCCTTCAGCTCTTTCAGTGTTTTGATTATTGCTGAAGTTAAAGAATATTTAAACTTTCTCATACCAATAATCTGCATGTGTTCAAATTCTTCAAGGCGTTCAGCGCTTTCAGCGCTTTGATTTGTATATGTTTTATTGTCCTTCTTTCTTTCGGGCCAAAAAATCTCGTTTTGGGGGAAAAGATTAATCATTTTTGACCCGACATGCTACATTTGCTTGATTGACAGAGATCGATATAATCTATATTATGATCTAAGCTATAGGACATTATATCTACCTTTAAGGTTAAACCTTGACATGAGCTAAAGTGACCTTTCTAATTGTTTTCTTACGGGTACAGTATTGTTATATAAAAGACTGCTCATAAGAATTGAAAGATTGAAATTGGAAAGTTTTATTCACCGGGTTTTCTGCCTTCAAAAGCTCACATATACTGAACAAAAGTGAAAACGCTACACTGCAAGATTTCATTTTTCTGGAAAAGTATCGAACTAATAACACGAAATATATTTTGACGTTATTTTCCAGGCTTTCAGCAATCGTTTTGTCGAAATTTCATTGCCCTGTCTCCTTTAATGTCAGAGTTACAGCCCTTAATGCGTTTGGAGCTAATTAATTTTCATCTAACACCACATATGCGCATACGCAGAAAACGCTTTATCAATTTTTCGAAATTGGTCATATCTGGGTTGCCAGAAAAACACTTAAAATTTTACTTATCTCTTGAAGCAAGCTCTAAAATCAAGGTCTAATCTGTCAATTTTGCGAATTACCTCCCTTTGACATAAACATGTAGGGAATTTAAAATGTTTGGTATTCACAAATGTATCACTGTTTTCGGTTAGTCTTTTTTGCAACATCATGCAGGCCTTACAGGGGACTTTTGAACCCTTTCTTCGACTAAGTTTGTTTCCAGATGTCCATGCATTCGTGATTTCAATTTCCTATGGAGATTACATTGTAAAATTTTCAAACTTTGGAATATAATGAACATTCTGCTTTTCAAACATCATTTTCTAAGCGCTGAAACAATGTTATGCAAGCTTCTTTACATTTACTGGCTTATTACTTCTTAGACTGCCATTCCGTGCTTTCCGGCATGGTTTGCATTCTTCTGCTTGGATTTCTGAAGGTATAAAAATTGTGAAAAATCTCAGTTCAAATTGTACACCTGAAAAACGGACCCCTGTCACATTAAAAGGTTCCGTTTTTCATCCCCGTTATTAAGATCCACAGAACGTTTAGTGCTTGGCACAACAAAGTAAATGAACAATGCGAAATACTTTCATTCATTTGATTTTTTTCTTGTTGTTTTTAGGAGAAATATGGCAAGCAAAGTAGGTGTAGCGTTTTCACTTTTGTTCAGTATATATGATATTCCTGTTCTATCCGATTCCAAACCCTTATCTGTCGATGGGGAGGATTTAGTGCAGTGGCACCACACTTGGTTTGTAGCAAAGGGGTCGCTGGTTCGGTCCTCCCCCGCTCCAGTCTTTTGAATGAGACTTTGAATCGAGGTCCATTCTCCGTATGACATGATGCGGGACATAAAACTCCATTCAATTTTATTCTTCTATGTTGAATCATAAAACACATTCGGATTGACAGTGGCCGTGCGTGTACTGCCATGTGACTTTTTCTGAACGAATTGTTGTTGTTTTTTGTTGTTGTTTTGTTGTTGGTGTTGCTTCTGCTGCTGCTGCTGCTGCTGCTGCTGCTGCTGCTGCTGCTGCTGCTGCTGCTGCTGCTGCTGCTGCTGCTGTCGTCGTCGTCGTTGTCGGTGGCGGTGGTTATTTTCAGTTGAAAGTGGGGGCTAATTTTGCAGTTCGTTTTATCCTCCCCATGATGCACAGTCTCCACCGTGTTTGCTGTACCTATTCTCGAGGCAGATATCATTAAAAGAGATCCACAAGACCTCTGCATTTTCGGGCATCGTTGCAATCATTCGGAAACAGAAAGGATAGAATCGGTCCAGTTTGTGTAAGACGTCATGTGAATTACAAAATAGCCACATGAATGGTATTCTATTATTCCCATTAAAGCTACTATTTCCCAGACTTGGACCCAAAAATTGTCAAATACAAACGAAATGTACACTTTTTAAGCTTTATATGACCTGATTAAATGATTACGAGAAACTATTGAAGCAACGACTCATTTTTTCGCAATTTGATACCAAATTCATGAAGCGATGTCGAAAGTAGGTCAAAACAGTAGGACATGCGACTTTCTTAAATGACGTCACAACATACATGATGACGTCATATTGAAATTTAAGTATGAATCTCGTTTGAATCATGGTCCGCGCTGTATGCGCATGCGCAACAATTTAAAAATAATTCTAACCCCATCAGTGATGGGGTTGAATTTAGGCTTGGATTCTCCCTAAATTCAGCTATCTGTCTTGTAATTTCGGCTCATTCTCCGTCTGAATCGCATATTATTAACCATCCCGAGGTGGTCAACACAAAAGTTTTGCATATTTTTTCAAAAAATTCATTTTTTGCAATTAGACCATCTGTTACCGTCGCCCTTTAACACACAAAGACTGTTTTTACTCCATATCCCACAATAATAATAGCTTTGAAAAACTTTGTGGAAAAATGAAGAAATTATGACAAGCAAAATCTTCATTTCCCACAATGTTTTAAATAAAAAAGTACCCAAATATCTATATTTTCATTCACTCGAAATTTTCGTCTGCAGGATCTTTCAATTTAGACTAGTGTAAAATTGTGTCGTTTTACAATGGATTAATACTCGTTGACCAGCGTGTCGATTTCCATACCATACAACTCTAAATTATTGTCATGTAAATTGTTGTATGAATTACTTCCCTTATTCATTTAGTCAATCAAAAACCATTTTAGTTCGTATGATGCTGTGTCCAAAATTAGTTAACATTCATGACGTCGCGCACGGTATTTCTGGACTTAGATGTAGAGTCAAACTAGCGAACTTCAGTTCTAATAATTGCGTAACGTAAGAGCGTTTACGTAGATGGGTGTATTATTTCTCTTTCACAGGTTTAATCTTTCTCTCTGGAAAAATTAAAGTGATTTTTATGGACAGGATCAAGTGTTTGTCGAAAGTCGCGTAAAAATTAAATAAAACTCGCAGAAAAGTGACTTTTTGAATGACGTCGTTTTATTTACGTCGACGTAATTAGTTATTTTGATCGCAACGTCAAATTGGCGAATTAAAAGCTTTAAAATGTTTAATTCGTCATTGCTTGAAAGTAAAAACTTAATTACATGTTTTATCACTTTTATATGGAAACGTATATGGTACACCCTGATGATGTCATTGGATGCGAAGATGTGTGCTTATAGGACGACATGATCACACCAAGTTGTCATAAAATTTAAAGAATAATATGATAATTTGATCATGACGTATTAACAGAACACGATTTGTTGTCTTAATCTGATCATTACTCAATAACAGAACTCGACTTGTCGTCTTAAAATAAAACGACATAACTACATAATAACGTATTTTGTAAAAACTGCTATGTTGACTATGCTCGTTGTTTATGGCTTTATGACTTGCTATAGGTCGAGATGTCGGATTTAACTGCCTTGTCATTTTTTGTTTTAGACGACAAGTACAGATCATGACAATATATTCATGTCATTGAAAACTGACATTATCATATTAGGTGTTAGTTCCCATGTCGACTTATCAAATTATGTTGACTTTTGTCTTTATATTGATTTTTACTTCAATTTCATCGCGACTTATTTATATAAACAAGTCACGTCGACGTATATTATGACAATATTCGTTGTTGATGGCGGTTTTTCGACAATGTGAAGTCGTCTTGTATGTATCATGTAGGCATCTATAGTAATTTAAGACGACATTGAGTGACAGGTTAAAGATTTCTAAAAGTATGTAAAAATCAAAGGTCAAGGTCACACAGGCCAAGGTCATGGTCAAATGTGCAAGGTATTGGTAGGAGGTGTCCATGTGTAAAATATTGAGAATGTATAGGTAACAGGACATGAGATATAGGCCTAGTTTAAGTTTTTTAAGAGTAGGTCAAACTCCAAGGTCAAGGTCCAAGGTCATGGTCAAAAGTGAAATATCTTGGTTGGAAGTGACCATGTGTGAAATATCAAAGCTGTATATGTAAAATGACATGAAATATAGACAACGTTAATGTATTATTTAAGTAGGTCAAACACCAAGGTCAAGGTCACAAGGTCCAAGGTCATGGTCAAATGTGAAAGGTCTTGGTCGTAGGTGTCCATATGTCAAATATCAAGGCTGTATGTGTAATAGCACATAAGATATAGGCCCAGTTTAATTTTTTTAAAAGTAGGTCAAACTTCAAGGTCAAGGCCACATGGTCGAAGGTCATAGTCGTATGTGATAGGTCTTGGTCAGAGGTTTCCATGTGTCAAATATCAAGGCTGTATGTGTAAAAGGACATGATATATCGGCCAGGTTAAAGTTTTTTAAAAGTAGGTCAGACTCCAAGGTCAAGGTCACAAAGTCCAAGGTCATGGTCAATTGTGAAAGGTCTTGGTAAGATGTGTCCATGTGTGAAATATCAAGGCTGTATTTGTAAAAGGTCATGAGATATATGCCGGGTTTATTTTTTTTAAAGTAGGTCAAACTCCAAGGTCAAGGTCACAAGGTCCAAGATCATGGTTAAATGTGAACGATGTTGATAGGAGGCATCTATGTGTGAGATATCAAGGCTGTATGTGTAAAAGGACATGAGATATAGGCAAGATTAAGAATTAAGTGTAAAAATCAACAAAGGGCAATAACTCCAAAAATTTGATTGGCAGAGTTACGGTTCTTGTGCACTGCACCTCTCCATAATGAAAACTATTCACCTGTAAAGTTTCATGATTCTACCTTACATATTTTTTGAGTTGTGCTCCGGACAAGAATCAAGTTATAAAATCAACAAAGGGCAATAACTGAAAAAAATTGATCGGCAGAGTTACGGTTCTTGTGCACTGCACCTCTCCATAATGAAATCTATCCACCTGTAAAGTTTCATGATTCTACCTTACATACTTTTTAGTTATGCTCCGGACAATAATCAAGTTTGAAAATCAACAAAGGGCAATAACTCCAAAAATATGATCGGCAGAGTTACAGTTCTTGTGCACTGCACCTTTCCATAATGAGATCTATTCACCTGTAAAGTTTCATAATTCTACCTTACATACTTTTTGAGGAAACAGTATACACAGCAGCTTTTTGTCGTCGTAGGTTATGACGCAAAGCTGATATTAAATGTTCAAGTAGTGGAAATATTTATTCCAGATGCTTGATTACCACGTGAATGCGACTTGTTTCTTTTTGACAAAAATATTGATGTAGGAAAGAAATAAAGGATTTTTGTCAACATGCCTACTAAAACTAGATAAGTCAGGGAAGATCGATGTACAAATTATGTGGATAAGATGACAAAGCATACGTCGACATGACATATTTTAAAATAATGATGCACTAACTTATGTCGGAAAGATTAGTTTACGTAGACAACCGGTAGAGTTAATTTTCTTTTGTTATCATGACAAGTCGACTTACCTGAAGTCGACTTTATCATTTTATCAGGGTGTACCATATGCGTTTCCATACTTTTATGTAATAGCCTACACTTATTTGGTTTTAGTTTCATACCTATGGAAACGTATATGGTACACCCTGATGATGTCATTGGATGCGAAGATGTGTGCTTATAGGACGACATGATCACACCAAGTTGTCATAAAATTTAAAGAATAATATGATAATTTGATCATGACGTATTAACAGAACACGATTTGTTGTCTTAATCTGATCATTACTCAATAACAGAACTCGACTTGTCGTCTTAAAGCTACTATTTCCCAGATTTGGACCCAAAAATTGTCAAATACAAACGAAATGTACACTTTTTAAGCTTTATATGACCTGATTAAATGATTACGAGAAACTATTGAAGCAACGACTCATTTTTTCGCAATTTGATACCAAATTCATGAAGCGATGTCGAAAGTAGGTCAAAACAGTAGGACATGCGACTTTCTTAAATGACGTCACAACATACATGATGACGTCATATTGAAATTTAAGTATGAATCTCGTTTGAATCATGGTCCGCGCTGTATGCGCATGCGCAACAATTTAAAAATAATTCTAACCCCATCAGTGATGGGGTTGAATTTAGGCTTGGATTCTCCCTAAATACAGCTAACTGTCTTGTAATTTCGGCTCATTCTCCGTCTGAATCGCATATTATTAACCATCCCGAGGTGGTCAACACAAAAGTTTTGCATATTTTTTCAAAAAAATTCATTTTTTGCAATTAGACCATCTGTTACCGTCGCCCTTTAAAATAAAACGACATAACTACATAATAACGTATTTTGTAAAAACTGCTATGTTGACTATGCTCGTTGTTTATGGCTTTATGACTTGCTATAGGTCGAGATGTCGGATTTAACTGCCTTGTCATTTTTTGTTTTAGACGACAAGTACAGATCATGACAATATATTCATGTCATTGAAAACTGACATTATCATATTAGGTGTTAGTTCCCATGTCGACTTATCAAATTGTGTTGACTTTTTTCTTTATATTGATTCATAACTCAAAAAGTATGTAAGGTACAATCATGAAACTTTACAGGTGGATAGATTTCATTATTGAGAGGTGCAGTGCACAAGAACCGTAACTCTACTGATCATATTTTTTGAGTTATTGCCCTTTGTTGATTTTCAAACTTGATTCTTGTCCGGAGCATAACTCAAAAAGTATGTAAGGTAGAATTATGAAACTTTACAGGTGAATAGATCTCATTATGGAGAGGTGCAGTGCACAAGAACCGTAACTCTACCGATCATATTTTTGGAGTTATTGCCCTTTGTTGATTTTCAAACTTGATTATTGTCCGGAGAATAACTTAAAAAGTATGTAAGGTAGAATCATGAAACTTTACAGGTGGATAGATTTCATTATGGAGAGGTGCAGTGCACAAAAACCGTAACTCTGCCGATCAATTTTTTTCAGTTATTGCCCTTTGTTGATTTTATAACTTGATTCTTGTCCGGAGCACAACTCAAAAAGTATGTAAGGTAGAATCATGAAACTTTACAGGTGAATAGATTTTATTATGGAGAGGTGCAGTGCACAAGAACCTTAACTCTGCCAATCAAATTTTTGGAGTTATTGCCCTTTGTTGATTTTTACACTTAATTCTTAATCTTGCCTATATCTCATGTCCTTTTACACATGGGTAATTTCAAAAATAATGCATCCAAAACGTGACATAGGGGGTCCAAAATGAAGTTGTTGATATTGAAATATTATTCGTCAAAAGCACATCCCAATATGTCAAATTTTTATAAACCAGACACAAAAATATAAATACTTAACATTTTTTTTCAAATTTCAACGGTTTTATTTGAAACAATGGAGAATTTTTAAACAAACACGTTTGCCTTATATCGCTCCTTTAATTCTATTAAATGTATAAATTTCATCTCTTATGTCACTTAATATTGTTACACGAACGTTAAGGTAAAATTTGATGTATAACATGGCTACCTAATGTGAATAAACCAACTTCATGGCAATTTTTAGTGATGTTTTAGTAAAAAAAATTATCAATTACCTAGGAAAGTTTACATAAAATGTTCCATACATGATATACAAAGCCAATACTTAATCTGTTACATAAGGAGGGTACTTGCAGCCAGCATACAAAAACTATTTGGGTACAATAACTTGAAATGTGATGAGGACACATCAAAAATCAAATTTCAGCAAAACCGTTACACTTGGGACAAACTAATGACATAAATAGCTCTCGGAAAATCCATTTTCTAGTTACAATTAATGTTTGCTTTTGATAATATAGATAAGAACACACCTGGATGCGATTGTAAAAGTAGCTGTTTGGATACAGATGGGTGCCATTTTCCAAAATAAGCTTCATAAATCACAGGAATTTGTTTAAAAACTCCAAGAAGTCTCTTATTTGTTGAAATCATTTATGATTTTCAACATGTTGTATTAGGTATTACAAAGATGTAAGTGGGTATCAAAATTTGACACGTTAAAGGTGTAATATATATAACGTTTAAGTGTTTTGGATTTAGTTTCAAAGATAAAGAAAACAAGAGCCGTCACAGACAGATTATGCTCCCCGAATAAGTGTTTGTCACAAAATAAAAACTATCACACATTAAGCCCCCTTTTCCCATGACAGCTTTTTTGTACCCACGTTATTTATAGAATATGGTCTAGAACATCCTATTTATTACATGAGCACAAAATTTCATTAAATTCTGCCCATTAGATGAAGAGAAATAAGAGAAAAACTAATTTTTACACTAAGGCCCCTTTTTCCATGACACAGCCTTAAATTTACAAACGGAGAAAAAGGTCCCTAGGTATTGACCCAGGGAGTTCACACATGAAGTTTCATTGAATTTGGTCCAAGGGTTGCTGAGATATGCCTGTGGACGGACGGACGGACACACGGACGGACGGACAGCGTGGCGACTATATGCCCCCCCCCCCCCGAAATTTTTTCGGGGAGCATAAAAATACACTTTTCTTGAAACAAAAAATTGTTGATGTGAATTTTTTTGAAAGAGACTTTGCTGTTACGAAATGGGTGTATTAGTGAAAACTGACATTAAAACATTGTGAATTGATGTTATTCTTGTTTTCCTCACAAAGACACACAGTTTCATTACCGTAATCACCACATTTTATATGTGAAATACATTGCTCCAAATATTTCCCATGGCATATCAAATTTGTTGTTTTTAACCCAAAGAGTCTCATTAAGTCAATATATGATTACTTTTCTTGGTTTCCAAGAAACACAAATGAAAAAACACTTTCCAAACTATCTCAGGATAAGATTTTGCTGATTTTTTCAAAGCTCTACGCCGTTACACTTGGGACAAACATTTTAAATACTTTTAAGATGGATTTAAAGGATATTAAATGAATTAAACTGTATATGTTGATTTAGAATGTTCAAATAACTCATACAGATCCAAAGAAGTCAATGATATGCATTTCTGCTAGATAATTGGTATGAGCCAGACAATAAATTAAATTGACACATAATTCAATCATTTCTGAACAATAATTGTTTTCTGAACAAAATTCAGACAGAATCCTACGTGTTTTGCAATATTTTGATCGAACTTTCTGTGCAACTTAAATATTTAAGCATTTCTACTTGATCGCTCTAAATCGCAAAAATAGCGTTACACTTGATTAAGTTCATAGTAACAATTCTTTTTAGATTTAACTATCACTGATCTTTCATGGGGCCGATGCGCATCTGTAAAAATGAAATCAGAATAAGTTTCAATATCACATGACAAAAATACAGGATTTCTAACACGAAACGTTACACTTGGGACATTTTTGGGTGTCCATAGACATGGCATCAGGAGAACTTGATTATATGAAAGTAATTACATAAAATCATACTAACATTGCACCAATGATATTTGTCTAACAAAGGATACCTATTTTGAGACATAAAGATGTCTAGTAGCAAATTAATAACCTTTGATTGTCCAGAGTATTGTATTTCTATGCCTTTATGTTTTTTGAGGGTGTGTCATTTTCTGGGCATGGTTCATGGACAATTTATATGTTGTCCATTAAACGACTATTGAAAAACTGTTGTATTGTTGCAACACTTTGTATAATTGTATGTTGTGGGGTCTTTCAAATCCCGTAGTTTTAATGATTGCCACTTAAAAATTGAATTTTTATGCAAATGTCACGCTAAAAGCGTTACACTTGGGACAATTTTGGACACTAAAAATGCTATAAAATTGAAACGAAAGTAGATATTCTCTTAAAATTTTGTACACATTTTAGCAATAACAGAATACATATTCTGGAGTAAGACAATCACTAAAAAGACTTTTCACCCGCACTGTATATCAGTTTTTAAAAAAGGATGCATTATTTTTGAAATTACCCACATAGAGCCTTGATATCTCACACATAGATGCCTCCTATCAACATCGTTCACATTTAACCATGATCTTGGACCTTGTGACCTTGACCTTGGAGTTTGACCTACTTTAAAAAAAATAAACCCGGCATATATCTCATGACCTTTTACAAATACAGCCTTGATATTTCACACATGGACACATCTTACCAAGACCTTTCACAATTGACCATGACCTTGGACTTTGTGACCTTGACCTTGGAGTCTGACCTACTTTTAAAAAACTTTAACCTGGCCGATATATCATGTCCTTTTACACATACAGCCTTGATATTTGACACATGGAAACCTCTGACCAAGACCTATGACATACGACTATGACCTTGGACCATGTGACCTTGACCTTGAAGTTTGACCTACTTTTAAAAAAATTAAACTGGGCCTATATCTTATGTGCTATTACACATACAGCCTTGATATTTGACATATGGACACCTACGACCAAGACCTTTCACATTTGACCATGACCTTAACCTTGGCATTTGGCCTACTTTTAAAAACTTTAACCTGGCCTATGTTTCATTTTACTTTTACATATACAGCTTTGATATTTCACACATAGACACCTCCTACCAAGACTTTTCATATTTGACCATGACCTTGGACCTTGTTAACTTGACCTTGGACTTTGACCTACATCAAATGTAGGCCCTAAAGGGGGCATATATGTTTTACAAACATCTCTTGTTTTCATATGGTAGCTTCTATTTGAGTAAAATTTGACATGAAAACATTGCACGTATATTCTACTAATGTCCAAACTTTACAAAGATATTCCATAAAACAAAGAAATTATAGTCATTTGAACAAGCCTAGTAGGGGTGGGGGGAGCAGTCCGTTGACACTCGCACAGCAGCTTTTTGTCGTCGTAGGTTATGACGCAAAGCTGATATTAAATGTTCAAGTAGTGGAAATATAATTCCAGATGCTTGATTACCACATGAATGCGACTTGTTTCTTTTTGACAAAAATATTGATGTAGGAAAGAAATAAAGGATTTTTGTCAATCGATGTACAAATTATGTGGATAAGATGACAAAGCATACGTCGACATGACATATTTTAAAATAATGATGCACTAACTTATGTCGGAAAGATTAGTTTACGTAGACAACCGGTAGAGTTAATTTTCTTTTGTTATCATGACAAGTCGACTTACCTGAAGTCGACTTTATCATTTTATCAGGGTGTACCATATGCGTTTCCATACATACCTCCACAAAATGAAGAAAAAACTCAGTGGATTGATTTAAAGGAACCCATGCTAGGTTGTCGGAGGTAAACGTCATTCCGTCCGCTAGTCCGTCCACAGCTAGATCTCAGCAACACTTGGATCAAATTCAATGAAACTTCACATGTGCTATCCTTATAGAATTTCATAGAGATGTTTTTGTCCAGTATCAATATGAGGCTATGTGACGGAAAAAAGGAGCCTTAACGTAGAAATTAGTGACAAACACTTATTCGGGGAGCATAGCCCTTTTATGATGGCTCTTTTTCTTCAATGTTTTCAAAACTATTCCATTAAAGGATCATAACACAGGGATTGGTTAGGAAATGGTAAATGTCCGAAAAACAACCCTATTGAATTTGAGTCATTTGATAAATAAATATTTCCAATGCAGACAAAATGAAAAGAAAACACGTCATTCATCCCAACAGTAAACATGTTTACAGTCGGTCACGTTCAAAAATGTCGTAACTACAGCTTATTCAAGCTGTAGTTACGACATTTTGAAACGTTACCGATATTGTGTTCTGAAGATTATTGACTTGAGGTGGTAGGGACCATTCTTATTTAAGCATCGAATTGTAAAATGAACATCAAAGGCATTTTAGATAATTGTGCATTCATGTCAGTTTGTACCCCACTGCAATCCGATCAGGATCCATGTAATTCTCTCACAGATTCTGCATGTACAGGCCACGTAGAAGCTTTTAGAGATTAACATAAACCTTGATCACGCTGCGTTAAGCGCATTTTCGGTGGCACTATGCGTTACCAGAACTTTATAGACTGTCATACAGTCTAAAACATATCCCAGTGAGTTTATTACAAATTTATGCGGAATAGTCCTAGGACCCACTGGTTTCCAAAACAATGAGTCCAATATTGAAACATAGAATTCTTTGAAAGTCAATGTTGATTACACATTGAAAATGTTGGCATTCTGGGACTCACTAAAGAATTTATTATGAGTCCTGAGAAAAAAAATATGAGTCAGGGACTCGGGACTCGCAGGTAACAAAATCCCTGATAGCCTCTGGAATATACAATGCTCGTTTCCTTCCTTTGCCTTTTCAATTATTAACATTCTTATTTGACGTTTTATAGACAAATAAAATAAAATATTTTTCAATAGACTTTGACCCTAAAATAAGATGAGTCAAACTCCGGATATCTCGAGGTGACGATCCAATCGACTTCGACACAACGAGTTTCAACTTTACGCGTAATGTATACCACATGTTTAAATTTATAGACCCCTATGGTCAAATGATGCAATATGGGAAGAGGATGGATTTTGGTCAGACAGCACCTATTTGTAGGCTGATCAAAAGTGATCTAGATCAAGATTGGTCTTAGCCCTTTCCGAAGCGATCAAATGTTTGACTGCTCCATTTTGAATGAATTTAAAGACTACAAATTGATATTGTTACATGTATGCAGGTATTGTGTACTACATAACAGAGAAAATATTGAGGCAAACGGAGAAAATGCTGATTACCAGCATTTTCTTCTTTTGCCTCAATATTTTCCCAATCCGTTTTATTATGGACGTCAGAAACATGTCTTATTAGGAAATGGTTAAGTGTTAATAAAGGCATTTTTCTAGTTCGTACATTTACAAATTGGTTAATCAGCGAACGTGTAAAATTGGTATGTAGATGACAAGCAATTTCTTCATTTTCCACAATGTTTTCCCATGGTCGTCAAAAGGCGTCATTATATGACAATGGGACAAATGCAAATATGGGCCTTTTTCTAGTTCCTGCCGAGCCCGGATAGCTCAGTCGGTTACGTCGGAGCCTGTCAATCCAGGGGTCTCGAGTTCGAACCCCGGCTTGGCCAGTATCCATTCTGACATTTGACAAAAGTCATTTGTCTCTCACCAATGGATGTGAATCATCTATGCGAGAGAGCAGCTGGAGGCTCGGTTTGGATATTGTGGCTGTACTGGTGCGAGAAATACAAGGAACCCACGGTTAGGTGCTCCAGCCGCCGCGATATAACCATAGAAGTTGAAAACAGCGTAAAACCCCAATAAAATCAAATTCTAGTTCCAACGTTTGCAAGTTGATTTATTGCGAACGCGTACAGATGGTGTACAGATTTGTAACAAACAACTTCTTCTTTTTCCACAATGTTTCCCATGGTCGTCAAAATGTGTCATTATGTGGCAATGAGACAAATGCCAATGTTGGCCTTTTTCTAGTTCCACAATTTACAAGTTAGGTTTATCAGCGAACGTGTAAAGTTAGCGTATAGATTTGTAAACAAATGTTCAAATATGGTTCAATTTATCGACGCGTCTAAATGACCGAGATAAGATATGAAGATATTCGCACAGCTTGTGAGCTTGCCGTAGTATAGGTAGACGTATAAAGAATATCGCTAGCTTTCACCGAAAACCTCGTAACTACAGTTTTAAACAAGCTGCAGTTACGAGGTTTTGGTGGACGATAAGGAATGGGGTCCTAAATCATCGGTTTTCTTCAAAAACATAGTAACTACAGCTTTAAACAAGCTGCAGTTACGAGGTTTTGGAAGAAGATGTAGAGAATGTGCTTTATCGCCGCTTTTCTACAAAAACATCGTAACTACAGCTTGAAATAAGCTGTAGTTACGAGGTTTTTGTTGAAAAGCAGCAATATATATATCGTTTCAACTTGAGTGTTTGTCGTGCAGTGAAAACCCAGCAGAAATAAAGTAGGAAGTAAATATACGAGTATTTTGATTTATGATTGTGGATTTTATTTAATGTGTATGTTGAAAAAAGTATTACGTGAAATGCCCACAATCGAGTATTAAAAATAATCTTTGCGTGAAAAAAGTGTATTTGGATATCAATACTAGATCAATATACATGTAGGTATCGCTTATCAGCTTTTTTCTATCAAGTCCTTGTTATAACTATTCTTGCATAGACAATTTGAAAAATAAATGTGAGCAAAGAACAAAATGTTAATAACCAACATTTTTTCCTTTTTCTTCAATATGTTATATAACATTATATGAAATAATTTTATATAATATCAACAAAGCTTTAGAATTTGTCGAACTTGTCGAGCAGTGGAAGAATTGCTGAAATTAAGTATGTAAGAAGTGTTTATTAGAAGTTTGCATTTTAACTAGTGCGTCAAAAAAGGAAGATGTGACTTAAGTTCTCATACACCGAGAGACATAGAATGTCACAATCTAAGTAAACCGTCCGTATGCCTGAAAGAAAACTGTTGTGAGCTTAATTTCAAATCGGTCCCAAGTAAATGCTCTATGATAAATGATGTAAATGATAATGGTAAAAAATGGGGGCCTGACATTTCCCCCCTTTTGGATTGGGTTGGGGTTTTCGACCCACCTTGGTGCATGAAAACTTTTTACAAAATCATTTTGAATAACCCTTTTTTGGCGAATGTCGAAGGGTTCTCTTCTGGATCCGTGCTTGAAATCATCACACGGTTTCGATCCCACAAGAGAGAAATGTCATATTAACACATCTATCATCATGTCTCATAAAAAGTTGAGATTATCTTTATAAAACATCATCTACGCATTTTAGTCTAATGCATTTTCGATACTTTTCTTTAAAACAAAAACCTGGTAACTAGTTTTAAACAGGTTTTAGTTAGATGTGCGAGTATGTTTTTGGATTTTGTTTGTTTGTTGTTGTTGGGTTTTTTCCATTCTTTTCTCTCTCTTTGTTGATGCCGCTGCTGCTGCTGCTGCTGCTGTCGTCGTCGTCGTCGTCGTCGTCGTCGTCGTCGTCGTCGTCGTCGTCGTCGTCGTCGTCGTCGTCGTCGTCGTCGTCGTCGTCGTCGTCGTCGTCGTCGTCGTCGTCGTTGTTGTTGTTGTTGTTGTTGTTGTTGTTGTTGTTGTTGTTGTTGTTGTTGTTGTTGTTGTTGTTGTTGTTGTTGTTAAGTGACTACATAATTATAAACGAGTACCAATAATCATTCCTCGTCATTTTAACCCAGAACGTTTTTAATGTTTTTTGGCCTTTTAGAAAACATTGTGGAAAATGAAGAAATTGCTTGTCACAAGCAATTTCTTCATTTCCCACAATGTTTTCTCCAACTTTATTTCTTGTGGGTCGACAACAAGCGCCCGTGTGTGGTAATGAGTTAATCGTTTTCTATTTTCCAGCGACCTAAATAGACGGGTGGTTGACAATCAAGGGAAAATGGCATAGATTCGTGCAAACAGACCTTTAGAGACGTACAACTTAAACGCCCGCAGTCCGAATGTGTAAGTACACGGTGGAAAATCATGTGACACAACAAGAACAATATTATTATTGCCAGCTATTCTTTTGGAAAGGGGTAAAATAATGTTTTCACGTTGGGCAATCAATAACAATTAGTGATCGGAAATATTCCGTAAATTGTTTACAGTAACCGAAGAAAGCTTGCTATTCAGTTTCAAAGTCAACATTTTGAAAAATAATACGGATAGTCATAACTGTTTGCCTGTGTCGTGATTATTTGTTATAATTATGCTGGAAACGGTTGATTTTGAGAATGACATTAGAGTATGGAATTTGTTTATTGCAAGTAATCTTACAGGTCCGTAGGACGCAATTTCATATTGGGGTGGCTGAGGCTCCAGTGTCTGAATATTGGGGAGGTAGGATAATTTGGATTTTCCTAAATTTTCAGTGTAAAGTAAGGAAACTTCAACATTTTGGGCCAACTTTGGGGGCTTACCCCCCCCCCCCCAACCCCCCTGTTCCTAAGGGCTTGTGTAATATTACTTTTCTATGAACTATACGCACATGTTCTAGGCTACTGCTCAGTGGTGTCAATGTTCGATTGTCGATATTATGCTCGTCTAATCTTGATTTGTTTGTTTCGAAGATTATATTTTATACACGTTAATCCGCCGTATTCAATTCTTCGTGATATTAATTTAACAAGTAGCTTTTATTTACTATTATCTTTTAAGTAGTTTAACGCAGACTTAACCCTTTCCAAAATGATAAAAAATTCAGACTTTTGGCAATTTACTTAAAAGTAGCCTAAATAAATGTCTATATGTTGCAGATCTGTAATAGAAAATAGTTTGGCAATACCAGAAAATCCTGGAATAAAAATAAAATTTTCTCCTTTTCATCGATATTTTATCACGCCCAGTCTATTAAGAATACAAAGTGGCATTGTTTCGGAAAAGGCCAAACCTTGCGAAGATGTAAGATATAAGACAAATAAAAGTAAAGCCGACAAAAATCTGGAAAATGGGTATTTTCTTTTCAAAAATATTTCTATGAAAATCATGAAAAGCGCGTGCATTAAACTACGTCTATCTCCTTCCCCTCCTCTCTGATTGAGCTAAATGCCTCCAATGCGGTCGAGTTTGGATGTCTTGTAAAGGATATTTATTTGGGAGAAGTATTATACTACATCGAAATATCAACTGTGGATAAGCTCTAAATCGGTCACTCCATGTAATCTCTGATCCTTTCTGCAGACAGCAAAACTTTATACTGGGTCCACATACATAATTGAGCCGTAATCTGGAAAAAACGTCCCTTAATTATAGCATTTTTAAAAATTGAGCAACAAGGCCAGTAAAATATGCACCCTTGCTGCTCTCTTTAATTTACTACAGGTCGCAAAGATGCTTTGAGAGAACAACGTGGATCCTGATCAGACTGTGCGTATGCACAGGCTGATCTGGAACCATGTTGGGTTCAAAAGCCTTAAAGTACCTTTTTTCCAGATCTCGGCTCATAATCATATTATAAACAAGAGCTTCGCAGAGCGGCGCATATACGCCCGAAAGGGGCTTGTCAGTAAAATTGGCCATTTCTTCAATTCAAGGGCAGATAATTCATACATGAAAATTTATCAAAATTTTGTTTGCACAACCAGACACCATAGATATTCATTGTGGCTAGTTTGATCAAATTCTGGTAGTAACTGTAGGAGTTACGCACAGGAGAAAATGGGCATTTTTTAGAAAATGGGCATTTTTCCCTTTAATTCAAGGGCAGATACGTCAGGAACGAAGAGAGTTATCTAAATTCCGTTGGCGGTGTGCACAACTAGACACCATGGGTATTCGTTGTGGCAAGTTTGATTAAATTCTGATCAAAACTGTAGGAGAAGTTGCACACACAAGAAAATGGGCATTTTTTATTCAAGGGCATACAATTCAAGAACGAAAAGCGTTTTCTGAATTCCGTAAGCGGTGTGCACAACTAGACACCATGGTAATTCATTGTGGCAAGTTTGGTTAAATTCAAATCAATACTGTAGGAGAAGTTGCGCACACAAGAAATTGCTAACGAACGGACAGACGGACAGACGGACGGACGACCGGGGTCATAACATAATAAGACCCTTCGGTAGTATAAAAATGCAATTAATATAAAATTGTAATTTATCATTTTATCAAAAAGAGAATTCGAGGTACTAAGGGGAAATGTCGTTGTGTTATATATTCATTATTACATAGGTTATTCTTCAAAATCAAATCTTTTCAATAGTCCAGTCAATAAACGGTTTGTTGGCAACAGTGTCACTGTTGTTAAAAACCACAGTAACCAATAGTCTGACAAAATCCAGGGTGAACCTGGATTTGCGGCATATAGAAAAATGTTTTGACTGATATATATATTGCCAACACATTTTAATTTTAGAAAAGTACCGTCAAACAAACGGAAATGGTAATGGACAGAAACTGTTGATTGGTTGGGTTTAAGGTTGTGGCTGGAGCACCTAACCATTGATTCTAGTTGTATCTTATACCAGTACTACCACAACACCCTAACCAAGCCCCCAGCTTCTCGCCAACATATATAGTTTTTCCAATTAGTATAAAACTATTGGTGAAAGAAATTTTGTCAGAAAGGATGTTTGCACGGCTGGTGATCGAACCCGGGACTCCAAAACTCTACCAACTGCGTTATGGCCACGGTATCAGAAATTGCGCTTTCGATCAATTGATGATAGGTCATAAAAAGAGTGCGTAACTTTGGCATTGGATGATAATTGGCAGATTTGAATCTTTTAAATTTTGAATTCTTGTGGTGTTTATGAAATTATGGATGCTTTTTTTTTCAAAAAAAAATGTTGTTGTTTTTTTATATAGTCAAACTAGTTGGTCCAGTCAATCCTTTGTTGGCAACCTAGCCCAGCAAGCGTATGCATAAAAAACAGCGGGCTCAAAAATCGGAAGTTAAAGGGACATTTCATCCCCATTTCAGTTTTTTAAAGTATGTCTTTATGCCAAGATTGGTTATTCTTATGGGTATATTTGCTATCAGGTTTTTGAAGATGTTGCTGATAAGCGAAAAACAAGCCTTTAAATTGAGACAGAAACGACAAATTCTATATAAATCTTAACTGTTGTGAACAATAATTTGTGTAATTTCAACACAAAACATTTATATTTCTCGTAAACGGCGCAATAGTTTGGCTTGAAATTTTCAGAATGTTCATAAGAAAATATGCTCTTCTAGATTAAAATAAAAGTGAAATTTATGAGAAACAATTCTGAAATGTCACTGGGAAAAGTTATTCTTTGGGAAAAGTTATTCTTTATGGTAAAGTAAAAGTAAATATGCTTAAGCATAAGCACTTCATCGGGTCAAAATACGAACGTCTTGAATGAGAGGAATTAATAGGGGGTTCGAATTTAAAAAAATCCTCTATTAAAGTGAAATTTCACATTGTTATCATAAACTTCACTTTTATTTTTATCTGAAAGAGCAAATTTTCTTATGGAAATTCTGATAATTTTAAGCCAAAATATAAAACCGTTTACGAGAAATATATTTTTTGTGCTAAAATTAAACAAATTGATGTCCACAGCAGTTCAGATTTATATGGAATTTGTCATTTCTGTCTCAACTTTAAAGGAGTATTTTGCTTATAAACAACAACTAAAAAACTGATAGTATTTATATGCATTACAATAACCAATCTTTGCATCAAGACATCTTACAAAAAATGAAATTGGAATGTTATGACCCTTTAAGGTAAAGTAAAAGTAAATATGCTTAATCATTAAGCACTTCATCGGGTCAAAATACAAACGTCTTGAATGAGAAGAATTAATAGGGGGTTCCAATTTAAATAAATCCTCCGTAAAAATGGTTTAATAGAATCTTGGGGGTATACTATTTCAATACACAAGTCCATATAATGCACTGTATAATTGAATTGAAAATCACTAACAAAGGCGATTTAAAGACACCTTTCATCGGTTTGTGAGTAAATTGTCGTAACTACAGCTTTTTACAAGCTGTAGTTACGACAGTTTACTCGCAATCCGATATTCTATTACATGGGATAAGTTAACAAGAGATGTGAATATTCTTCTAAGGCTAAGTTTAATCCATTATAATGTTTATGGGGGTTTTAGACATTAAATCCTTGTTTTGGATTAAGATTATTAATATTAATCCAATGCTGCATTATTTTGTGCTTTAGAGTGACAAATGTATATTAGCATGTTATGACGAAAAAGGTGTATATAATTAATAACTTGCGGTATGGATAGTTAGGAAATTGTTTTCGAAATAATTTAGTTTTTAGTTGCAATTCAAGAGACAAAATTGTGTTCATTTAATAAATCCATATTTTGGTAAGTAATATTACTAGTAACATTTTAGTCATACACGTACTTTTTATAAATTGATTTCGAAATAATTTAGTTTTGAGTTGAAATTGAGAAATAAAATTGTGTTCAATTAATAAATCCATATTTTGGTAGGTAATATTAATATTTCAGCCATACACGTAAAAATATCTACGAAGTTGACATTAAGAAATTTTCTCGAATAAATTAAGTTCTCAAATGTAGTTCAAGAAAACAAAGTTGCATTGTTTGATAATTTTATCTTTAGTTAACCCTTTCCCAAACAAGACCTGGTTTTGACGCCCCAAACAGAAAAAGACACTGGAAAACATTGAAACAAAAGAAAAAACTGCTGATAACCAGCAGTTTCTCCTTTTGTCTCAATATTTTCTAATGCTATATTTTACACAAATTCTATCTTTCATACCTTTCATTTTGTCATTTTTGTCAGTTTTTTGAAGTGGGTCACCTTAAAATTTTGCCGCTTGGGAAAGGGTTGTAAAATGAATATTTGTAAAACTTTGTTGGTGCTAGAACACTACAGATTTTTAAGTTGTATATTTGGGCACCACTCGGACTACGTCGTAAATATTCGTCGATAGGACGTTCCACGGCCGAATGTTTGCGACGTTGCCCAAATAAATCGAACGTCGCGTGAATTTTACTTCAAAGTAGACGACAAACTGAATTTGAGCCGGGATCTGAAAAAATGTCCCTTATAGCATTTTTCAAAATTGAGTTTCAAGATCAACCTGTGGTCAAATGGAGTCCAAAATGCACCAGTGCTGCTCTCTTTAAGTTACTACATGTCACGAAGAATCTATTAAATAACAATATGGATCCTGATCAGACTGTGCGTATACGCAGGCTGATCCGGATCTATGTTGGGTTCAAAAGCCTTAAGGGACGTTTTTCCAGATCCTGGCTCATTTATTTTTGTGTATGGGCATTGTAAATCATAGAATGGAAAGGACTGGGACAAAAACAGAAAATGCTTGTATACAGTATTATCTTGTTTGGCCTCAATCTTTTCCAAAGCAATCTCTGTAAGGGCCCACTCACATTCAAGCCTGCGTCCACATCGCGTCCACGTCACGTCTAAAAGCTATTAAGATCTGGCGGACGTGGTGATATACATGTATTTGTTATAGCCGTGTAGCTTTGGACGGCGTATATTCCGTTTTTATTCACCTGATAGGGTGTAGCTAAGTAAAGAGGTTATTCGACAAGTTTACTTCTCGATACCTTGGGTGATAGAAGAGAAAAAACGTGCGGCACGAGCATGATATTTCGAAATTGAAAGAATGCGCGATTGTAAAGTGCGTTGTCATAAAACCTCGTAACTACATATTGATTCACACTGTAGTTATAATGTTTTGCAACAATACCGACGATTTACCGCTAATCGAAAAGGCTGTTTCTCCCCAAGCTTAAATGGAATGAACCGTTTACTAGGCTCCGCCCTGTCTCCCGAATAAAAACAGAATATACTGTACTCGACTGTTGTTCCAACACTGCCTTATCAAGGCGTAAGCAATAATAAGAACAGCGCGACATTCCCAGTCCAGACAGTAAAAAGCTAAACGGTCTGTGATTAGCAGTGGAATAACGGTGAAACGAACCCGCAATAACCGTTGTTGAACGTGTTGTCGCAGAGATAAACCGCTTTAAATAACAGTCGCGTATAACTGCGTCTAACCACGTCTTCTTAATCACTGCTGAAACACAGTTTATTGCGTCTAGTTCACGTCAGTTCCACGTCCGTTCAACTGCCTTACCACGACGTCGTCTCTCAGCCGTAGTTTTGACGTGGTAAAACGTTTGAGCAGTTCAAAAAACACCACGTCTATTTTTTTTTTATTTATATTATTTTTGCGTTCTACCAGGTCCATACCATTGTCACAGCGCGTTCAATAGCGTCTGTTTCTCATACTAAACCCTACTCACTGCAGAGACATGACCGAAATTTGCCATTATCTGCCTCTATATAAATGCTTCCCTCAGGCATCAAATTGATGCCGATTATACCCCCTTGACACCTGACCGTACTGGCTCTTATCTTAGACGTTATGTGGACCCGATGTGGACGTAGATTGTCGAAACTATGTCTTGTTTGGTAATGGATTAAATACCACTTCATCGACATAAAATCAGGCTAGACTATATACATTATTACTCAAATGAGTACACACAACAAAGAATCTAATTGTAAACAGTAGATCTTAACTGGCACTGCAACATAGCACTGCTTTTAATCAAAAACCTCGTAACTGCAGCTTAAAACAAGCTGCAGTTACGAGTTTTTTGTTGAAAAGCGACGATAATTCATTGTCAAAGTGGTTCCAATATTTATGCGATTTTTTAGATAATAAACTAACATTATGCGGATGATTAAACAAAGTGATAAAAATATATACAAAACAATCAAACTGTTGGAAGATGTCCATTAACTCAAAGAGTTCATTCATAACCAGTCTGAAATCCTTAATCCTTTCCCAAACAAGACATTGTTTTGACGTCCCTAATGGAATAAGCTTTGGAAAACATCGAGACAAAATAAGAAAACGGCTGAACGGAATGTTCTACCACCGAATGTGTACGACGTCGCGCGAATAGATTCAATGTATTGAAAGAGCCAGCTGTGAAACATTCCGACCAGGCCCGTAGGAAGGAATTTCTTAATGGACCCAAGCGTGAAATAAAGAAATTCCGGCATTTTGACCAACTTAAAGCCCTCTCGGCTAGCCCCCCCCCCACCCCCCCACCCCCTGTTCATATGGGCCTGCCGACGTCACGCGAATATCATTAGTGGTGAACTAGGCCTACCTTAGTTTTCTCCTATATCATTTACAGGTATACACGGAATATTATTAGCCATGGGGCCGAGTTGGCAGGACCTGAAACACGTGCAATTGCTGGATCCCAGACAACAGAAAGAGGATGCCAAATGGGACCAGGAGTTCCAACGACGAAGAGATGAAATCAAACAACAACGGAGAACGTCTGAGGAAAAACGGTATGTCAACAGTGTACCCGAGTACCCGTGGGAAGGGTACAACATCACCAGTATCCGGGTACAGATTCATTACCCGTTACCCGATGGTTAATTTTGGCTTTAATCTTGTATTAATGAGTCAACATATTCAGGCAGTCAAAATCTTAGAGAATGGAGAAACTTGAACACTTGAACTGCAAACAATGTATTTCAGCACCATTGTCGCTTCATTGTTGACATTAGTTACGGACAAAATTAATGTTTTGTATTGTCGTTGTTGTTAGTCTGAAAGTAGTTCCACCACTTACATCCACGGTATGATCCTATTTAGAATTATCAAAGGGGATCCAAATGTACCAACATTAATACTATGACGTCAATACTGACGCCGTACAAATCTACAACTCGTATCTACTATTTCTCTCTTCAGTGTACGAAACAGCGCCAAACTAGCCGAGATGTCAGCCCGATGGAGAAGTTTAGAACAAAAACGTGTACAGAAAAGTGAATTTTACCTGGAGAGACTCAGAACTAGCCTAAGTTTGACGTTAAGACATGATTCCGTTACGCCGTCAACGTACTCAGAAAGATAGGATTGTCTGAAAATTGTTAGAATTTGCAGAAAAAAGTGGAATTTTATTTTGTGTACCGTCTAAGTAACGGAGACAGTCATGGAGATTAAGCTTAGGAGTTCTCTCATCATTAGATACCAAACACTTCGTGCAACTTCGCCGTCGTTCGATATTGCGGAAACTGACGAGATTATGTAGTAATCCAACATCAACCCGAGACATAATTGATAACCCCACTTCGGGGATGTTTTCTTAAGATGCTCAATTTACGGAAATAAAGCTGAGCTGGGTTAGTTTTGGTGCGATATATCCGATTTGTTTGTTTGTTTTTTTTTTTTTTTTTTTTTTTTTTTTTTTTTTTTTTTTTTTTCATCATTATTTTCTTTTAATTCTCATCAATTTTCGTTGTTTACGAACAACGCAAAAGTTACATGCAAAATTGAACGGAATCTTTGGTATCTAATGATGGGTTTGGTACGTTTAATATGTTGAGAGCTGGCATAGTCTCAATGGTCAAAATGGAGTATTTCCTACTTATTGGAAGACTTTTGACAAAGTTGGTGCTGACGAGTTTACCGAGTTTGTAATTAATTTTTCTATGTCAGCAGAAATAGTTCATAGCTCAAGGAACGGAATCAATCGCTTAAAGGTAGTCCGCCTTAATGAGATCCATGTGACGTCGGAATTGTTCAAACGACGTCGTCCGAACATGTTCAGATGACTAACGAATGCAATGACATTGCATGAAAAAACCGATGTCATGTAAATCTTAGTAGGGGTGACTACCTTAATACCATGAAGTTAAAATGCCTGTTGTATCACGTGACACAACATTTTAAAAATTTCAATAATTCTATATTACGTGACCGATTTGATTTCGATTTGAAACACAGGCCCGTAGGAACAGGGGGGCTAGGGGGGGCTAAGCTTCCCCCCCCCCCCCAAGTTGGACAAAAATGCCAAATTTTCTTAATTACACACTGAGAATTTTGGGAAAATCCAAATTAGCCCCCCAAATATTCAGGACAAGGCCTTTAGCCCCCCGCCCCTCCCCCCCCCCCCCCCCTCAATATGAAATTGCTTCCTACGGGTCTGAAACAGATCAGGCGGAAAACACTAGGACGTTGCTGGGTGTGGTGGATTTTTTAAACCTTTCCCAAATGACAAAATGTTAGGGTGATCCACTTCAAAAACTGCCACAAATGACAAAATGGATGTTATTAAAGACATAAGTTGTGTAAAATATGCCATAGAAAATATTGAGACAAAAGGAGAAACTGCTGGTTATCAGCAGTTTCTTCTTTTGTTTCAATGTTTTCCCAATCCTTTTCTATTAGGGACGTTAAAACCAGGTCTTGTTTGGGAGAGGGTTAAATATCATCTGATCAATAAAGAAAAGCTATATAAGACCAAATAAAACAATATTTTGTTCAGTCGTCAATACCATTTATACAAGATACTAATTAAAAGGTCCATCACATCTAACGAATCCATGATTTTCTTACACCTCTGTTTCAAATCGGTTTCTCGCATTAACATAATTTTTGAAGATTTTCTTCACGTAAATTGTGTCATTTGAATCCCCAATTCTGGTGCTGATGTGTAAAAGATAAGAAAAATACCAGATTTGCATTTTAAGACTGACGCAATATTTAGAGAAAAAACTTATAAATTAAGCATTCACTTCCTTTGATCGTGATGTTTTGACCTCTTCCACTGTGAAGGTCAAAACGAGGACATTCAGAGGAGAGTTAACCCTTTCCCGAATGACGAAAAATTAAGGTGGTCCAATATAAAACATGATGCGAGCATCAAAATGTAATACTATGTTGACATTTTTTTCTTTGATATAGCATTGGAAATATTTTAGACAAAAGAAGAAAATGCTGGTTATCCACAGTTTCTTCTTTTGTCTAAATGCTTTCCAAATTCTTCATTATTAGGAACTCCAAAACATGAATGTTTGGGTAAAGTTAAAATAGGATTTGTACATGTAAGTATAGCGCACGATAAATGACCTGGCAGAGCATCCCTGTCTAATCAATAGTGATGTTCTGCCAGGTCATTTATCGTGAGCTATAGAAGCACTGCGTTTTTGTGTTTTTGTTTCTGATTCACCTTACGAGTATAGCTCACGATAAATGACCTGGCAGATCATCTCTTGGCAAGAGATGCTCTGTCGGGTCATTTTATCGTGAGCTATAATCCATCAAATGTCGAAATAAATTATCTAATTGTCTACATTTTATCTTTCGAGTCATTTTCATCATGTTTAAATTCATCGTATCATTTATGTTTTGGAAATAAATTTATCATGAATTGTTTTTGGCTTTGTTTTTCCTTCAAGTGTAATGGCTTAATTCAAGAACACTTCCTTGACTCTCACTTCAGTCAAATTCAACAAAGGACGCCTGAAGTTACTGCTTATGCCGATAGCACGAGATCCCCGGAGCAGAAAGACTCAGTGACAAAGTGTATATCGAGGAAATGTTTCTTTTAAAACCTTTTTTGTAATCTAGGTTGCGTTCCATTCGGCTGTTCGGCACTGTTCCGGATGTTCTGTGTAAGTCATGCCGAATGGAATAGTCTCGGAACAGAAAAGATGGGGAAAGTCTAAAACGTGGATCAAACACTGCAGGTCAGTCTAAAAATAAACTTTGACCACGTGCTTGGTGTTGTGTATTGGTCATATACGGTCTTAAAATGAATAATTCATTAATATTTATTTGTTGAAATGATTTGATCTGTATTATACAGATTGATTAGATTATTAATTCATTTCAACGCGCCGTAGCTGTAATCGAAGGCAATGTCTACCAATAGATGTCGCCACCCGTCGATTATCATCTATCTATGGTGGGCATTCTGGGTTAAGGTATACGAACTGAGAATGAAAACACTACTTTCTAGCCATACGAAATGCATCAAATTACACACGCTTGTAAATACACTTCACATATGTTGATTCACCATGCCGGATTTCAAGATTATGCTTCAAGTAGAAAACAATTTAAAAATATTATTTTACTCTATATTCATATGCAAGGGAGGCAACTTTGAACATTTTTTGTCAAATATTTCCAGAAGTATGCATTAATTCAAAAGTCTAAACCATACAAAATGCTTATGTTTGTATTTGGAATGGAAATGTACATAACACAGTTTCGGAATTACTGGCACTTTTCAAATTTCGCCTCTGGCTCTGCATTTCATTCTCAGTTCGTAAACCTTAACTACTTTCAAGATGTCAGCGCCCATAAAGTGCATACACATGGTACTTCCTGTCACGCGGCACATTTGCTTCACATGTTTGTATAAAGTAAAATGAATAATCCGATTTGAATTAATTATTTTATTCGATAAAATTGAGACGAAAATCAAACTTTATTTTGCTGCAAATGTTGTTTTTATTTCAATTTTCTGCTTGCTACTTTTTGGCGACAGGATTTTGGAGTTATGCGCACCGCGTAGTGATTTATCCAAAAATGGATAAAGTGATGCGTCAAATTAGTCAGTCCGAAAATAAAAAAAATAGACTGGAAATTGTAGACTGGCTACTTAGTCAATAAGGTTGTAATGCTAATGACATCACTGCTCTGCTTGCACCACCTATTCTCGGGGAACAAGCAGAACATGTTCCGAACACTGTTCTGTGTCGTTCCATTGAGTACCGGGCTGTTCGGCAGACAAGGAACAGCCAATGGAACGCACCCCTAATTTTATATTTTAAAACCATTTTCTTCCTTTTTTATCGAAAGGTCGCTTGAAACCATTTTTTGATATTATACCATTTTAATAATGGATAAACCCGCACTGTACCCAATTTTGATTAAGAATGCTTCAGAGAAAACTTTTTTATACAAAATATCAGAACCTCACAGCTCAGTAGATAACGCTGGAATCGATCAAATGAAACATCTAGTTACGCATGGGTTGGTTTGATTCAAGTCATTACTAGACGACAAAATTTTAGACTATTCCAAATTCAAAGATACTGCAAACGACAATTTCAAGTAAATATAATTCATTTCATTTCATTTTTGTCCATTCGGGTATAAAATATTTTGGAAAATGAAGAAGTTGCTAACTGAAAGCAGTTTGTTCGTTCAATTTTACACTTTTCCCAAAAATTTCTGTTAAGGTAAGGCCTGGGTAATGCACTTCCGGTGTAATTGTTATATTTCGACCTATTCCGTGACGTCAGTAAGTCCGAGCATTTTTAAAGTACCGTTAGATGCAATATCGTCTGTTTTCGTAACAACAGAAATAATTTAGCGTGCTCAGATTTCCAGGGAATGTTTTAAGCAATTTTTGTGAAAACGTTTCTGAATTGTATGAGTCGGCAAAAAAAAAACCAACGAAAGTCAAAATTCAAAATTTGAGAGCAATAAAAATTACTACCCTGAAAAATCGTCGCTTAGAATCGTTTGAGATCGTCGATTCGCACCATACAGATTTCGTTCCATAATTGATTATACATGCCTTACCTTAAATAGTCAAAAAAGAGTCAACGTGTGGAAATGAGCTAAACCGCTTTTGTCAAATGGTCAAATTTCAACCTTGTCCAATTTAATGGTTTTTGAAGACGACAAAATATTCGATGTAAAAACAGAAATTGTTTGTGTTACATGAATATACCATTGAAAACATATGGGGAAAAGAAATAAATTGATGATGTCAGATTTTGTTCTCTCAATGTTTGCACAGACCTTTGTTATAGGCACGTCGAGCATACAAAATTTTCGTTGCATTTACGTTATATACTGAAAGGCAAAAGTAACTTTACACCTGGCTTTCATTTGATTTATCAAACCCTAATCACAGTTTGTGAAATTACTTGTGTTATACATAAGCATATGCCATTTTTCAAGAACAATGTGGGATAGAAGAGAGTGTTCAGCCTTTCTCGACGTTTGTGTTACCACGGCAATCACAAAGGGGTCAAATTGAAAAATCTAGGTAAAGTTTTATTACAACTTTTAGAATAAAAAAGGGTCACATTTTATGCTAAATTTTATCTAATGTCAGTATTTCTTTGTCCCTTTGTGTATCATTGACTGGAAAAAGTACTAGAGTATGGATAAGGTCAGCCGTCTGATCTTGAGCTATTCGACTCTTAAACAATCGTCCCGTAGCATGCACACTCTCTATTTCAAGCATAATCTTGTGTCAACACGTCTTCTTTCGCCTATGACCCTAACATTCAACCTTTTCTTGCCAGAAAAGAGGTGCTTACTCCAATTTGCGTTTGTTAAAAATGCTACATAAGGTCAAGTACGGGCGTTTTTGACGTTGACGTCATGTTTCTGTATAACTCGATGGGTCTGGCTACCGGACGTCTAGCACTAAAATCAATGTTTCAAATTCGACATCGAACAATTCTACGGCTCACTCAACGATTTTTTCGCATTTGTACTGCAGCTTCCGGTAAAAACGTAACGTCAAGTCACGTTAATGCTAAACACGAATTTATTGGTCTTGGTTATGGAAACTCTCATTTTTTGACCCCCTAAGTGTTGAATTGCGTTCAAGAAGTTAACGATTGTTAACGGGTGCAATTCATTAGCATAGAAACATAAAATGGCATCCTGGCTATCTCATCATGTTTTATGTCCTGTTTTTGTCGGCGTCGGATTGCTTACCTTTTCCTTGTAACTGGAATACAACTTTGGCCTTTTGTGTGGCGACCAACAAAGATCAAACATGCAAAAAATAATGTCGCTATTTACAATACCATTGTGTGGGTGGGGTATTTAGGTAAGTTTAACGATATGCACGTGCAGATTGCTGAAGCGTCGATGAAACAGATGTGTTCATTTAGAATATCAAAATATAAAAAATAACGGTAAAAAACATATGGTTGAGAAAAAAATCATAATAATACTTTGAAATTAAGAAAATAGAATTATTCTAAAACTGTAAAGTTACTTTTGCCTTTGAGTATAGTTAGTTTCAGCACATTTGAAACAGAACAGGACTATATTAAAGAAAGAGAATAAAAATTAAAAAGGTGACAAGAGAAGAAGCGTTTGGCATTTTCAAAAACCAAAAAAATACTTTTATATTACAAGAACAAGAACTTTCTTTCAAAATTCTGTGAAATGTAGGAGAAAATAAGCATGAGTTTAGCTCAAGGTCCGACCTTCTTGCCCCGAGAAATCATAACTTAGTTTAGTAGCTTCGAACCCTCCTTATGTCTCTGAATACCAACCTGTCCTCAAGAGCGAAATCTAAAAACATCGTGCAGATTACACGATAAAATGTAAGAAACTCGTGCAATTCTAGCTGAGGTAACTCAAATAAGTAAGAGTAAAGCCTCTCTTACAACCCATCGTGCCTCTTTTTAAATCGTACGTTTTAAAACACGCACGATTTATAAAGACGCACGACGGGGTGTAAGAGCGCCTAAAAATATGTACACTCAAAGCAGGTCAAAAGTATGAATCTCTGTCGAGAAAAGTTCGCATTCTTTGTGAATTTTCTGGAATTTCAGTATATCGTTCCCTGCGTCACACGCACGCCTGTCGTACGTGCTCCGTACTTCTGTCTTGCGTGCTCCTGGCGTTCTGAAAGACGCAGAATGGTCGTAACAAAGAATTGTCCGGTCAATTCTTTGCTGCGTGCAGTCTGCGTCGTGGTTGCGTCCACCAAAATCGTACGTTTCACGTGCGTGCATCGCACGACTAAACGCACGTGTTAGACGCAGACCGCACACAGGAGCACGTACGACCGGTTGTAAGAGAGGCTTGAGGTTCGTGAATGGCAATGGATTTTGTGCTAAAATAGACTGGGTTGACCGTTATGTTTTGATAAACCGTTGGTGTTGTTATAATATCTCGTATAAACTGAAAACGATAATTATTGCACTGACTCGGATGAGTCGATGTCATGTACGGGAATCCAGGTAAATTATCCGATATGGTTGATTGATTTAATCTTTATTAGATATAAACGTGCTTTTTGACACACTGAATTGAAGTCAGTGTGGTCGAATGGTAACGACTACGGACGTGAAACTCATTTTGCCTTTTGGTGTTGGTTCGAAACTCACAGTCTTCTACGGATTTTATTTTGTTTTTCATTTTTATTTCTTTTTTCATGCACCAAGATAATAAAGTTTTATTTAATCTTTTATTATGCTATATGAATGCAAATATAGGCCCATGTTTTATTGTAAACGGAAGATTCCACGTAAAAGCACAAACTAGAACTTTATTTTTTCATATATCTATAAATGTTTAGCGAAAAGAAATAATAGCAAACAATAATTATAGATCTGTTTATGAAAATGTGCCATTTTTTCCAGAAATATTTGATTGTGACATTTCACATAGAGAACATCAAGAGAAAAACATGGAGAAGCTACCACTTCTATTCCCTCAAAGATTTCTCTTTTTCACAAACGCTTTTCTTGTGTCGTCTTTAAAAAAATGGTTGGACATATCCGCATTCAATATAACTGTTGTATGTAAATGGGTTCAAGAACAAATATTAAACAAATGAATAAAATAAAGAAAACGTTGAAATCAAAGTTACCATGTCTCGTAGCGGAATCGAACTTGGTCCGTTCGGGTAGAAGTCTTACGTCTTACCACTGCGCTATCACAGACTTGAACAAGTTCGTTTTCATAAACGAATACTTTCTAAATTCAAAACATGTGAATTGTTTTCAATAACATTGGGCTGGTCTATGTAAATAAACAAATGATCAAATTATCGTGCAGCCTTTATACAATAGTAGGGGAGACCGGGGCTAGTTGGTCCGTGGGGCAAGTTGGTCCAAGGCCATTTTCTCTAAAGTGATAACAATTATGACGACAGTATTAGGCAGAACATAATCCTTGATTACAGCAAATTTACTGAAGAAAAGAACATAGCTGTCTCTGATCACGTTAGAAAATTAAAAAAGAAATTCTGATTTTGCACCGCAAAAGTAACTTTCTCGCACCTGCATATTTTTGTTTTTGACTTCTCTATGTTTCTAGTAACATGCACATGTTATACATTTTTAGAAAGCTAGTTATCTATGAAATTCAACAGTATGTCTTTTTCTTTTCTTTATTCCATGGCGCTCGGGTAATGAGTGAATATTTACAGTGTGGTATGGTCGGGGCAAGTTGGTCCATTTTTGATGGGGCAAGTTGGTCCAACGAAATCATTGATAAAAAGTGATTTTATATCGAATTTTCTTCTGTCGCATGCCGTGACAAATTTTCAGAATCACTTTTTGCGAATGATATCAACTTTTATCGAGTAATTAAGTGGAGATCTTTGTTTCAAAATAATTCACAGAGTAAGGCGAGCACACTGTTTAGTCATTCAATATGGAATTTAGTATTTAAATGAGTATTTACGAAAAACGCATCCTTAACGAGCGTTTTGATAACAAAAGTTAAAAAGATATGTAGAAAATGTCCTCGATTACAACCTGTAGGGTACTTTATGGGCTACTTATTTTCCAAGTGCAGGATAAAGACACTAAGTAGTGACTCGAATGTCTTAGTCAACTTCAGAAAAAGAGAATTTTATCAAATTGGTTTCTGAGAGTGTATGTGTTATCGTAGTGCTGAGGATGTACACTATTTGGAAACAGTTTTATGTTAATAAATGCTTTTGGAAATTGATATATGTTTGCTGTAGGCTGACAACCCATTTTCTTCTATATTATCTATTCGGACCAACTTACCCCGCTTTCCGGACCAACTTGCCCCGACATCGGGGCAAGTTGGTCCAGTTGACCGCGTCTCGAAAAACGGCTATATTGCCAATAATATATCATTCTATGACCCAAAAACTACTTAAAAAGTTAGAAAAATAATCATACTGAGTGTCAAAAGCAAAAATAATAACATCAAATTAATACTAAAATCAACACCTCGGAAAATGCATTTTTTGGACCAACTAGCCCCGGTCTCCCCTACCGGCCGAAATTGACAGTGACGTGGGCTAATGTTTACTACTTGACAACCAATCAACTCTGTTCGTATTTGTAACGGTGCAAATCAGACGAATTGATTGGATTTGCATCAGTAAACATCAGCCTACGTCACTGACCTTTTCGGCTGGAACTATTGTAACTACGGATTGAGTGATGCCGTAGTTGCGAGATTTTATAACAACACCCACGATATTTTATTGTTTGTCCGAAATTAAGTCACTGTTGAATGGATAAAATCGTTCCCTATTAAGCCATAAATCACCTTTTCCGAGACGACATATTCACGGGGGGATCACGTGACATAACAGCAACAATAATTGCAGAAACGACAACAATAATTCTGATAATATAATAGATTCACAATTAAACGAGAATAGATACGGTTGTCTTGCTTTAATTTTACGTAGGTAAAGGTAGTAGTTCTACCTAAAAACAAACCAAAACAACCGTAAACTATTCTCGTTTAACTTTGAACGTATTATACCTGGCCGATTTTAGTTTTATCATGTTGGTTCGTAGCAGATAAGTTGTTAACACATCAGGAAGTTGTGGATGTGATGGGTCCTTTAAATAGCGCATAATAAAAAAGTTGAAGACGAACAAACGAAATCCCTATTCTTTCTACAACTTTGCTTTTTACTTTTTGAAAGCTGCTACAGACTGGTTGTAATCACGTATATGTATAACTTTGTTATGATATATGAACTGTCACGTCAAAAGGGACAAAAGGGACCTTATTGGAAGTGCGAAAAGCATTATTATTTTTATTATCATTATTATTATTTATTATTATTACTTTTCATTATTATTATTTTATTTTATTTTCATTATCATTATTTCCGTTGGCATGGAAAACAGCGAAATGAGGGGACAAAATCGCAAGAGTTGTTTGGTATCTAATGATAGATAGAAAGCGTTCCAACTGTTTCAGCTGCTGGGATTCAACATTTTCTTATTTTGCAACAATGTTTTATAGCAAGTTCCATCAATTTAAGATAAAAAATAAAACTGGTCCAGTTATTTACAGTGCAGGTGCGTTATCCTTAGTTTTATAACATGGGTTTGTGATATATCATGCTAAAGGGTGCCATCTGCTTTTCATTAAAAATCTCGTAACTGCAGCTTAAAACAAGCTGCAGTTACGAGCTTTTTGTTGAAAAGCGGTGAAATGGGAGAAATAGATCAGGCTTAGCAGGTCCACCGGCTGCCGACCGAATTTGTAAAATATTTGAACATAAATTACAGTAAAATAGGAAAAAATTCAGACGCGGAAAATTATCTTACGGTGAAAAGTTTAGATCCTTGTCAGCCTTTGCGGTCCAGAGTCGATACTTTTTTAAATTCCCCAGATGGTCCCTTTTAGCATAACCGGTGACATTTATATAAGGTACCTGATGTTGATGAATCGATATTCGATCACCTTCCGTGAAATATGTCTGAATGAATCGAGTCACACCAAAAACTACAGACATAGAGCGCGACAATGAAAGCCTTAAGAAGCAATGCCTGGCTTTTAATGTAGTTTTTAGCTCCAATGGCCGTCAGGCCAGCGGGCTATTGTCATGGCGGTGTGTGCGTCCGTGTGTGCGTGCGTGCGTCCGTCCGTCCGTAAACTTTTTCTTTAAAAATCTTCTTCTCAAGAACTACCTGATGGATTTCAACCAAACTTCACAGGAATGATCCTTGGGTGACCCTCTCTCAGATTCCTTCAAAGAATTCTGAGTGAAGAAAACAGTCTGGAGTTATCTGCCCTTGAATTTCAAAAAATGGCCGTTTTGACTTTGTTTTCACTCTAACAACTACAAATATTGACCAATCAAGACAAAACTTAGTCAAAGTATTGGTGACGAAATGGTCTTGCCTGTATGTAATTTTCAACTTGATCTGAATTTTATATCATGAGTTATGTGCCCTTGAAATTGACGAAATTGCTATTTCGGCTCTATTTTGACATTGTTTTCCCTCTAGCAACTACAAAATTAATATTTACCAAACAAGCTAAAACTTGGACAGAATGATAGTAACTATAAGATCTTGCCTGGATGTAATTTTCAGCTTGATTTGAATTTAACATCATGAGTAATATGCCCTTGATATTGACAAAATTGCCATTTTCCACTCTATTTTGACTTTTTTTCACTCTAGCAACTACAAATATTGACTAATCAAGACAAAACTAGAAAAGAAAGTTGGTGACCATAAGGTCTTGCCTTGGTATAATATTCCGCTTGATTTGAATTTTACATCATGAGTTATGTGCCCTTGAAATTGACAAATTTGCCATTTTCGGCTTTATTTTCACTCTTACAACCATAAGTATTAACCAATCAATACAAAACTTTCACAGGATCTTACTGACCATACGATCTTGCGGGTTGTAACTTTCAGCTTGGTCGTGCATTTGCTTGTTTGCGCAGCCTGAACTTTTGAAATTGAATTCAACAAGACAAACAATCAGGCCTGTGGAGCGCTTCCAGACCGCCAGGGCTGTATAGTTTTCTGCTAAATCGTCGGTTTTCTTGCAAAAACTCGCAACTCCAGCTTTAATCAAGCTGGAGTTACTTGGTTTTGCAAAATCACCGTTGAAATGTTATTCTTTTTTCGATTTCTCGTGTACTCCAGAAGCCTAGAGAGCAGGGGTTTGTGTTTTTGAGCATTGATTAAGCGTTTGAAGGGGGGGGGGAGAAAGTTAAATAAAGACACAACGACAGAAGTGGTAGAAATAACGAAGAAAGAGGAGGGAGGAAGGGACGGAGGGAGCGAGCGAGCGAGAGAGAAAGAGGGGGGAGATGTGGCCGTACGCAAAGGCCCTTTTTGCACGAGTCAACTTTGCACTTAAAATAGCAAATTGACGCTATTTTCGCACTTTTGAGGGCATTGTATCCGAGTATGCAGATCGATGAAGGAGGAGTAATGTTGTTTTGTCTTGTGTTGGTGATGCTCTGCTTTCCAACTTGTGTTAAAAGTGTAGACAGGGAAAAGTTGGCATGCACGCCCAGACCCCAGCCAAAGTTCAACGTGGAGAGAGTAAGCTAATTATCATTTATTTTCGATAAAAATCTTTATATTGTCCACCCAAATTAACCAGGGACAACTTATTTTACGTGCGCCAAGTCCGTTAGTTTAGCGCCTTAACAAAACATTGCCGAAGTAGGGTCATTACATATGCAGATGTCCCGGGTTAATCTTTCTGGACAATAACTTGTATACTTGTATAATTATTAGGGATTTCATTTGACCTGACACTGACCTCTTTTCAAAATGTGTTCATATTTCACATGAAATTATAGCGTAACATTCTCCAAAAAGACTTTTTCATAGTACACAGATATAACAAGTACATAAGAAAATATTTCTGAATTATTATTTCAAAAAAAGCACATGCGTGTATTTTATGATATTAAAAGCTAAAGCTGCGCCATGAGAAATGAAATGTGTAGCCTAATACATTATGTATTACACATTTCATTTCACATGGCGCAGCTTTATTCAAAATTAAATCGTTACATGTGTTTTGGTTTAATCTAGGTAGGACAGGTGTTCTATGTGTTTTAATTGTTTTTATAAGTAGTCACCTCGTATATCTATCTGATTTACCTATTTCGGGCTATCGGTCTAGCCCATTATTCGTAAACGATTTTGAATGGGTTATAATTGGGAACGATTTTAACCAACTAAACGTGATGTAATTTCGGATAAACAAATAGTATTTCGTGCTAAACCAAGTCTATTTTAAAGCAACATTTCACAGATATTTTTTCGTAATTTATACTTTTATTTCTATCTGAAAGAGCATATTATTATTTTCATGTGAAAATTCTGAAGAATTTCAAGCCAAAGTGTTGTGCCTTTTACGAGAAACACATATTTTTTGTGTTAAAATTAAACAAATTGATGTATACAGCAGTGCGGATGTATATGGAATTTGTCATTTCTGTCTCAACTTTAAATGGCGGTTGTTTCGCATATCAGCAACCACTTCAAAAACGGATAACATTTAGATGCATTACAATACATGTAACCAATCTTGGCATCAAATCATACTTTAACAAAATGAAATGGGAACGTTGTGTCTCTTTAAGCACAACATTCATTACTATTGATTACCTTTGCCCGTCTTAAGCTGTCTTCGCCGAAAACGTTTTTGTTTTGTCAACATTTGGGAATACAGTTGACTCTTATCATTTGGAAATCAGAGGATGAGTCACAACAGCTCGATGTTTGACACTTCCAAATTTCTGTATGATTGCAAGGAAAATTAACATTTAACTTTTTGTTTGCTGTTTACGATGAGAAGTGTTCTCCGATTGCTTGTTCATTTTCTGTAGTAACCGTACGAGAGCAACATTGAATCTGATCAGACTGTATTTGCACATAGCCTAATCGATAAACGTGGCAGTATCGAATGCTATCAATCTGATTAAATCCGGATTTTAATCAGATTGGAATGCTTATAAGGAAACATTAACAGATCATATTTATAACTATTGTAACCCATTACCAGATGGCAACTTTTTAGACTTGTCCAAGTTCAAAGATGTTTCAGACGACAATATCAAGAGAATTACTTTTTACACTTATTTTAAGTTTTTGTGTAGAAAAAACATTGTGTGAAAATGAAGAAATTGCTTGTGACAAGCAATTTCTTCATTTTCAACAATGTTTTCAAAAAGCGTTATCATGCAGAGCGTCAAAAGGCGTCACTATTTGGAAATGTGTCTCAAGCAATTTCTTCATTTTCCACAATGTTTTCCAAAGCTTCTATTTTGTATCGCATCAAAAGGCGTCACAATTTTGGAATGGGTTAAAAACTTAATTGGATGATTATTTATTCCTTTAGTACGTAGGAGACTGGTATTTTCTCTATCGCCTCCCTCCTTGCAGCTGGAAAGGCTCTGAGAAGTTTTCCAACTTCGTATCACAGTATAGACTCAGATCGGACGAGACCATCTCGCTACAGAGCACATTCAGGTAAATTCTTCTTTTATTTCAAATGTTTCAGTATGCCTATCTTGTGGACTTGTACTTTCTTTAATTTCTCCCTCCATGCAGCTGGAAGAGTCCGAGAAGTCGTCGGTGTTATTGCAAAACCTCGTAACTCCAGCTTTAATCAAGCTGGAGTTACGAGGTTTTGCGATAACAACGACCAAATTTTCCGACTTCGTATCACAGTAGAGACTCAGATCGGAAGGGACCATCTCGCTACAGAGCATTTAGGTTGGTTCTCCTTTTGCCACACATGTTAAGCAGAAATACGACTCATTCGATATCGAGATAATGGGTTTCAACATTGTATCGCTGCTCAACGAAAACATCGTAAATGCAGCTTAAAACAAGCTGCAGTTACGAGGTTTTCGTTGAACGGTGACGATATTGTAATTGTACTGCATAGCTCACGAGAAATGACCTAGCAGAGGATATCTATCGATAAGCTAGGGATGCTCTGCCAGGTCAATTATTTTGAGCTATACTTCAGTGGCCCACGGTTCAAATACATTCATTTTACACAAACCGTAAGTCAGCTAAACGAAGGCGTAAAATGACTGAAATACGGTGTTATATTAGAAAACATTACATTACAGAGATACTTCATAGATACTTTCTCATAGAATTTATTTCTATTTTTTCCTCCAAGAGCACATTTTTTTTATAAATTCTGAACATTTCAAGCCAAAGTATTGTGCCGTTTACGAACAACGTATTTTCTTTTCTTATAATTAAATTGGCTATGGTTTACCACAGTTCGTGTGTTTATAATTGGAATTTCTCATTTCCGTGTCAACTTTAAAGCTTTTTATTGTCATTTTTTTACTTTTTAAAGTGACATTTCACAAATATTTTTACATAAATTTTACTTTTATTCTATCTGAAAGAGCATCTTTTTATTATGAAAATTCTGCAAAATTTCAAGTCAAAATATTGAACCGTTTACGAGAAATATATATTTTTGTGCTAAAATAAGACAAATTGTTGTGGACAACAGTTCAGATTTATATAGAATTTGTCATTTCTGTCTCAACTTTAAAGGCGTATTTTTAGCTTATAAATAACAACTTCAAAAAACTGATAGCATTTCTACGCATAAGAATAAACAATCTTTGAATCAAGGCATACTTTTAAAAAATGAAATAAATGTGAAATGTCACTTTAACGTACTTTCTTTTTATAACCAGGAGTGGAGTATGTGCAAGTATCCAGAATATACTTCAGCCAACAGATGTACCCGGGGTCTACACCCTCAGAGACCCAATAGGTAGGTACACCACTATAGTCCGGAAACGATATTATGGCTCATGTTTACATTTTTATAACCAGGAGTGGAGTATGTGCAAGTATCCAGAATATACTTCAGCCAACAGATGTACCCGGGGTCTACACCCTCAGAGACCCAATAGGTAGGTACACCACTATAGTCCGGAAACGATATTATGGCACATGTTTACATATTTATACCCAGGAGTGGAGTATGTGCAAGTATCCAGAATATACTTCAGCCAACAGATGTACCCGGGGTCTACACCCTCAGAGATCCAATAGGTAGGTACAACACTATAGTCCGGAAACGATATTATGGCACATGTTTACATTTTTATAACCAGGAGTGGAGTATGTGCAAGTATCCAGAATATACTACAGCCTACAGATGTACCCGGGGTCTACACCCTCAGAGATCCAATAGGTAGGTTCACTATAGTCCGGAAACGATATTATGGCAAATGTTTACATTTTTATAACCAGGAGTGGAGTATGTGCAAGTATCCAGAATATACTACAGCCTACAGATGTACCCGGGGTCTACACCCTCAGAGATCCAATAGGTAGGTTCACTATAGTTCGGAAACGATATTATGGCTCATGTTTACATTTTTATAACCAGGAGTGGAGTATGTGCAAGTATCCAGAATATACTACAGCCTACAGATGTGCCCGGGGTCTACACCCTCAGAGATCCAATAGGTAGGTTCACTATAGTCCGGAAACGATATTATGGCTCATGTTTACATTTTTATAACCAGGAGTGGAGTACGTGCAAGTATCCAGAATATACTACAGCCTACAGATGTGCCCGGGGTCTACACCCTCAGAGATCCAATAGGTAGGTGCACCACTATAGTCTGGAAACGATATTATGGCTCATGTTTACATTTTTATAACCAGGAGTGGAGTATGTGCAAGCGTCCAGAATATACTACAGCCTACAGATGTACCCGGTGTCTACACCCTCAGAGATCCAATAGGTAGGTGCACCACTATAGTCTGGAAACGATATTATGGCTCATGTTTACATTTTTACACCTAGGAGTGGGGTATGTGCAAGCGTCCAGAATATACTACAGCCAACAGATGTACCCGGGGTCTACACCCTCAGAGATCCAATAGGTAGGTACACCACTATAGTCAGGAAACGATATTATGGCTCATGTTTACATTTTTATAACCAGGAGTGGAGTATGTGCAAGTATCCAGAATATACTACAGCCAACAGATGTACCCGGGGTCTACACCCTCAGAGATCCAATAGGTAGGTACACCACTATAGTCAGGAAACGATATTATGGCTCATGTTTACATTTTTATAACCAGGAGTGGAGTATGTGCAAGTATCCAGAATATACTACAGCCTACAGATGTACCCGGGGTCTACACCCTCAGAGATCCAATAGGTAGGTGTACCACTATAGTCCGGAAACGATATTATGGCAAATGTTTACATTTTTATAACCAGGAGTGTAGTATGTGCAAGCGTCCAGAATATACTTCAGCCTACAGATGTACCCGGGGTCTACACCCTCAGAGATCCAATAGGTAGGTACACCACTATAGTCCGGACACTGCAAGTATCCAGAATATACTACAGCCTACAGATGTGCCCGGTGTCTACACCCTCAGAGATCCAATAGGTAGGTTCACTATAGTCCAGAAACGATATTATGGCGCATGTTTACATTTTTATAACCAGGAGTGGAGTGTGTGCAAGTATCCAGAATATACTACAGCCTACAGATGTGCCCGGTGTCTACACCCTCAGAGATCCAATAGGTAGGTACACCACTATAGTCCGGAAACGATATTATGGCGCATGTTTACAAATTTTTATCTATGTAAACAATGAAAAGGGTGTGCGGAATGTTTGAACTGCAATTTTGCATACGTTGGTTTGAATCAAATTTCAGGCAACATTATAAGCGGTACAAGCATAATAGTTGTCACGAATTATAAAACATCTGCTGTCAAATGGGGCTATACGAAAAAGGGTATATAGACGGAGACTGTGATGCCGCTTACGTCTTTAATATTTAAGTTTGTTTATATCTCGTCGCTTTTCAACAAAAATCTCGTAACTGCAGCTTGTTTTAAGCTGCAGTTACGAGTTTGTTGTTATTGTTGTTATTATTGTTGTTGTTGTTGTTGTTGTAGTAGTAGAAAAGCATTGATTTTGCGATTTTTCAGGCAACGTTATAAGCGGTACAAGCATTATTGTTGCCACAGATTACAAGACGTTCGCCGTCAAATGGGGCTGTACGAAAAAGGGGGATATCGCCAACTATGATGACGCTTACATCTTTAAGATTTTAAGTTTGTTTATATTTCGTCGCTTTTCAAAAAAAATCTTGTAACTGCAGCTTGTTTTAAGCTGCAGTTACGCGTTTTTTTTTGTTTTTTTTTTTTTTGTTGTTGTTGTTGAAAAGCATTGATTTTGCGATTATTCAGGCAACGTTATAAGCGGTACAAGCATTATTACAAGACGTTCGCCGCCGTCAAATGGGGCTGTACGAAAAAGGGTATAGACGGAGACTGTGATGGTGCTTACGTCTTTAAGATTTTAAGTTTACTTTTATCTCGTCGCTTTTCAGCAAAAAACTGCGTAACTGCAGCTTGTTTTAAGCTGCAGTTACGAGGTTTTTGTTGAAAAGCGGCGATATTATGTTTTCAAGGTAACGTTATAAGCGGTACAAGCATAATTGTTGCCACAGATTACAAAACGTTCGCCGTCAAATGGGGCTGTACGAAAAAGGGTATAGACGGAAACTGTGGCGGTGCTTACGTCTTTAAGATTTTAAGTTTGTTCATATCTCGCTTTTCAACAAAACCTCGCAACTGCAGCTTGTTTTAAGCTGCAGTTACGAGGTTTTTGTTGAAAAGCAGCAATATTTTGATTTCTAGGTAACGTTATAAGCGGTACAAGCATAATAGTCGTCATAGATTACAAGACGTTCGCCGTCAAATGGGGCTGTACGAAAAAGGGTATAGACGGAAACTGTGGCGGTGCTTACGTCTTTAAGATTTTAAGTTTGTTCATATCTCGCTTTTCAACAAAACCTCGCAACTGCAGCTTGTTTTAAGCTGCAGTTACGAGGTTTTTGTTGAAAAGCAGCGATATTTTGATTTCTAGGTAACGTTATAAGCGGTACAAGCATAATTGTTGCCACAGATTACAAGACGTTCGCCGTCAAATGGGGCTGTACGAAAAAGGGTATAGACGGAAACTGTGATGACTCTTACGTCAACATTAAAACGAGACATAGAGAACCCAGCCAATATACACTGAAAACGATCCAGATCATCATAGATAAGCTGTTTGGCCTTACTCTCCGCGAAATGGTCAAATACTCTCAAAATGAACGTAAGTAGTCTTTTCATGTGTCATTTTATTTGTAAAGAAAATACATTACATTGGATCTTTTTCTTTTCAATGTTTAAATTATAAAAAAAAGTTGTAGCTTTACGTACTCAAGAAAATGTGTGCATTTCATGTGTCAAAAAATCTTTGAAAATTATCTTATTAAATCTATGACGTTTTCCAAAGGACCTCTATGGATAAGGTGAGAAATCTCCCTAAAAGGCTCAGCTCGATATGTCTATTTTCAAAACTTACAAAATGAGAAACAAAATTAAGCTTTATGGTTAGGTAGATAGATAAATGAAATGAATACCGATTTTATGTCATTTAAAAAGTTCTATAGGTGCAGATAACTCCTGATTTTTGTACCCAGCTAAATGGTTTCATTTTCTTACATTACCGGTATTCATAGAGGTAAAATGAAGTTTCTTTTTGTTTTATTTGCAATTTATTTCCTACACATACAAGGATAGATGGTGTTGACATCATATGGCAGCTTTGGTTTTGTCCGTATTGCGCATGCGCATCATTTAAACAACCTTAAAAGCGCATTTTCCCGCCTTAAACCTAGGAAAACTTACCTTCTCTGGGCTGGCGAACATCGTCCCCCTCTTGACCCAGCTTCCCATTGAGTAACTTGACCATAGGATTCCTTGGTAAAAATGATTTCCTGGGTCACGGGTGGGGGGTACTTTTATACTAAAAATAGTACTCATATAATAATTGCCATATTTTTGGCGGGAAAATTTCGCTTTTAAACTCGTTTCAATGATGCGCATGCGCATTAAGGACAAAACGAAAACTAGTTCATGATTTCAACACCGATTGTCCTTACATTTACAGAAAAAAAAATTGCTGGTAAAACAATAGAAACCTTAATTCTGGTTAAATGGATACCGGTGGGGTAAGGAAATGTAATTTTAGGGGTCAGTAAAAACATAGAGTTATCTGTAAATGCCGAATCGTTTTGGTTGTACAAAATCATGTTTCATATGATTAAGGTAGGGGAGACCGGGGCTAGTTCGCCCCCTTTTTTTCGATTGCTCATACGCGTATTTTGAATTCTATGAGAGCTATTTGGGTGTAATTTATATATACATGTTCTACAAGTGATTGCCTTTCTAACTGTGCCTATCATTTTTATACGTTTCTTTTAAAGAAAGAGTATTTCAAGTTTTAGTGTTTTGATCGTAGTGGGCGGACTTGCCCCATGCACGGGGCAAGTTCGGCCGACTATTGGGGCTAGGTATGCTCAGAGCTATAATTCATTATAAAGATTTCTTAGACTGTTTTAATTTCAAGGAATCTGAATACGACTGCCAAATGAAGGTATAAATTGAAAAAAGGTATTGTTTAACAGCCAAACATCGTGAGATAGGGGGTATTTGGTATAACAAGCAGGGGGCCGGGGCAAGTTCGGCCAGAGGTTTTGATTTTTTCAATTTTTGACTCTCTTGTTAGAGCTAGGTTTTTGCGATTGATATATTTAGATGCGACAGGAAATAACCTTTCCAACCATGATCGTTCTTTTTGTTCATGGGCAAGTTTAGTCGTGGCCGAACTTGCCCCGACCCCAATAGTCGGACTAGCCCCAGACCGGCCTCATCGAAACATCACGCTACATCTTCTTATAGATGAAATGAAATCGTCATCGTAAGTTTTAATCTGAAAGAGGACATGTTTGTCTTCATAACTATACAAAAAAGAAATCTGATTCATGGCGCATTTTACTATAAATGAAAATTTATTCAAACGTGGAAAATTTACTGATGGCGTCAAAAAATAAGAAATGTGTTCTAATTTCTATGTTTATCTATTCAATGCGACCAAAAACTTTCTGCGAACAGCTTTCGTCATAAGTGACATTACAATCTGATTCCGGGCTCTCTATCTCTGTCGAGAGGCTCTACAGAGCCACTGGCCGAACATGCCCCAAGGGCGGACTAGCCCCGGTCTCCCCTATATATCTAACAATACAGCTAGAAATAATTGTCAATTTGCAAGATTTAAAAATTGACTTTTACACTCGCTTTATCCATAGAGGTCCTTTCTTTCGGTAGCGGTGTAATTCTAAACCCCGTCTTGTTTTCGAAACAGTTTTAAACTAGATATTGCATATTGAATACGTCTAAATAAATTAATTACTTGTCTATGGTTCATTTTCCATTTTAGCTTGCATCGAAATCACGAAGAAGCCATATTCGAGTGCTCACTACATGGGACAGAAGTATTAGAAGAAAGTCGGGCCGTCAACACAAAGACTGTGACGAAATTAATGAAATTGAGTACATGTCATTGAAAATATGACCAAAATCGATGTTCGTATGACAGTACTGAAATTTATCAATAGGAGCTATAAACTCTGTAGAGAAAGGGACAATTGAAGATCATGATAAAATTATTTACATTAAAACATTTTCATTTAAAACAAATCCGAAATCATACGTAAATATCATTGCTTTTGATCCAAAACCTCGTAACTGCAGCTTGAAACAAGCTTCAAGCTGCAGTTACAAAATTTTCGAAGAAAAGCGATGATATGTAATGTTAAAGATTTGACGACTTGTCACGCTCAAAAGTACCATCTATAGAGGCCCTAAATCCAATAAATCCTATCACTATCAACATCTAGTTGTCGTCTGAAGCATCTTCAAATTGGACTGGCCTAAAAAGTTTGTTTCGGAAAGGAAGTACACAGGGTGGTACCGTGGTACTACGTACCATAATGAATATCCAAGAATATCCAAGACAAAAGAATATCCAAGACAAAGTATGAGCAAATTGGAATTTAATCAAATTGATTTCTAACAAAAAATAACAGCTATACATTAAACATAATACTCAAATGTAAACAAATTTCTAAAATTAAAAAAGAAAATAAATACCGGACGAAATTAGTGTATGATTAATCATTTCGATGCTTTTCAACAAAAACCTCGTAACTGCAGCTTAAAACAAGATACAGTTACGAGGTTTTTGATGAAAAGCAACGATTTGTGATAATCTATCTAATGTAAACAAAAATAATATGCTTCATTCATTAAAGCCCAAATTATAAAACAGAGCTAAATAAGTAAATTCCACATCTAGTCCTTGGAGTTGAAACCCTTTCCAAAACGGCAAAAATTAAGACTGGTCCATGAAAACTGATCATAAAGTATTTTTACATTGTTGACTAGTCAAGCTAAATAAATCCTTCTGAGAAGTCTATAAAACCAAATAAAACCAAATTTTGACAAACTTATCAGACATACCAGGCGTCAATCAGTTGTTGGATTGTGAAAATGAACATATAAGAAGATATGATAAAATTTCATAATTCAGAAAAACCCCTTAGAGTGAAAAGTTCCGATCCTGGTCAGTCTGTACAGCCTGTACAAACTGACTAAAGTCAATGCTTTTCAAACCTCCCAGAAGGTATCTTTTAACATGATGGATCAACTTTGAGCCAACATATGGAAAAGGGATCTTTCAGCATTTAAGACAATGACACAACATCATGGCAAATGTTTGCAAAATGTACCTATTTGTAAACAATACAATTGAGAACTAGGTACTAGATCTACTGCAATTTTACATGTGATTGTTCAAATCTAGCAGGTATCTCACACATGCAAGATTCAAACAATGCATGCAAATTTGTATTGAATATCAAGTACATGTACACTTTTTCTCTTGTTTACATAGATAAAATTGGTAAACATGTGTCATAATATTGCGACTGGACTATACAATCTGATGTTTATCCATTCTGTTCTCTTTCAATTCTTGTTAGTGGTAATAAATTGCATTAACCAATTACCAAACAGTAAAATTTTAGACTTGTCAAAATTCAACAAGAGTGCCATCGTCACAATATACGCCGCCACTTATAAAACTTGAGACAAAAAAATGACATTGACAAGGATTTATAAATATTCACTGAAAAACCTTTAAAAAATTGTGTTCACAAAAAGGTTTTTATAAATATCCAGTGAAAAACCTGGAAGGAATTGCATTCACGAGGCTGAAATATCATTAAGCCCCAGAGACTAAGATTGAAGGGGGCATAATTCTGGCAAAAATCAATGAACCATGAAATCCTTCCTTCATGCACATCTACCAATTGAGGTGATAACATCCACAAAGTTTCATTAAGATCCAGCCAGAAACTTAGGAGGAGTTGTGTTGACAAGCCTGCAATTTCAATAAGCCCCAGAGACTAAGTTTTTAAGGGGCATAACTCAGGCAAAAATCAACGAACCATAAAATCCTTCCTTCATGCACATCTACCAATTGAGGTGATAACATCCACAAAGTTTCATTAAGATCCAGCCAGAAACTTAGGAGGAGTTGTGTTGACAAGCCTGCAATTTCAATAAGCCCCAGAGACTAAGTTTTTAAGGGGCATAACTCAGGCAAAAATCAACGAACCATAAAATCCTTCCTTCATGCACATCTACCTATTGAGGTGATAACATTGACCAAGTTTCAAGAAGATCCAGTCAGAAACTTAGGAGGAGTTGTGTTGACAAGCCTGCAATTTCAATAAGCCCCAGAGACTAAGTTTTTAAGGGGCGTAACTCAGGCAAAAATCGACGAACCATAAAATCCTTCCTTCATGCACATCTACCAATTGAGGTGATAACATTGACCAAGTTTCAAGAAGATCCAGCCAGAAACTTAGGAGGAGTTGCGTTGACAAGCCTGCAATTTCAATAAGCCCCAGAGACTAAGTTTTTAAGGGGCGTAACTCAGGCAAAAATCGACGAACCATAAAATCCTTCCTTCATGCACATCTACCAATTGAGGTGATAACATTGACCAAGTTTCAAGAAGATCCAGCCAGAAACTTAGGAGGAGTTGCGTTGACAAGCCTGCAATTTCAATAAGCCCCAGAGACTAAGTTTTTAAGGGGCATAACTCAGGCAAAAATCAACGAACCATAAAATCCTCCCTTCATGCACATCTACCTATTGAGGTGATAACATTGACCAAGTTTCAAGAAGATCCAGCCAGAAACTTAGGAGGAGTTGCGTTGACAAGAAAAGTGGACGTACGTACGGACGGACGGACGGACGGATGGACGGATGGACGGATGGACGGATGGACGGATGGACGGACGGACGGACAGACGGAGAAGATGACGCCAATATACGTCCGCCTCCGGCGGCGTATAAAAATGCTGCAGACAGCATTTACAAATGAATGGAGTTTTACATTTTTTTTTAGTAGAAAACATTGTGGAAAATAAAGAAATTGCTTGTCACAAGCAGTTTCTTTATTTTCCACAATATTTTCCATCTCTTTTATTGTTGGACATCAAAAAGGGTCAGTTTGTGGGAATGTATTATATTGTATGAGACTAAAACAAAATCTTATTTAGACATACGTATACATTGGCTGATCTGGATCCAAGTTCGTCTCAAAAGTTTTTAGGGACTTTTCTATATTTCTCTATATCAAAGCATACATGGTATCATCTTTTATTGGTAAATGATCGAATGAAATTGTAGTAAACCCATTTCAACACAAGAGGCCCAGGAGGGCCTGAATCGCTCCACTGGTTATAGTGGAAGAATTATCCCATGATTTCTTGTAAGCCTTACACAGCGGCAGCCAAATCTTGATATTTGTGAATAAATTTTGAAGAGAGACTCAAAGACGATTCTTGCAAAGTCTGGTTCAAATTGGCCTTATGGTTGATTTTTAAAGAATTTTCTCTTGATTTCTTTAAGTCTGATAAGCCCCTTCCTCCCTGCCAAGGCCACATTTTTTGACAAATGTAAAAAATTGTGAATAAATTTTGAAAAGAGAGACTAAAAGAACATTCCTGCAAAGTCTGGTTCAAATTGGCCCTATGGTTGATTTTTAAAGAATTTTCTTATGATTTCTTTAAGTCTGATAAGCCCCTTTCTTCCTGCCACGGCCACATTTTTTGACAAATGTAAAAATTTGTGAACAAATTTTGAAAAAGAATGACTCAAGGCACATTCCTGCCAGGTTTGGCTCAAATTGGCCCAAAGGTTGATTTTTAAAGAATTTTCTTATGATTTCTTTAAGTCTGATAAGCCCCTTTCTCCCTGCCACTGCCACATTTTTTGACAAATGTAAAAATTTGTGAACAAATTTTGAAAAGAATGACTCAAGGCACATTCCTTCCAGGTTTGGTTCAAATTGGCCCAATGGTTGATTTTTAAAGAATTTTCTTATGATTTCTTTAAGTCTGATAAGCCCCTTTCTCCCTGCCACGGCCACATTTTTTGACAAATGTAAAAATTTGTGAACAAATTTTGAAAAGAATGACTCAAGGCACATTCCTGCCAGGTTTGGTTCAAATTGGCCCAATGGTTGATTTTTAAAGAATTTTCTTATGATTTCTCTAAGTCTGATAAGCCCCGCCCTGCCACGCCAACATTTTTTGACAAATCAAAATTTCGCGAACAAATTTTGAAAAGGGTCACCCAAGGAACATTCCTGCCAAGTTTGGTCAATATTGGCCCACTGGTATAAGAGGAGAAGATGTTTAAAGAAAAAGTTAACGGACGGACGGACGCACGCACGCACGCACGACGGACACAACGCCATGACAATAGCCCGCTGGCCTTCGGCCAGTGGAGCTAATAATGACACTTTTTATCACCCCCCAAAAAATAAAGGCTTTGGAAAACATGGTAGAAAATGAAGACATTGCTTGTGACAAGCAATTTCTTAATTTCCAATGTTTTACACCCAAAAAGACCAAAAATGTAAAATTTCATTCACTTCAAATTGTTGTCTGCAAAATCTTTGAATTTGGACCACAATAAAAATTTTGTTGTCTGGTAATGAGTTAACATGAAAGCTGAAAATTTAGAAAGTATTTACAAGTATATCTCTAAACAACACAACAATTAGGTATATAGGTTAATCTTATATCACAGGTCTTGTCTTGTAAGATAAATTTGTAGGTTTATACATAATGAAAACTTTCATATGGGAGTAGTCAGCATGAGGTATTGGCCCTTTGAGTAAATAACAACGCCTTTTAACTAACTTACGTCACTAAAGACGCCTTTTAACTAACTTACGTGACTAAAGACGCCTTTTAACTAACTAAAGTGACTAAGACTAAAGAGTTAAGTCTTATAGCTGGGTAAAATACTAAAGTGAAGAAAGTTCCGATTCTTACATATTGTCATGTTATTGCAAAACCTTGTAACTCCAGCTTTAATCAAGCTGGAGTTACAAGGTTTTGCAATAACACTGACAATATTTTGAGACTACAATGCCACTTGATTTTGACTGATACAAAATTTGTCTTTTGGAAAAGAGTCAATTTATTTGAAACAAATAATGAGTTGATGATAATCTTTTTGAGAAAATGAATTTCAATGCAGGCCAGTTTTGTATGACATTTACACAATGTCAATTCAATTTAACTGAACCCTAACTATTTGTTAGGGTTCCATTAAATTGGAATGACATTCTACAATTAATTTTTGTTGGATTACAACAAAATTGTAATGATTCGTTAGTAACAAATCATTGCAATTTTGTTTCATTCCAAAAAAAATCATTGTAGAATACTTTGCAAATATAGAAACTCCAGTGAAAGTTCTAATTACACATAAATGAACAAATAGCACTACACATGTAAAATTAAAGATGGCATAAATCAAATAATGGAGGTGAAATAACACTTATGTACAAATGTGAAGATAAATACTTGAACAAAGATCTGGAAAAAGGGTCCTAATGGCATTTTATATCACGATTGATCAAGTTAATTGAATGGGTCTCCAGCTGCTCTCTCACCTAAATGTCTTACAACCATCGGTGAGATACATATGACTTTTGTCAAAAGTTAGAAAGCATATTGGCCAAACCAGGGATTGAATCTATCCAGACTTAGCTCTCATTTATTGAAATTTGTGTAATTGTAGTCTGATTTGGATCCATGCTGCTCTCTTGCATTTGAACAAGAGCCGTCAGAGACAGACAATGCTCCCCGAATAAGGCATTGTCACAATAAATGTATGCCATGCAGAGCTAACATAAAGCTAGCAAATGTTAAGCCCCCTTTTTGCATGACATAATTGTTATAACCAAATTTCACATAGTTTATTGTCAAGGGCATCTGATTTACTACTCAAATATGAAATTTCATCAAATTCTGACCATTAGACTAGGAGAAATTAGAGAAAAACTATATTTGACCTTAAGTCCCCTTTTCCCCTGACGAGGCCTCAAATCCAAAAAACGGGAAAAGTACATCGGCGTTATGTCATAGGGAGTTCACATGGTAAGTTTTATTTGATTTGGCCCAAGGGTTATGGAGAAATCACTTCGGACGGACGGACGGACGGAATGACGGACGGACAGGACGGACGGACGGACGGACGGACAAAGCGGCGGCTATATGCTCTCCCTTCGGGGAGCATAAAAATGTCATAAAGAAGTCATAGGAACAGTCTGATCAGGATCAATGTTGGCCCAAAAAGCTATAAGGGCCCTTTTTGCCATATCCTGGTTCAATTGATGACAGATGGAGATGAACACTTAGAATTTATCAGGGTCTACAGACATTTACAAATGTGATCCCTCATGCTAAAAGGGACCTTAAGGGAAGTGTGAAAAGTATCGACCTTAGTCAGTCTGCCCATTCATAACTTTTCACTGTAACAAAATTTTTTTGGATGTAAAATGTTACTCTTATCTTTCTATACATTCATTTTTTCCAAATTAGACATCAGGATGACCTCTGCCGAGTCTGATCAATTTCTCTAAATTTGATTTTATGGGTTGCCCATTAGGTCCCTTTTAGCATGATGTGTCACAAATGATTAAAATCAGTAAATTTTCACACTTTGTGATTACTACCTAATTTAAAGTTTCATTACCTCCGAGTTATTTCCGAGAAATAACACTTCATTTTGCAATGACAGATTCACAACCCTTTATGTAAGACACACTATTATCGTTAATAACACAGATTCTTAGCATGAGATTTACCCTTCCAATACTAGCACTTGTTTTCTCCTAAGTCCTTGAAAAGATCTTCTTTAAATTATTCCCAAAAGGGGAAATTAAAGTTAATATCTTCTACAAAGTCGCTCTTTTCAAAAAAGTTTCAGAGTGACTTTTTAGGAGATATACTCCTTGAAAAGGGTTTCCGACAACATTGAGGCTCCATGTGACTCGATAGTTTTAATACTACATTGTGCAAAAATACTGTCTTTATAAACACTCATTTTGTCACATGCAGCAGCTTTCGCTTAGGAACAATTCTTATTTTTGACATTTTGGAAAGGGTAAAGATTAAATTGAATTATTTATGAGATTCCAAAATTGTTTCACAACAGTTAAGTCTTTCTAAAACAATATAAGTTTTTAAGACTATTTTGGAAAGCTTTTAAACACAAAGATGGAAAATAGATGAGTGCTTCTTTCCGATAAGCTATTAATCAAAGACAGGCATGATTAAGCTTGATATGGTATCATATTCCTACCGAAAAAACATGGTATCACCAGATTTTAACAAATTTGTTCTTTGAGTTACCCCTTCCCAATCAAGACCTTGTTTTGACATCCCCAAAATGCTGATAATCAACATTTTCTACTTTTACCTCAATATTTTTGTGCTATATAATGCACTAATGCATTCTTTATCATGATTACTCATTTTCTCAACTGCAGTACTTCTAAATTGGCACCCCTGTAATTTTGCAGTTTGGAAAAGGGTTAATTGAAATTTCTACCAAGAGACTGACAAATAGACAATGACATCAACTTATCCCCATCTAATTTGCTTGATTGATTGATCCACTGATTTGAATTTAACAGCTCTTTTCAACTACTATGGTCATATCGCAGAAGCTTGAGCATCTAACCATGGATTCCTGTCGATTCTCATACCAGTACTACCACTAGATACTGAGCCTCCAGCTGCTAACCAACATATGTTAATCATTATCAAACCATTGGTGGGAGACAATTTTGGGAATCAAACCTAGGACCTCACGAGTGAGAGTCTAATGTGCTACCAACTGCACTATGGCCTTGGCACATCTAGTTTATAGGTTGTGTGTGTAATGACATATACAATATGATCAAGTTAATGACTATAATTAGCATTCATTTATTGACTAAACCACGGGACGTCGGGAACACTTGGGAAGAGTCCACTTTTTTCTTCATGGCAGATTTAGGACGGGATTTCGCTGCTTCTTTTCTCTTTGCTTTACTGCTGCTGAACAGGGCCGGACTGTAAATAGAAAAGGATGGATTTAAGAAAAGGATTTAACCCTTTCCCAAACAAGACCTGGTTTTGACCTCCCTAATGGAAAAAGGCTTTGGAAAACATTGAAACAAAGAAACTGCTGATAATCAGCAGTTTCTCCTTTTGTCTTAATATTTTCTGTCCCATATTACACACAAATTCAATCTTTAATAACTTCCACTTTGTCATTTGTGGCAGTCTTTGAAGTGGATCCCCCTAAAATTTTGCTGTTTGGGAAAGGGTTAAGAAAAGGATTTAAGAAAAGGAGGGAGTTAATCTAAAGTTTACCCTTTTGAAGTATCAAAGGTATTAATTTTGTGGTCTGAATCTCCTTTCAATTTTGGAAAGTAAAAAAAATTTTAGTCATGGAAAAGCTTAAGATCTATATCATTTTGTCATGTAAATTCCTTCATCTCCAAATCATATAGAGAGGGTATTGATTTGACTAATCTTACGATGACAATTAGAATGAGTGTCTATAAAATAGGATTAAAAGGTTGATATAAGATCTTTAAGAGTATTCTTAAGTCATTTTATTTATTCTTATCTTATTTGTGTTAAGTACTGACCTTCCATCAAGAACAATATCATCTTCATCTTGTAGAGCTGCGTCGAGTGCTGCTTGTATTCTGGGTGCTACTTGTGGACCGTCATAGTCTCTTGTCGTTCTGTTGGGCATGTCTAACTCTACCATTAAGATATTCTCACCCTGTAGTACAAGAAATACATACATTAACAAGAGCTGTCCGAAGACAGCGCGCTCGACTTTCTAAGTTGCTTAGTATAAAGGTGGCATAACTCCAAATATAGTAGAGCCAGGGTCATGGGCCCTGGTAGTAAGGTAGAGGGTGTGATGGTGAATATGTATTCCAAGTTTGGGTTGAATCCCTTTGATAGTATGGAAGTCATTGATGTTTGAAAAAACTTTAACCTTTGTTGCAACGCCGAGGCCAATGCCGAGGCCAACGCTGATGCCCGGGTGACAGTATAAGCTCTCATTTTCTTTGAAAAGTCGAGCTAAAAATGATGTTTCGTTAAGGCAATTTTCAACATGACTGCCCTAGAAACAGTAATAGGGCAAAACCTAAAAAAAATATGTATGGTCACATTACAAGTAATCTTATAAAAAGCTTCATTCAAATCTGTCCATAAATATTGAAGAAGTTGCGTTAACAAGATGCTATCGTACAAACAGGCAGAGAACATGATACCAATATATTCTGGCTTTTCAAAGGACAGCTCTTGTATCAAGGAATACACATGTATGATGTACAATAGGAAAGAAATATAATTTTATTAACCAGTAACAAAAAAAATACTGAACTTACCTTAAATCTAGGGTTTCCTCCCATTGCTGAAGCCACTCTAGCGTATTCTGATACTGGACGTCTGTTACCTAGAGCTGATTTGGGTCTCTTAGCCATCGTCTGTGAACTAGAAATAGGAACAATTTACTGTTTAAAAGTTCTAAAGTTCTGAAAGTGCATAATTATGCTCAGCGGGAAAATCGCTAAAAGAGTTTGATTCTCTAGAATTATTATACCCCCATTGGATACGAGACCTATCATTTCTAAACCCATGCAGTCTGGGCGTCAGGTTGTGCTGGCAGGCTGGTGAAGTCCACACTGTCACCCTATGTCCGATTAACTTGAAACTTGACAATTATGTTCTTATCCTGGTTAAGGCGTGCAGTGTACAAGAACTCTACCTAGGTTAATTCTTAAGTCATTGACATTTATTGGTTTTTCTTGTGACAGTTTGACACTTGTTTCTGATGTGTATGTGTTACAGTATGTGTCTGTGAAATCTGCCGTTTCATGAAATGACTGATTCCTGTACATTAATAGGTAAATAAATTTCAATTCTCCTTACTTTTTATTGGCTAGAGGTCTCAACATCCAGCTATCTTCTTCCTCGTCATATGTGGCTCGATTATGTAGCTTGGTCTTCTCTTCATGAGGTATAAAATTCTCTATTATCAACATTCTGAAAAATATCAATGGAAATATGTGAATACAGGGATAAAGGTTTATTGGGGTGGTACGCTGTTTTTAACTGCTATGATCATATTGCAGCAGCTTGTGCACCAAACCATGGATTCATGTCAATTCTCATACCAGTACTACAACATCCTAGCCAAGCCTCAGGGCTTTCATCAAAAGGTGGGAATTCCCCCTCCTTTTGACTGAAATTGAGTACAATCCTCCTGCTTTCTTTGAAAAGTTTGTATGGGGTTAATAGAGAATACATAGAAAATCCCCCGCCTAGTTTAGCTTCTGGTCCAGGTGGCCAAAACGTTATTGAACCCCCTGAGCCTCAAGCTGCATGCAAACATAAGTTATCGATTATTAAACGATTGGCGGTTGACAATTCTATCAGATATTTGCAGCTGCAGCCAAATAAAGCTTGGAACTCATGAATGAGAATCCGATACGCTACCAACTGTGACCCGTCACGCTAAAAGGGACCTTATCCGAATACCCAAAATCCAAATTTTGACAAACTTGTCAGACTCATCACAGGTCAATCAGATCATGTATGCGAACAAGAGGACCATGATGGTCCTTAATCGCTAACCTGCACCTAGATAGAATGAAAGTCCCAATATTGTCAAGTTCAAGAGCACATAATTTAAGATGCGAGATTATGATCCAGATGAAAACTGCTTTCATAATCTTGAATGATCAATATTTGTAGCTGTTACAGTAACTAGGAAGACCTGAAGGTCATGAGTCGCTCCACAGGCCTGAATTTCTTTTAATATTAAATCCAAGTTTTGACTAGATTTTTGATTCCAGTTTAGGATGATACTGGTAATGAAAGTCTTGCTTGTGCCAAATAGATCTATATTTACTTATGAATTGTAGATATTCCTAAATATACCATATTTCTAATAAATGTTTTGCCATTGGGAAAGGGTGAAATTCCATTCACTGTTAAGGTCTTTGAATTAACCCAGCCTATAAATTTGCCATCTGCTAATGGGTTAACACTTCACTATGACCCACTATTTTATTTAGTTAACACATTTGGGGACACACTGTGCCTCCAAATACACCCCTCTAACCTCTAAGATAAATATACTGCAAGCAGTAACCCTTCCACCTATTTCACACTATACTCATTACCTGGCTGAGTTTATGCCATATAAATGAGCTCTTAACTCAGGCAGTGAAATTCCTATCAAACTGAAATATACACTCATGTTAGATCTACCAATCACCAACATTCTGTCCAAATTTTCTATTGATTGGTCAATATTTGTTGTTGCTAGAGTGATAAAAAGCCAAAACTGACATTTTGATATTAAAGGGTAGATAACTCCAGACTTTCTTGTTCAATCTGAATTAATTCGAGGAATCTGAAAGAGGGTCACCTAATGATCATTCTTGTGAAGTTTGGTTGAAATCTATCCAGTAGTTTTTGAGAAGAAGATTTTTAAAGAAAAAGTTTACAGACGCACGGACGGACGGACGGACGGACGCACGCACGACGGACACACCGCCATGACAATAGCTCGCTGGCCTGAAAGGCCAGTGGAGCTAAAAACAAAGTTGAAGAAAACAACAATTTTGTCACAGTCAAGGGCACATAACTCTGTTCTGATAAAGATATGCTCATCAAAATTCTGTCCAAGTTTTTTAATTGGTTAATATTTATTGCTGTTTGAGAGAAAACAAAGTCGAAAACAACAATTTTGTAACCATCAAAGGCACACAACTCTGTTTTTTTTAGTCCAATCAATCTGACAAATTAAAACATTAAAGATATTATGGTCAACAACATTGTGACCAAGTTGTGTCTTGATTGGTCCATATTTCTTTGTTAGCGAGAAAATAAAGTCGAAAACAGTAATTTTATGAAATTAAAGGGCCAATAACTCTTGTTTTTCTGGCCAAATCAAGCTGAAAATTTAACTCATCAAGGATCTTATAGTCACCAACATTGTGGCCAAGTTTTGTCTTGATTAGTCAATAAATGTAGATGCTACAGTGTAAACAAAGTCGAAAACAGCAATTTTGTCAAATTCAAGGGCACATTACTCCAGACTTCCTGCTCTTATCACACTGAAAATCGAACTCATCCAAGATCTTATAGTAACCAACATTGTGGCAAAGTTTTGTCTTGATTGGTCAATATTTGTAGATGCTAGAGTGGTAACAAAGTCAAAACTAGCCATTTTTGGCGTTCAAGGGCACATAACTCCGGACTTCCTAGTCCGATCTGACTCAAAATCAAACTCATACGAGAACTTATGGTCATACATGTTTTGACCAAGTTTGGTTAAGATTGGTCGATATTTGTAGATACTAGAGTGGTAACAAAGTCAAAACTAGCCATTTTTGACGTTCAAGGGCACATAACTATTGACTTCCTGGTCTGATCTGACTCAAAATCGAACTCATCCGAGAACTTATGGTCATACATGTTTTGACCAAGTTTGGTCAAGATTGGTCAATATTTGTGGATTCTAGAGTGGTAACAACAAATTGTGGATAGACGGACAGACGGACAGACGGACGGACGGACGACGGACAAAAAGCGACCACAATAGCTCACCTTGAGCACTTCGTGCTCAGGTGAGCTAAAAGTGAACATATAGTAAGATAGGGAAAACATTCTGGGTTTAGAAAATTACATAAAAGTGAAAAGTGTCGGCCCTTGTCTGGCTGCGCAGACTGCGCAGACTGACTAGGGTCGATATTTTTCACACACCCGATAAGGTCCCTTTTAGCGCGACGGGTCACAACTGCATTATGGCCGCGACCTATTTCTGTTTGGGAAAGGTTTAAAAATAACTTACTTTAATTTAAGCTCTCTAGTAAGTTCATTCTGTGTCTGTTCTAATTCTTGTCTTTCCTTCACATGTTCTTCTTGTAAATCTTGGATTTCTTGTTTTGTGGCCTGTAGTTTGGCAAATAGCTGGAATAGGACAAAATTAAACGATAAACAGATTTTTGACAGATCTTGGCTCAAAAGTGATGCAAACAATAATTTCAAGAGCATGAAATAGGGAACGATCTTACCAAGTTTAATGTAATGTAATTTTGGACAAATTCAGTAATTCATAGGTGTTGTTTTAAAATTCTATAACAACATCGACGGTTTATCAATACCTAGTGGTAAACCATGTCTACTTTTAGCACAAAATTCATTGCTAGTTTACATATTTTGATTTTTCAGTGTAGAAAACACTGTGGGAAATGAAGAAATTGCTTGTCACAAGCAATTTCTTCATTTGCCACAATGTTTTACAAAGCTTTTTTTGTTGGACAACAAAAAGCCTAGCTGTATGGCAATGAGTTGACTCTAGGAGGCCTTTCTTTTAATTGAGCATGTTGAGTCAAGCTTGAGACAATACTGTCACTTTTTGACGCACCACTACGAAATGTTGGAGAACAACTTTGTTTCAAATGAAGAAATTGCTTGTAAAATGCAATTTCTTCATTTCCTACATACAATGTTTTCTATCCAGAAAGACAAAACATGTAAAATTTCATGAACTTTAAATTGCTGTCTATAACATCTTTGAATTATGTCAAGTCTAAAATTTTACTATCTGGTAATGGTTTGACACTTTCCTAACAAACATTTGATCTGTTCAAACATGAAAGCTGCTGCAGACGGTTTAATATATATTCTGACAAAGATTTTCTGTGCTATATTGTTCCCAAATCCTATCCTTATTGGCCATCCCGTTACTGTCTCCAGTAGCTTTCAAATTGAACCAACCTAAAATATTGTAATTTGGCAAAGGGTTAAAGATATAAAATCTGAACACTAAGCCTACCTTTTTCAACTTCTTTGTTTTCACTTCCACTTCTTCTTGTAAGGAAACATTGGCTTTGACATCCTTATTATAAACTGCTTGGGAAAATATTGAGACAGAAGAAAAAAATGCTGTTAATCAGCATTTTCTTATTTTGTCTCAATATTTTCAATGTTACATTTTACAGAAATCCAATCATTTTAGTTCCATTTTGTAACCTGAAGCAGCTTTCAATTTCAATCACCCTACAAATATGGGAAAGGGATAATCAATTTGGCTTTTTTCCAGGAGTCACAGAAGATGACCCCTAACGGGTGCATCTAAGATGTTACTGAAAAGTTAAAATTGATTTAAGGTATATGACCCACCATTAAAAACTCCACTTTTAGCCATACGAAATGCATTAAATTACACACACTTGTAAATAAACTTCATATAAGTTCATTCACCGTGCCAGATTTCAAAATTATGCTTAAAGAAGAAAATAATTTACAAATATTGTTTTACTCTATATTCATATGCAAGGGAGGTAATTTTGAACATTTTTGTCAAATATTTCCATTAACTTGTATGCATTCATTCAAAATTCTAAACCATACAAAATGCTCATGTTTGTATTTGGAATGGAAATGTAACACAGTTTAGGAATTATTGGCACTTTTCAAATTTCACTTCTAGCCCTTTAGTGCTAAGGATGGGTTGTATACGTTAAATCAGATTGTCGTTCAACCTACCTTTTTCAATTTCTTTGTTTTCACCTCAACTTCTTGTTGTAAGGACACATATGTTTCTTGTAGCTCAATTGCTGACTCTTCCTTTTCTTCCAGCTTTTGCTGCATCTCTCTTTCTAACCTCTGTAAAAACATGGACATATATTATATATAAACTTCAGCATGATTGCTTTTTCTGGCCTTTATAAAAAGAATTTTTATGGCTTTTTTTCTTGTATTACAATGTGAGATTAATTATAAACCAGATAAAGCAAACTTTAGCAGAATAGCCTGGCAGAATCTTCAGCAAGTTAATGGAAGATAAGATGCGTTTTATTCTCATCAAAAGTACACTTCTATATGCCACACTTACTTTTTGTTCCGCTATTTCTTTTCTTCTCTGTTCTAACGCTCTCTGTTGTTCATTTGTGTGGTGGACAATATTCTCCCCTCCCATCAATAGTTTACTCTCCATGGCCTGGTAAATATAATCAATAATATTGTCTTGGTAAATATTGAGATAAAAGGCGTAGTAAATATAACCAATAGTATATACCTGATTCCTAATAGAAATGTTTTGATAACATTGAGAGAAAAGAAATTGCTGATTATCAGCAATTTCTCCATTTCCCTCACTATTTTCTGCAGAATAATATTTGAGCCAGGATCTTGAAAATGCTCCCTAATGGCATTTGCTACAGCCATATTTCATGATCACCTTGTGCCTAAGTAAAGTCTGCATGGGATCCATGCTGCCGTCTTAAAGTTGCTAAAGGTAACAAAGTAGCTATTGGAGACCAAAATGGTTCATGATCAGACTGTGTGTATACGAGGGCTGATCTTGAACCAAGTTGGGCTCAGAAGCCTTAAATGACCTTTTTCCAGGACCTGGCTCATTTTATATTTTTTACTATCGACATCTGAAACTCAAGCAGAAACAAAGTTATCAAAGATACATGACAATTGCACATAAAAACTTGATCTGGGATTTAAAATCGCAATAAATTAAATGTTCGAGTAATGAATCTTTGCCTAGCGGCTGATATTATAATCACAGAGGCATAAGCAAATTTTAGGACCAATAGCATTCATAGAAACAGATATGACAAACTTACCAGGGTGGGGGTTCGATTACAGTAACCTGTAATCGATTATCAATCAATTACATTGGGAAAAACATGTAATTGATTAATAATCGATTACTCTAATTTTCACATGTAATTGAATACATTCGATTACTTTTGCTAAAGTAATCATGATTACAGGATGATTACATTCGATTACCAGCTTATCCTTTCACAAACATGACCTGATTTTGACATCTTTAATAGACAATACTTTTGAAAACATTGAGTCAAAAGAAGAAAATGATGAGAATCACTATTTTCTCCTTAAGCTTCAATATTTTCTCTGCTAAATTGTACATGAACACTATCTTTATAAACTTCCATTTTGCAATCTGCTTCATCTTTCGCTTGGGAAAAAAAACATGGTTAGCACTGCCAAATTCAGAAAATAACATGCAATGTTGAATGATAATATTATACAATGTTGTAAAAGGATAGTTTTATTGCAAAACTTTATTTATGGTTTAAATAGTGCATGCATATTACGGTCCTATAAAACCTATAAAGTTTATAAAACATATAATATTATTTGAATATTTAACATTTACAACCCATCATTAGCACCAAAGAGCCAGAGGCGAAATCTGAAAAGTGCCAGTTAATCCTAATCTGTGTTATATTACCATTCCAAATACAAACATAAGCATTTTGAATGGTTTAGAATTTTGAATTAATGCATAATTATAGAAATATTTGACCAAAATGTTATAAATTACCTCCCTTGCATATGAATATAGAGTAAAAATATATTTGCATTTTATTTTCTTCTTGAAGCATAATCTTGAAATCTGGCACGGTGAATTAACTTATTTGAAGTGTATTTACAAGTGTGTGTAATTTGATGCATGGCCCATGACTAGAAAGTTGTGTTTTAATGAGGGGTCAACTCATATACCTTAAAACTATTCTCAAATAGTGACACACTTTGATAACCTCTCTAGATATGACGGGTTTAGAAAGCCTTAACAGAAAATGTCCGTAATCAGCAATTTCTCCAGGACATTTCTATGTGAAACAGGATCATTTTGCTGTCTGCAAATTTCCTTTCGTTTTAGAAAAAAATGTTGTTTGGGAAAGTGCTTATTCTATAATTAATATTGCATCTTATCCTAAATAGTTTCTGGAAAGTTGAGAGACTGTGGTCAAGGTAGTCAAAGCTCTTCATTAGGAAAGGAACTTCAAAATAGCCCATGAAGGACATAGCTCTTGTCACAATGTCAAACCAAAGAACATTTGCATCCAGAATATTACCTGAACCTTCATATTAACTTATCGGTTTAATCCCATTTGGTCTACTCCCAATTCGTCTACTCCCAATTCGTCTACTATTTTGGACATTATTCCCATTTCGTCTACTTTTATATACTTTGCAAATCAATATGATATTTTGTGATTTTTACCAAATCGTTTGCATTTTTACTTCATTTGTGAATGTATTGACTTAATTTCTTTCCTTGAAACAAAAAAAATGTTGTTTATTGGTGATATGACATGAAAGTAGACGAGTTGGGACAGTAGACGAATTGGGAATTAAGGCACTAAAATAACAGTAGACGAAATGGGAGTAGACCAATTGGGATGTTACCAACTTATCAAATCTCTCAAAGTTGTCAAATTGTATAATACTAAAGTTAGCCTGGGGGAATAAACACCTTTTGTTTAGGTTTCACACCGGTTACGTGGCCGTTGAGGTGGACGGACGTGCTTTTAGAGCTCTGAGGGAAAATTCTACATAAATTCATCTGAAGAACATTCTACATTGGACACACATGAACACTTGAATGACCAACACTACAGAAGCAAAAGGAAGTGGACAAAGGCTTCATTTCGTGTCGTATTTAGTGCCGTGTGGTAACTTTTTGTTCTTTAGCATGCCTCGTGCCGAGTCCGCCATCTTGAAAATTTTTTGAAAATGTGTCATTTTCCGCCACTATCGAACTTTTAACTTTTACCGTAACAGTCTTTATCGTCTTAACTGTTTTAGCTTTAAGATGAACTATATTGTCAGCCACTGACGTAAATTTTTAATCATTTTAAATAAACTCTAACGAGTGTGAACTTGTGTTGTACAGTACCGTAGTGATTCCCTACGCCTGTCAAGGGGAAAGGTAACCTGCATTAATGCCTGTGATATTCAGACTATTTTAATCTATATGAAAAGGAGTGACATTTTATACGTTTTATCCATATTTTGAACTTTTTACCGCCAATTCGCAGAGAAGCCAAGACATATGAACTTTTAATACTCCTTTTCTTGCATTATTTTATTACACTGAGGGTATTTTGTAATTGCATAAGCTTTACAGCCAACTGTATATTGGCTATTTTGACACTTAGTCCTACCTCGCATTGAGCGCATTTTGCATTTTCACTGTCCAGATCCAAGATGGCCGCCCCCATGATGGTGACACCAGCAGTAAACAACTCAGTCAACATAGCAGCAGGACACAGTAACAATACAATGTCTTCAGCAGCAAACAACCTCCCACGCCAAGCAGCAGGTAGAAATAAAAACTACAGCCTGAACCAGGTAAAATCTTTACAAAAGAAACGAGACCATTGTGATCGTCCCTTTATTAATATAATTCCTAAAGATTCTGGCAGACAGCTCAAGATAGAGTGCAGTACAGGTTGCTACGAAATTCTTAAATCAGAGCTCACGAAGATGACCTCGAATATAGACTTATCTAATGAATTTAGCATTGTATTCTTAACAGAGAAAGTTCTGGATCAACAAGGAAATAACCCTGAATTTATAATTCAAGCATTCAACAGACTGTCTTCTGGAGAACCTGGTAAAAGGAAGAAATTCACTATTAATATGTACCATACGCAGTGCTCCTTGCTTATTAACGGGAACTATACCCCAACTTTTCATGATGAAATCCTCCCTCGACTTATTACAAATATAGAACAGAACCCAAATCTGTCAACTTTAGACAAAATGTTTGCATCGATAATAGATCGAGGACTAAAACAAAGTATTGACAATCCAGAAAAAGAAACCAGTATTATTGTACCATGCATTGATTTACCTGCAAATTCAAACCATAGTGAGAATGATATAGACAAATGTTTACATTGTAGCCTTAAAGTTGAAGATGGTATTGCCTGTGACAACTGCCAAATGTGGTTCCACTTCGAATGTGAATCTTTAGACAAAAATTTTAAAGACTTCTACAATGAGGGAGATTCTCCATACAGCTGCCTGTCCTGTAGACACTTAACAATCCTGAATGATGACCTGGTAAATCTGATACCTAGTATTTCAGCCTCAACTGATGACCCCATCAATTCCATTCTCACAAGAAATGATGAAGCTGATGAGTCCCAAAAACAAGATCCTACACCAGCTGTAATTCACAGTGAGTACCAAACAAAGACTGCAATTTCTGTTACAGACTTACCTAAAACTACAACTTCCCCGGTGCTGTCGGATTCTTACCCATCATGTGTCTCTCCACCTTCTTATTTACCGCCTTCATCTCCAAACATCAACAACGACCAGAATACCAATTTAAAGGTTCCACTTGATGATATCCAACAGACTTTACCAAAGGCAAACAATAATGCAGAAATTCCAGAGAAACGACAGAGGAAAAAGAAGAATGACCAACCCCAACTAACAGAGATGAAGCAGCAACTTGATCATTCTATAACGGTAATATACAACCTTGAGAAGAAAATAGAAGAGCTCGAAAGACAAAACAAACTTCTTTATATCCAGAAAAATATGTCTAATTCTTCAGAACAGCAGTCTAACCCAACACCACAAGGGAGTCCACATGGATTCAACCAAGTCAACAACTGCGACAACATAAACTTTCGAATACTCTCATTAGAAAACGATGTCATTCGAACTAGACTAGCGAACCTTGAGATGTACCACCATTTTTCATCGTCCATTAACCGTTTTCCACCTTCCATTAACCATTTTCCATCTCACCATACTTCTAACTACAGACCCAACCCAATGTATATGCCTCATATGCACCCAGAAATACAGAGAACTTGGGGTCCTAGTAACCAACACTACGCAGGAAGAGGGACTTATGTCATTCCACAAGGTGTTAGAATGCAACACCCTGCCACTCATCAATTCTCATCAATACCTACCCATAATGGTGAGCACCAGAGAACTGTACAGAGTGGGAGACCAGACAAATTTGTAACCAACCAATATATGAATCACCAGCAGAATATTCAGGTACAAGCAACAAAAGCTGAAGCCAGAACACTAGATACCCACTATCTTCAACATTCAGATAGACGTATCCCTAACTCATACGAACAGCCCAGACGCAATGCAGAAGCACACCAATCTAGTGTAGAGCAAAACTTCAATACTGCTTATGAAAACAACTGGCGCTCAAACACAGGCTCACAGGACCGGTATACATTCCAGCACAGGCCTTGCACAAACCAAAACCAAAGATACCAAATGGCCAGTCCTGCCAAGAAGTCTAAACCGACAAAATATATCCCACCAAGGATGCAGCGTACTCAATACAAACAACCCATAGTCAAAACAGACAAAGAAACTACCAGAAAAGATATTTTAGAACTACACTCAACACCGAAAAAGGTCCGTTTTGAATCCCAACCGGGCGTTCACACAATTAATGTGTCAGACCTCTCTGTTGTAGTCCCAACTACTGACACCTTACCATGTACTGACCTCACTCCTGATGATGACAATGCAGCTGGGAAAAACATACCACATTGTTCTACTTCACCTAATAAGGGTAGTTTGGAAGGCTCACCACAATTAGATAGAACATACAGCAAGGCCAAAAGCCAAAAGGACCCTACCAAAATTTTATGTACAAACAATAATCAACTAACTGCAGATATTACCGTCAAAAACAGCAAAGAGATATCCAACAAACCAAGACCGGAAGTCAACCAGTCTTTTTTGCAGAAAGGCAGAGCTTCAGAACGAAGGGACATACCCCAGTTACCAACAAACAAAACAGCCACATCAGATTAAAGACACTAAATGTCAAAAATATAAAGGCTAACTTCAAGTATATTCAGAACATTTTAGACAACTGTGATATATGCTGTATACAAGAGCATTGGCTTTTTAATTTTCAGCTACCCCAGCTAAACAAGATCCACACCAATTTTCAATCACATGCCAAGTCTGTTGATGACAACAACCCTATTCCCCCTTACCAAATACCTCGAGGATATGGTGGTTCCGGCATTATATACAGGAATGATTGGGACCTAAAAGTAAATCCTCTTCCAGATGGCAGTGACAGAGTTACACTAATTGTAGTAGACTCAACCCCTAAGTTATGCATCGCCAGTGTTTACTTACCATGTAGAGGCAACACTACAAATGAGTATTTTATGGAAACATTACAAGAATTGGATGAAGTAATACAGAAATTTTCATATACCCATGCTGTTTTCATCTGTGGGGACTTTAACTCGTCAGTAACAAGAGACCCACCAAACCAGAGGGACAGTATCCTCAGAAAATTCGTCAAAGATCATGGACTTTTCTCAAATGGACTTGAACAATCAACCTTCTTCCATCCCAACGGGCATGTTCAGACAGAAATAGACTACATTATGACCAATTCCACTGCCAAAGACCTATCGTCCAAAGTCGAGAATGAAGGTATACACCATGACAATGTCTCTGATCATGTACCTCTTTCCACCAAAATTCAAGTTGAGTCAACTCTGAAGAGTACAACAATTATCTCACAACCAAAACCAAACTGGGAGAGATGTGACAAAGAAACCTACATTACAAATTTAAACCTTAACAGTTCGCGTATCCAGGCTACACTTGCTGACAGTATAAACAATGGTATTTTACAGCTGAAAGAGACCCTAATTTTAGCGACACTGAATAGTATTCCTGGCTACAACCCAAACAAGAAACCAAAGAAATCGAGCTCTGTGACTGTAAGAACCCCAGAGGTGACGGCGGCATCCAGAGAGAGTAAAAAAGCCTGGTGGAAATGGAAAGAGAATGGCTCATCTGTAAATCCTCTGAATCCACTCTGGTGCAATATGAAGGACCAAAAACGCAAGCTCAGACAAGTTCTCAGAAGACATGCTGCAGCCAAAACCCAGAAAGCTATAGACGAAATCATGCTCTCAAAAGACAACAGTAAGACTTTCTACAAACTTATCAGAGCCCAACGCACAACAGTGAAACCCAATACTAACTGCTTAAACGTAAATGGTGAGTTACTCACAACAGACGAAGAAATGACGGAAGGATGGGCAGATCACTTTGAACGTCTTGCCACACCCGCAGACAACCCAAACTATGACAATGAATTCCTATCAAAAGTACATGAAGATATAAAAAAGATTGAAGATTATGAACCTCTCACAGAGTACATCAAACCGACCTCCAGAGATGAGATCAAGCATGCTATCAAACAACTTAACAATAACAAAGCAGCAGACTGTTTTGGTCTACAAGCTGAGCATTTCAAGTATGGAGGAGAAACTATCTGTGAAATCCTTTTAGTGCTGATAAATGCCATCTTTTGCACAAAGAAGATACCAGATCCTCTAAAATTAGGGACGATTACACCCATTTATAAAAAGGGAGACAACAAACTACCTGATAATTATAGAGGCATCACTGTCACACCTATACTTTTAAAAATTATTGAACACATCTTGAACCAGAGACATAAAAACATTTTGTACTCAACCCAATCTAGACTACAAACAGGTTTTACAAAAGGAACCTCCTCTACTAGATCAGCACTGATAGTCTCAGAATGCAGGCTCGAAGCTAAAGCAGAAAAAGAAAACCTATTCTTTATAACATTGGACACCAAGAAGGCCTTTGATGTGGTCAACCACGATATTCTTCTTCGTAACCTCCTATTTGATGATGTTCCTATTCCTGAATGGAGACTTCTTAAAGATACTTACACCAAAATGTCAGCATGTGTGAAATGGAGATCCCATAATTCAAGATCAATAAGTATTAATCAAGGAGTCCGACAAGGCGGAGTTCTATCTACGGAACATTACAAGAGGTATAATAACCCACTACTGACCAAACTTGAAAATAACTTCGAGGGTGCAAAAATAGGCAACATTAAAATACCCCATACAACCTGTGCAGATGATGTGGCACTTTTATCCCACTCAACGACAGAGATGGAACTGATGTTAACCACAGTAGGAAATTTTACTACAACACACAGATATGATATCAACTCGACAAAGAGCGCCTGTCTTATGTTTAAAAACAAAAAATGTGATGACGAACCAAAATTTCTCCTCAATAATGAACCAATCCCATTAACAGACAGTACAACCCACCTCGGCATAACCAGAGAAACAGGGAAAAGTACAATAGTAGAGAGCAGAATACAGCTTGGTAGAAGAACTGCATACTCTCTCCTAGGAGCAGGATTCCACGGAGTAAATGGCCTCACTCAAAAAATTAAATCCCACATATGGAATACCTATGTTGTCCCAAGAGTTCTGTACGGATTGGAAGTAATTACCTTTACCCAAAAAGAAGTAAAGAAACTTGACGCTTTCCAGACAAAATGTATCAAACAACTGCAACACTTGCCTGATAGGACATCAAATACTGCCTCATCTGCACTCATGGGAATCATCCCCTTAGAAGTACAAATACACAAAAATATCCTCAACTTATTCTACGGAATTCTACAATCTACTAAATCAGTGGAGTATGAAATTGCTGTGAGACAACTTGCGACGAAGACCCTGGATGATAACAGCTTCTTCTCCTATGTCAGAAGACTCTTACTTCTATACAAATTACCATCAGCTTACTCACTCCTGGAAAATACTCCTGGAAAACCAATCTGGAAAAAGATGTTAACAGAGAATGTGAATAGTAGAGTAGAAATGCTATGGAAAGAAGATGTGGCATCTAAATCCTCTCTGAAGTACCTTAACCCTGATTCCTTGAAAGTTGGACAAGTCCATCATGTATACAGTACTGTCAGACCAAACAAGGAGGATGTCAAGAGATCAGAGCTGAAAGCAAGAATTCTATTGGGATCATACCCACTACAATCAAATAAAGCAGTTTTCAACCAGTATACTGTTGATCCCACATGCAGACTGTGTCAACATGAAGCAGAGACAAGAGACCACTTTATTACCAAATGTACAGCGTTTCAACATATCAGATCAAAATACAGCAAACTTATCCAATCTGCTCTAAAAGACAGAACCCCAGATCTACAATTATCCTCTGTCGATAGTATCTTCACTCAACTGATTTTGGACTTTACCAACCAAGACACTATAGATACAAAACAACTATCCATATCCAACATAAACCGGCTTGAACACCTATCCAGGGAATACCTGTGGAAGATTCACCTCAGCAGATCCCAGAAACTTGCAAAATGCCAGTAATGCTCAAGGACTATTCAAAATTAATACACCTCAGTTTATTATTGTCATTTTTCAAGCTCTGGCGGACATAAGACATTAACATTTCATTCTGTGTACAATCACATTTCACTACTACGTTATGAACTTCATAAATTTTTATAAAATCGTATCCAGTTTTAACATTACCTGTGTCACGAGAAATACTGTGTTAATCTATAAACGCTGGCGTAAATAATATACACTTTACTACTATATAATCCACCTCGCGACGTAAATAATAAGGCATGCAACGCGTATAGTGGCGTATATATATAAAAAATTCATATCATATTCATATTTGCGGTGTTTGTGCTCCGACAAGGATCTACAACAACAACATTCACCAAGGACAACTTGGGTTCTCCGAAAAGAAAACGGAGGAAATTCAACAGAACAGAACAGAACAGAATATAGCAATCACTATCGTTCTTCATGTAAAAAGGTGTGAAGTTCTTCAACCAAAACAAAAGTAGTCATTTTAATTCTCTCCCAAATGATGCAATTCTATGTATGTACTTTCTTCTTTTCTCTAAATGTTTCCAAAAACAATAACTATCAGGTATGTTGAAACCTGATCTTGTTTTGGAAAGGATCTCTAATACAAACCTTTTTTTACTTTAATATCATAAACAGTCCAAAATTGGGATTTTATTATGTTTTACAGACTTATTGCAATTATAAAGAGTTTTTACTTTTGTCTTAACTTAAAATGATGTACATGTATTTTCTATATACATGTACAAATATTGATTTTTCTGAAATTCATGTGGGGTACTTCCTAACAGTCCTATGTTCCTTTAAAACAATTTTTATATCTTAATTTGAGTCATAATTATTCTGCAAGTAATCGAAAGTAATCGAAAATGTAATCGATGATTACATCAATTTTTAAGCCTGTAATCGATTAAATTACGATTACATGTAATCGAAACTCCCTTCGATTACAGATTACTGTCGATTACTTGAGAAAATGTAATTGATTACAATCGATTACGATTACAGATTACGATTACCCCAACCCTGAAACTTACACATAAAAACTTAACCAAAACATTACAGCAACACTGACACAAGGTTGTCCAGAATAGGCCCCCTGTTCTACCAATAGTTGGCTAAAAAGGCAATAAATATGACAGTTTTGATATAAACTTTACTTACTTTGATTTTGGAAGCAAGTTGGTCTCTATTTTCCTTTTCTTTATTCAACCTTGACTCTCTTTCTTGGATTTCTGTCAAAATTTTGTTCTTTTCCTGAAAAGATAGAAATAACATACATTTTAGTGTAGTCTAAAAGCAACTCTTCATCATAAACAAGAGAGTCAGAGAGGCTTTAGCTCTCTCATCAGACTATTGTGCTTCACATCTTACAAGTCTTTCTAAGTCTAATAAGCTCCACCTTGTCAAGCCCCAATTATTTTGGTGAATCAAAAATTCATGAACAAGTTTGCAAAAGGTCACCACAGGATCATTTGTGCAAAGTTTAGTCCAAATTGGCCATATGGTTAAGAAGGAAAATATATCTAAAGAAGAACTGCCCCATGTTGACTAATACCTCCCGCTGTCATAAGAAATTTCCAAATTTTCCGCTATGTTTTCCAAAACCATTGTCTTGTATGGCAGCAAAAGGCATAATTATGTTGTAATACCTTAAAAGTACCCAGTACTTACAGGTTGTATCATATCTTTATTGTTCATGATGGCCTCTTTCTGAGACTCGAGTTTTTTTCTTGATTCCGGCTACTAAGGCAGACAGCATACAACAAAATCAGCCTGCACATCTTGCAGACTGATCTTATTCAATACTGCCTTCTTGTTTGAATTCAGCTTTCATGTCCTACTTACAGATTGTATCATATCTTTATTGTTCATGATTACTTCTCTCTGAGACTATAGGCTGTTTTTTTTTTTTAAATCTTGATTCTGGATACAAAGGCAGACAGTATAGAACAAGATCAACCTGCACATTATGTGCAGTCTGATCTTGTTCTATACAGCCTGTTTTTTTGTTTGTTTTTTTAATAAATCATCCTTATCCTACTTACAGATTGTATCATATCTTTATTGTTCATGATAGCCTCCTTCTGTGACTCAAGTTTTTCTTGTTGTGCCTTCATGAAGGCCTCGGCGTCATCTTCATTATCTCCTTCTCCTTCATCATCATCTTCTTCTGACTCACTGATTATCTCCCCTGAAATGACCAAACAATTTCGCTAAAAAATGAACATTAAAACTTCATTTCCTAAACTGAATGTAACTTTGCTCTTAATATTTTTGGCTTATTCTTTCCAAAACTGAGAAAAATTCAGAATGTTCTAATTTAAAGCTGCTTTAATCTATAATTTCTTTTGCCTCAATGTTTTCCAAAGCCTTTTCATATAGGGATGTCAAAACCAGATCTTGTTCAGGAAAGGGTAAATAGACTACTTTGATCTGACAAATTTTATAGACAACAGAATTGATGATGATTTAGATAGGATTCATGTTAAGTATAATTTAGAAAATATTTACCTAAAAGGAGAAAATACTGTCTTTATCGGTATTTTTTCCTCATTGTTTTCCTACACATAAAGCGTCAGTAAGTGGGAATGGGTTAAAAGTCTGCAAGAATAGTAAGCATTATACTTACCATCTTCATTTCTCCTTGTTCTCCTCTTTTTACCCTTTTTCTTCTTCTTTGGACCACCTTTACCAGCAAGTGAAGCCTTCAATCTGTGATAGAAAATACAGAACACAATTCATAGAGTCATAGTGCACCAAAATCATTACATAGAGAAACAGATGAAAGGGAATATTGGCTTTTTAAAAATTTCCAAAACATCAAACTTTAGAGTGGTCCAATTCAAAAGCTGCTGCGGTCAACAAAATTTATGTTGATAAAAAATTAATTTGACTTCATGAATAATGAGGTAAAGGGTGAAAATGCTGATTATCTGCTTTTTCTTCTTTGTCTTCAATATTTTACCTAGAGCCTTTTCTTTTAGGGGCTTCAAAACCAAGTCTTACTTGGAAAAGGGTTACAAAGCAATGATTAATCATTTTTTCAAACACTATGTTTTAGGTACATATTAGAATTATCTTATAAACATGATTCAAATGAGTAACCACAGCATAGGGTTTGGTTTTGAAAATAACAAAAGCAGAATGTGTTTACCCCTCTTATAAGTTGCTCTGTTACATATGTGATATGTCACACAAAAAGGGATAATATGGGGTATGTAAAAAATATGGATCATAATCAGTCTTCAGTTCACAAACTGTGCAAGCTGACTCAGGTAAAAACAAGAGCCGTCAAAGACGGATTATGCTCCCCAAATAAGTGTTTGTCACAAAATTAAAACTATCATACATTAAGCCCCCTTTTCCCATGACAGATTTTTTGTACGCACATTATTTATAGAATATGGTCTAGAACATCCTATTTATCACATGATTACAAAATTTCATTCAATTCTGTCAATTAGATGAAGAGAAATTAGAGAAAAAACTAATTTTTACACCAAGGCCCCTTTTTCCATGACGCAGGCTCAAATTAAACAAGAGGCCCAGAGGGCCTTATCGGTCACCTGAATCAAAAGAGCAGAAACATTTAAGGAAAATGTTAAGTTAACAAAAAGCGCAACCCCCAGCACCACCATTTCTTGACAGTCTTTTTTTCTCTTGTACAAACTTATTTAAAGACTCAAATACCAAATGTGAATTCAATCCAACAATAGAACATTTCTTAATATGTACCCTATTTACCCCCTTTTGGCCCCTTTTGGGGCCCCAAAGGGAGATAACTCCATGATTTGTGAAAATCTGAAGCGACTTCCCATTGGAATTCTTCCAGCCAAGTCTGGTAGAAATCTGTCCAATGGTTCTTAAAAAGAAGTAGAAAATGTTCAAAGTTAAGTAAGATTTTTTAAGATGTACCCAATTTACCCCCTTTTTGGCCCTTTATGGGACCCCAAAGGGAGATAACTCCATGATTTGTACAAAATCTGAAGCGGCTTCCTATTAGGAAGCTTCCTGCCAAGTTTGGTTGAAATCCGTCCAATGGTTCTCAATAAGAAGTCGAAAATGTTAAGTTAGCTAATACCGTGACCCCCCTCCCATCCCCCATACCCAGCACGGCCATTTCTGGGCGGATTTATTTTTCTTGTACAAACTTTGTTGTCCTTGCCCTAAAGACTCTAAATACCAAATGTAAATCAAATCCAACAGCCGCAGAGCTTCAGATTGACAGTGGGCCCGGGCCATTTGACACACTATTTGCAAATATGGCCCATCACTTTTCAACTCAAGGGGCCAAGGGACCCAATCTTTTACAAATTTTTTATATCACTATGTTTATTTTCATAGCTATGGCCCATCATTTCCAAAAATGACCCATCAATTTCCCTGCCATGGGTCATTTCGACCCACCACTCTTCAAATAAATCTGAAGCTCTGCAGCCGGTTCATGAGAAGATTTTTTAAGATGTATCCTATTTAACCCCTTTTTGGCCCTTTAAGGGGCCCCAAAGGGAGATAACTCCATGATTTGTACAAAATCTGAAGCGGCTTCCTATTAGGATGCTTCCTGCCAAGTTTGGTTGAAATCCGTCCAATGGTTCTTAATAAGAAGTCGAAAATGTTAAGTTAACTAATACCGTGACCCCCCTCCCATCCCCCATACCCAGCACGGCCATTTCTGGGCGGATTTTTTTTTCTTGTACAAACTTTGTTGTCCTTGCCCTAAAGACTCTAAATACCAAATGTAAATCAAATCTGACAGCTGGTTCATGAGAAGAAGATTTTTTAAGATGTACCCTATTTAACCCCTTTTTGGCCCCTTATGGAGCCCCAAAGGGAGATTACTCCATGATTCGTACAGATCTGAAGCGGCTTCCCATGGGGATGCTCCCTGCTAAGTTTGGTAGTAATCCGTCCAATGGTTCTCAAGAAGAAGTCGAAAATGTTAAGTTAACTAATAACGCGACCCCCCCCTCCCATCCCCAATCCCCAGCACGGCCATTTCAGGGCGGATTTTTTTCTCTTGTACAAACTTTGTTGTCCTTGCCCTAAAGACTCTAAATACCAAATGTAAATCAAATCCAACAGCCGGTTCATGAGAAGAAGATTTTTTAAGATGTACCCTATTTAACCCCTTTTTGGCCCTTTATGGGGCCCCAAAGGGAGATAACTCCATGATTCGTACAAATCTGAAGCGGCTTCCCATGGGGATGCTCCCTACCAAGTTTGGTTGTAATCCGTCCAATAGTTCTCAAGAAGAAGTCGAAAATGTTAAGTTAACTAATAACGCGAACCCCCCCTCCCATCCCCCATCCCCAGCACGGCCATTTCTGGGCAGATATTTTTCTCTTGTACAAACTTTGTTGTCCTTGCCCTAAAGACTCTTAATACCAAATGTAAATCAAATCCAACAGCCGGTTCATGAGAAGAAGATTTTTTAAGATGTACCCTATTTAACCCCTTTTTGGCCCTTTATGGGGCCCCAAAGGGAGATAACTCCATGATTCGTACAAATCTGAAGCGGCTTCCCATGGGGATGCTCCCTACCAAGTTTGGTTGTAATCCGTCCAATGGTTCTCAAGAAGAAGTCGAAAATGTTAAAGTTAACGGACGACGGACGACGCACGACGCACGACGACGGACGAAACACGATTGCAATAGGTCACCATGACCTTCGGTCAGGTGACCTAAAAACGGAGAAAAAGTTTCCTAGGTATTATCCCAGGGAGTTCACATGTGAAGTTTCATTGAATTTGGTCCAAGGGTTGCTGAGATCTGGCTGTGGACGGACGGACGGACAGACGGATGCATGGATGGATGGACAGCGTGGTGACTATATGCTCCCCCCAAATTTTTTCGGGGAGCATAAAAACTCAGTTCCAAGATAATTGTCTGGATCTATTTTAGTTAAGTTTTCCTGTTTTATATGAAAATTTATCCATTTATCTGTTTTAGTTAAGTTTTCCTGTTTTATATGAAAATTTATCCAAAACAGGCATTTTACCATTTGGTTAATGCTAACCAAAGTTTTTTTTTTTACAATAGGTTTCTGGTAAAAGATTAAAATCAATCTAAACGTGTCTAACCTACAGTACTAAATGTGTTTACCTGGCAATTTCCTCTTGAAATTCTCTCAGCAGGGCATCTTTTGGATCTTCGTTAATCTTGGGTTTGTTCTTGATATTTTTGTCTCTATTTTCATACCTGTTGCCCCATTATCGGACGGCACAATTTTACACTGAACCAAATTCAAAGATGATGCGGACGATAATTTCAAATGAATGGAATACCAAATGTTTTGGTCTTTTTGGATAGAAAACATTGTGAAAAATGAAGAAATTGCTTGTCACAAGCAATTTCTTCATTTTCCACAAAGTTTTCTTGTGTCATTTCTTTCAAGGAGTCAAGAAGTGTGTCATTGTGCAGTAATGGGTTAAAATCCATCTACACTTGTTTAACCTACAGTACTAAATGTATTTACCTGGCTATTTCCTCTTGGAACTCTCTCAGCAGGGCATCTTTTGGATCTTCGTTAATCTTGGGTTTGTTCTTTATATTCTTAGCTCTGTTTGCATACCTGTTCAGTGACATTTATATCGTCGGTGTAAATGCAAAACCTCGTATGTCGATTCTTGCTATTTTCAAAGTACAAACTTGTGTGCCCAGTTAAGACCATTCTCGCAGGTTTTGAGATCTTTCGACTAATCAGTATTAATGACACACTATTGGTGAACAGTATGTCAAAATTTCAAGCAAAACATTCCAGTTTGGGAAAAGTTATTTCACTTTTTTCCCTCCCCTATAAAATTTTCCAACAAGAGGGCCAAGATGGCCCTGTATCGCTCCACTGGCTTTTAGACAATTAGACTAAGAAATTCTTCAAGGAATACAATAGAGGTCTATCCAAAGAAGATTCATGCTATGCCAGAATGAAATCCAATAAATGATTACGGAGCTGAAATGTTTTTAAAATTTTCTTAAAATTACACTATGTTTCATATAGCGAAAAAAAGCCTAGCCCATAGAGGCCAAGCTTTTCATCCAATCGTGAAGGAATTTGGAAGAGATTCATGCGAAGTTTGGTAGAAATTGGTCCTCCAGTTTTGGAGAAGGAGATTGTTTAACAATTTTTCGAAAATTTAATTTAATTAGATTTATTAAAATTTAAGTTCTACACAGATTTTTTTTCACGAATTTAGAGGAGATTCATGCAAGGAAGATTTGTGTGAAGTTTAGTTAAAATTGGTCCAGTAGTTTTTGAAAAGAAGATTTTCGAAAATTTAATTTAAATAATCAAAATTAAAGTTCTGCACAGAATTTATTTTTTTGAAGGAATTAAGAAGAGATTCATGCAAAGATCATTTCTGTAAAGTTTGGTTGAAAAAGTCCAATAGTTTTGGAGAAGAAGAATGTTTAAAGATTTTTCGAAAATTTAATTTGATTAAATTAATTAAAATCTAATTTATACACAGAATTTATATTTTTGAAGGAATTAAGAAGAGATTCATACAAGGAAGATTTCTGTGAAGTTTGGTTGAAATTGGTCCAGTAGTTTTAGAGAAGAAGAATTTTAAAGATTTTTCGAAAATTTAAATCAATTAAATTAATTAAAATTCAAGTTCTGCACAGATTTTATTCTTTTGGAGGAATTTGGTAGAGATTGATGCAAGGAATATTTCTGTGAAGTTTGCTTGAAATTGGTACAGTAGTTTTGGAGAAAAAGAATTTTTAAAGATTTTTCGAATATTTAATCCAATTAAATTAATCAAAATTGAAGTTATACACAGAATTTATCTTTTTGAAGGAATTAAGAAGAGACACATACAAGGAAGATTTCTGTGAAGTTTGGTTGAAATTGGTCCAGTAGTTTTGGAGAAGAAATTTTTTTAAAAGATTTTTCGAAAATTTAAATTAATTAATTTACCGGTAATTAAAATTCAAGTTCTAAACGGAATTTAATTTTTTGGAGGAATTTGGAAAAGGTTCATGCAAGAAAGATTCCTGTGAAGTTTGGTTGAAATTGGTCCAGTAGTTTTGGAGAAGAAGATTTTTAAAAGATTTTTCGAAAATTTAAATTAATTAATTAAATTAAAATTCAAGTTCTACTCGGAATTTAATTTTTTAAAGGAATTTGGAAAAGGTTCATGCAAGGAAGATTCCTGTGAAGTTTGGTTGAAATTGGTCCAGTAGTTCTGGAGAAGAAGATGTTTAAAGAAAAAGTTGACGCACGCACTGACGGACGGACGCACGGACGGACGGACGCACGACGGACACAGGGCCATGACATAAGCCCCGCTGGCCTTCGGCCAGTGGAGCTAAAAACGAGATACGAGGTTTTGCATTTACAACGACGATATATAAAATTTGTAACTCTATTGATGGTAGTTAACATTAAAATTATCACTTTTCAACAGTTATCTCGCAACTGAAACTTGTTTTAAGCTGTAGTTACAAGGTTTTTGTTGAAAAGGAACAAACTGCTGTAGATTTGATGAATGTAATTCTTTTATACCTTGAAACGGATATGCATGAAATATAGTAAGTGGATTCTCAGATTGATTTTTGCATAGAGCATAAAAAAGGTACAATGTCAATAGACTAATAATGAATTAATCATATTCATATAAAAAGTTTTAACCTTCTCCCAGACAACAAAATGTTAAGGTTGTCTAATTTGAAAGCTGCTACAAACAACAAAATGCATGTTAATATCGGAAAGGACTGCGAACAATCTAGCACAGAAAATATTGAGGCAAAAGGAAAAAATGCTGATTATCAGCATTTTCTTCATTTGCCTCCATGTTTTCCCAAGTCTTTTCTATTTGGGTTGTCAAAGCCAGGTCCTGTTTGGAAAGGGTTAATCTATCCTTTATTTAAAATAATATAGATTGCCTTTACATACCCACAACTACAGATAAGAGGGGACAGTGTCTTTAAAAATGTAAAATATCTTTCAATGTTTATTAATTCCTATGTTGTGGGTACTCATTCAAATTAAATCCTTGAGATAATTCAAATTAGTACCCACAAGATAGGGTTTGGATTTAATATGACAAACTTAGAATTCCTTTACCCCCTTTTATATATTGCTTATCCTGAGCCAGGATCTGGAAAAAGGTCCCTTAGCCCTTTCCCAAACGACAAAATTTTGGGGTGATCCACTTCAAAAACTGTCAAAAATGACAAAGTGGAAGTTATTAAAGATAGAATTTGTGTAAATTAGGGCATAGAAAATATTGAGACAAAAGGAGAAACTGCTGGTTATCAGCAGTTTCTTCTTTTGTTTCAATCTTTTCCCAAGCCTTTTCTATTAGGGACGTCAAAACCAGGTCTTGTTTGGGAAAGGGTTAAGACTTTTGAGCCCAACATTGTTCCAGATCAGCCTGCATACACAGGTTCTCTTATGTTTGCTTATTCATGACCTATTGCAATCAGAAGAGTATTTTTCTCAATCAGATTACACCTAGACATAGACTGATCTCAAAACTCGACTTTCAGAAATACTATAAGGGCCATTTTCAAGATTCCATTTCTCATTTGTAATTACCTCAATGTACTCATAGTTTCATCAAAGTTGTAATCAGCTGGACCAATGTTTGCTACCATCACTGTTTTAGCATTACCACCAAGTGAGTCTGAAGGGTGAAATCATGAATGGTTGTAATTTGTCAAATAGTAAAGTGTTGTGTCTATATTACATACTTCATTAAAGTGACATTTCAAAATAATTTTCACAAAAAATTTACTTTATTCTATCTGAAAGAACATTTTTTCTTATGAAAATTCTGAAAATTTCAAGCCAAAATATTGAACAGTTTACGAGAAATATAGATTTTTGTGCTAAAATTAAACAAACTGTTATGGACAACAGTTCAGATTTATATAGAATTTGTCATTTCTGTCTCAACTTTGAAGGCGTATTTTTCGCATATAAATAACAACTTCGAAAAACGGATAGCATTTCTACGCATAAGAATTAACAATCTTTGCATCAAGACATACTTTTAATAGATTGAAATAAATGTGAAATGTCACTTTAAGCAATGATGTCAGATGTGAATTATATCAAGAGCTTAGTATGAACCTGTCAGAAAAGCACATAATTCTATAATCCGAGTCTTCTCTGATGTAAATACGCTCTTTGATATTTTCATTTTTCGCTATGTACATCAGAGAGCGTTGCTCTTTGAAAAAATCAAGAAGTTCTCCACAAATTGTGGCGCATCGTTCACCGTCCGATCTTAAACCCTATCGTTAAAACCCCTGATGATTTCAATCAATGAACCATTTATTGTCATACATGTTGAAAAATTTACGGCCAAAAAGTATTTCTAAAAGGTTTATAGGCAATGTTTTGCAACAACCCTCACCTGAGCAGCCTTTGTTTACCTTGACCTTCCATTCAAAACCAAAGGTTATACTCTTCCAGCAGGCCGATTTGAAATGAAATTTTTGGTCAGGTATGACAAAAAAATATTTATTGATCTATACCCTACAGTGTTTTACCGAGTGATTCAATATGATACACAAAAACAAAGCTTCACTACTTGTAACGTTACCGAACTTTCCGCTGTTTTCAAAGAGCAACGCTCTCTGATGTAAATAGCGAAAAATCAAAATATCAAAGAGCATATTTACATCAGAGAAGACTCGGATTAATAATTCTATTGATATACTCTTTACTTACATCAATTTAGCACTAAGTCATCATTCTAACTTCTGTCACTTCTGTTCAGTAAAATTGGCCGTTTTTATCATTCAAGGGCAGATAATTTATGAATGCCAAGAGTTATCTGAATTGTAGGAGTGGCATGCAAAAGTACACCAAGGATATTCATATTGGCAAGTTTGGTTATATTCCAATTGAAAATGTAAGAGTTGTCCTTACAAGAAAATTACATTTTTTATCAATTCAAGGGCAGATTCTGCTATTTCAAGAACAGAAACAGTTATCTGAATTTCGTAGGTAATGTGCACAACTAGACACATATGGATATTCATTGTGTCAAATTTCATCAAATTGCGATAAAAATTATAGGAGAACTTGCGCACACAAGAAAACAGGCATGTTTTTTTTATTCATGGGCAGATAATTCAAGAATGAAAAGAGTTATCTAAGATTCAATGCGACAAATTTGATCAAATTGTGGTTGATATTGTAGAAGTTGAGCATACAAGAAAATGGGCATTTCTTATTCAAGGGCAGACGGACAAAAAGGGCCATAACATAATACTACCCTTCCAGCGTATAAAATGTCATGACTATAGCATATTCTAGCTTTTTTTGCAACTTTTTCAAATATAACCAGCGATATGTGGAGCAACATTTCTCACCTTGTAACAACCTAGTTAGTTTAGAGTCTCTGTATGGAATGTGTGTACTTTTACCATCAACTAGTGCCGATATTACATTACCCAGCGCTGATAGGGACAGGTTGATCTTGGTGGCTTCCTTCAATCTTTCTCCCTACAAAATTTATGTTTAACCCATTACCAGACAACAAATTTTTAGACTAGTCTAAATTCAAAGATGTTACAGACGACATTTTAAAGTGAACAAAATTTTACATTTTTTGTTGTTTTGAGATAGAAAACATGGTGGAAAAATTAAGAAATTGCTTCATTTTCCACAATGTTTTCCAATGCCTTTTTATTGTGAGGCATCAAAAAGCGTCATTGTCTGAGAATGGGTTAAGCAAGTTTGTATCCATTTTGAATCAAACATCTTAGATATTCGTCAAAATTCTATATTCTTAGAAGTTTTTGGAATTGCAATCGACATCTAAATTAAAGGTTGTGAGAAACTGATTGTGCTTTCCTTTTCTAAAACAAATTAACTATCATTGAAAGTATTTAATCAGTTTTAAATATTTCTGAAATATATTTGTTCTTCTTTCTTCTACTTTCTAATGTTATATATAAGACTACAATACACTTTAAATACATAAATTCAAAATTTCCAGTTGTGTTCAAAGTTTACTCTTTCCCAAAGCAAAATATACGGGCGGTCAAATTTGCGATCTGCAAAATTGAAACAAGACATAAAATGTTGCCAATGACAACTTCTAGTGAATAAAATTATTCACATTTTGTCTTTCTGGGAAGACAACATTGTGGGAATTGGATAAATGGCACAAATTTGTTCATTTTCCATAATGATTTCTAAAGCTTTTCTCTCATGGGGTGTCAAAAGCCTCATTATGTGAAAATGAAGTATTCATCTGTAGAAACTTTCTAAAATTTTGCTAATTGGGAAAGTGTTATAACCCATTACCATACAGAGACACCTTTGACACCCTACAAGATAAAGGCTTTGGAAAACATCATGGGAAATGAAGAAATTGCTTGTGACAAGCAATTTCTTCATTTTCAACAATATTTTCAACCCTAAAAGTAAATAAAATTCAAAATTTCAATACATTGACAATGTCGTCTGCAACTTCTTTCAATTCCAATAATTTTTAAATTCTGTCGTCTGGTAATGGGTTAAATAAATAAGCGTGTATTTACCTCTGACTGTGTTTTTGATTGTCGTTCACTTCCGGCCAGATCCACCAAGTTTAACCTTCCAACTCTGATATGGTTTTCTTCATCTTCCCCTATCTGCATACAGTGAGAAAAGAAAATAACATTTGAAGTGATAATAGGAACCAGAGAAATGGCATTTGCTTGTGCAAGGACACAGAAAAATTGCACTACAGGACCTTAAGACTGCTAAACTTCAAGGTACAGACAGAAAAGATTTACATCCATAAACTTTCCTAAATCTCCATTATATATTTGAAATGTTTTCTTTTTACATTTGACCAATTACAAGAGCCATCAGAGACGGACAATGCTCCCCGAATAAGGCATTGTCACAATAAATGTATGCCATGCAGAGCTAAGATTAAGCTAACAAACGTTAAGCCCCCTTTTTCCATGACATATTTTGTATACGCAAATTTTAAATAGTTTATTGTCAAGGGTATCTAATTTGCTACTCAAATATGAAATTTCATCAAATTCTGACCATTAGACTAGGAGAAATTAGAGAAAAACTGTATTTAACCTTAAGTCCCCTTTTTCCATGACGAGGCCTCAAATCCAAAAACCGGGAAAAGTACATCGGCATTATGTCATAGGGGGTTCACATGTTAAGTTTCATTTGATTTGGCCCAAGGGTTAAGGAGAAATCACTTCTGACGGACGCACGGACGGACAGGACGGACGGACGGACAGACAAAGCGGCGACTATATGCTCTCCCTTCGGGGAGCATAAAAATAGTGTCATGTTGGAAAGGTTTTTATCTACAAATAATTTAATGTTAGTTGATTTCATTAAAATCCGAGCGTTTTGGTTAGCTAAAATTTTTTTTTTCATAACTCCATGAAAAAACAAGAGGGCCATGATGGCCCTGTATCGCTCCACTGGCTTTTAAACTTCCATAAAATTTATAAAAGAAAGGTGTAGCTATCTTAACTTTATGTAAAAGTTAAGCTTTTCCAAAAATGAGTCCTTGTTTTGACAATCCTAATTTAAAATGCACAGGAAAACATTGAAGGGCCAAGCAAAAAAACTTACTTACCAGATTCCTTCACTCCTTGTGGAACGTAGGGCCATCAGGTACATGAAATAGCATGAAGTAATTGCTGCCCGTATCAAAGATTATAGGTAAGACTGTGAAATGTAATATATTCACAGATAATGCGCTCGGAGTAATAGGGATATAGTTTATCATTTTTGGCCTTTATAAAAACAGTGTTCTTATGAATAAATTTTCTTAACTTACCTTTCATTAATTTTGGTTACCTAATTGGTTACCTAATTGATTAATCTCACTTTCAGCAAACTTCCACAAGCAATCCAAACCACAATAATAATTACATATGCAAGAAATCATTGCACACTAACAACTATGGTAAACTGTTTTACATAGGACCAAGTGACATGTCAGCCATTTATCAAAACCACAGCCAGTTTTATTTCAATTGTAATGCAGATTCCAATAGAAATTATCTTTACATGTATTTGTAAATCTGTATACAAAAATGTCGATAAAATTTAATATATAATAAAAAATAATTACATGTAAAAGTATTTGTGGGATATTTAAGTAATTACACAGAATGAATAAGATGTTGAAAACTAACACATTAGGGTTTTAAAATTCAACTAACCACATCCTTCATTTAACATGCTTTAGTAATGGAAGTTCAGGCCACAAGTGTTTCTTACTATAGACAGTATTGTCGTCAGCACACAGTCCTTTAATAAATGAACAGTAAATTTGTCTTGTGTAGTGAAATGGAACAATTACATGTTATTTTCAAAAGCAGCATAAACTAGATCATGGTCTGACCAAATACAGCTTATGACATCACTGAATACAGAAGGCATATTTGTATAAATATGGTCAATTAAAGACCCTGAACTATATGTTGGTTTATGCACAACTTGTACACACTCAAATGTCTCTTGCATGAAAGTTCCAAAACTTGACTGTTTGTCTAGTATATCAAGATTTATGTCTCCTTGTATTACGAGTCTTTTCCCTCTACTTTTTTCGAGCAGATGCTGTCTTAGAAATGATTTGAAGTCCATTTTAGAACTTGTAGGTGACCTATAAACAGTAGCAATCAGAGTTTCATTTCCAAAAAGCAAAACTGTCAAGACCATCATTTCAAACTGTTTTTTCATGACTGAGAAACTATCTAAGACTTGTACACCATTTTTCACATAGACCACTATTCCTCTGTGTGCTCGAACATTTCCTGTTTGCAAACCATCTTGTCTAAACATCTGGAACCCAGTTTGCCGCAATGACTCATCTGAATCTGTCTTTGTCAGCCATGTTTCTACTAAAGCAATGATATCTGATGACATAGCATTAAGATCATGGAACAGTTCATCTAAGTGACTTCTGAGGGAGCGAATATTGTGAAGCATACAAACAAAATGACTGTGGTTGACAGAGTAAACAGGAGTATAGCACAACTTTAACTGTCTTGTTTCTCTCAGACGTGACATTTCTGATGTGACTTTATCCGACACAGATATCTTGCTTTCATTGAGGTTTAGAACAGATAACCCTTGTAATGTTTTTGATCTACTAATTGCAACATAATGGGTATGTGGAAAAACACGCTTCCCAGTCATGTCAATCACAACTTTACTAAGTGTGTCACCTTGTGACTTGTGAACTGTTTTTGCTGTTGCTTGCCTTAATGGAATCTGAACTCTTACAAATGTTTTTCTGAAATAAACAAAATTTCGTTTACAGTCAAATATTGGAGTCCATGAGGACTTAATGTTACTGTGATACAAATGTTGATACTTAGAACGCCAAGCAGAACCAGTATCAGCATTGTTGAATTCAACCCATACAATACTGGGTCTTGAGGTGTTTTTCTGTCGACGTTCAACTTTGGTAACAATACAGGACGACCCATTGACCAAGCCATCATCTACATCTAAATTTACACACAAATCATAAATCATGCCAATAGCTATTCCCACAGTTTTACTAAGTCCAGCTGTGTGTGTTGAATCAGATGGTAGTCGTGATACTAACTTGTCTTTTACCGTTTGAGTGTCATCACTTAAGACATGATCAAGAGCTGAGATTGTGCATTTTTCTGTATTTGCAGTCTCAAAATTCTTAAAATTGAAAGCATTTACAGACTCATTGGTGTTAAACAGATGAACTTCATTTCTAGGGTAATCTACATCATCCTGACTGATTAATCTACTTTGTAGCAGTGTAATATCATCTTTTGTTTGATTTCCTTCCCTTAATCTGTTTAAAGTTTCTGCAAATTGTTTATCATTCTTTTGCCTCATGATTTCTTTCAATTCGTGCATTTCAATGCACTCTTGCCACAAATTTGTTGCCAATGGACCAAAGTTACTCTTTAAGTTTTCAAAAATCCAGCCATCCATTACAGGTTTCAACTGGAAAAGGTCACCAATAAATATCATATGTATACCTCCAAATGGTAAAATGCTGCCTTTTATCTGTTTTAATCTTTCATTTATCAATCTTAACATGTTGTTCCCAACCATGGACACCTCATCTATCATAACAACTGCTAAATCTTTATACTTAGTTCTAAGACTGTTTAACATGTCACTACTTAACCCTTTCCCAAACAAGACCTGGTTTTGACGTCCCTAATTGTATGGGCTTGGGAAAACATTGAGACAAAAGAAACTGCTGATAACCAGCAGTTTCTCCTTTTGTCACAATGTTTTCTATACTATATCATACATGATTTAAGTCATAATCAACATCCATTTTGCTGTCTTCAGCAACTTTTGAATTGGACCACCCCGAAATTTTGTTGTTTGGGAAAGGGTTAATGGATTGCAATTGTATCCTTGGCTAGCTGGTATTCGAAATGCTGAATGCAGTGTGATTCCGTTGATGTGAAAAGCAGCTTTACCTGTTGGTGCACAGAGTAATACTTTACAATTTTCTGGATTATCGCCAGGATCAGATGTTAAGTGTCGTTGCAAGGCTTCAAAAAGAGCAGTCACAACTACAGACTTTCCTACACCAGCGCCACCAGTTAGAAATACATGAAGTGGATCTTTTTTAGCCTTGACAGTTTGAAGAACATGTACAAAAAACTCTCTTTGTTTAACATTTAAAGAGTTAACAAGTTCTCTGAAATCTGCATCTGACATCTTCTTTTGGCGAATACTGATGTCAACTGACGCTACAGATAGTCCAACATCTCCTGCAATATCATACTGCCTTTGGTTTTCGGGTCTATCAGGATCAAAGTAAATAAATGCCTCACTGTCCTTTGCACCTATTTCAAAATCATCTTCTTCTGATTGCTGATAATTGCTTGGAGCAACTTCATCAAAATTGTCTTCATTTTGGGCCTTCTCACATGCATGATCTAGTTCATCAGCATTCCTTTCATATTCACTTGCTTTGTTTTCAACAAACTTTTGAATTGAAAGATATCTTGACCCGTATGTTTCATGTCCTCCTATCAGATCAGTTTCTTCATTTCGCCATGGAAAGAAAAGCAGCAGACGCTCTCTGTAATAATTTTCAGTATCAACCTTTTTTGAAAATCTCACATATCTTAAAATTTTCTTGCGTTTATTTTTGCAAATGACAACACCATTTTTTAACTCAATTTGACCACCTGGTATGAGATTTGATGTCATTTCATTTTCATCTTCCTCTGTGATACTATTCACCTCCATTTCATCATCATTTGTATCAATATCAAAATTATCACTTTGGTCCTTCTGACCATCTTCTTTGTGCGAGTTGTTTATATTGGCACTGTTATCAACCTGTTTATCACAGTTTTTGTATACAATTTCTAATTGAGAAACATAGTCTGCAAGACACCAGTGTTCCAAAGCTTTTGGTCGTTTAGAATACCTTTTAATAACATTGTCTGCTTCAATGTCAGTTGAATCACCTGGAAGTTTTTCCAAAGCTTCTTTAGATTTCAAGAGAAATGTTCTGTCTGCTGGTTTTGAGGTATTGATAAATACAACATCTCTGGTGCATTTGGTAAGTGGTAGCTGTAGAAGTAAATAGCAAGCTTCTTGAGCGCTTACTTCAACACTATTCAGAAATTTATTTCCAATGTGGCGTACTTGTTGTCTTAGGTCCATATTTCCCTGTCTTGCTTCTTTACATGCCTCATGCATAAGTATGCTCATTCCCCTTTGAGCTTTACTGATATATGACACAATATAAACAGCACATGCATATGGATCCAGCACAAATTGTAAGTCATGATTTCCACCCCAACCATTCAGAATTGGTTTCATATATGCATTTACTCTAGCTTCCCTCACTGTTCTCTTCAGAAAGACCTTAGGACTATTCAATGAACTTTGTATTGCACTCAAATATTCCTCTTCGTCTATGTCTAAAAGACATAAAAAGTCTTCAAAATCCAAATGACAATTTTTCTCATCATCTAATTCTTTCTGGATTCTTTCAAACAAGGCTTTGTAATGTTTATTTTTGTGCGAATCAACCATTGGTTCCAAAATAGTAGTTTTTTTCATAGGTGGTAATGGAAATCCAAATCTACATACAGCTTTGTCCCCTTTCCTGCATGACTTTGAGTGTTTATGAACTTGTAAGTCAACTAGTGCTTCATTTTCATCTTTGTTACAAGCCACATATTTGTCAATGAATTCTGTAACAGTTTGCTCTGTGTGTTTTTTGTATTGGGGTGCACCTTCAATCCACATTAACATATGTATATGTGGAGATCCTCTTTTCTGAAATTCTACTCTATAGAAATAGTCTATAATTTTTCCAAGAGGTTCATGGTGGCTTTTTAGCACAGTATTTATGAATTCTTGGACACGGTGGTCAAAGTATCTAACACAAGTTACAGGGTCTCTTTGCACAAGTTTTGTTTTTTCTGCCCATGACATTCTATCTATTTCTTCCTTTGACAATGTCTGCCCATTATTTAGTTGAGAGAGCATGTTCAGTAAATCCTGCCACCTAGTGTCTGCTGAAGATAATGATGTAAACCAGGTAGGTAATCCCAGTTGCCTTATCATTGCAAATACATCCTTTTTACGAGCATCAAAATAAGGTGGAGAGTTCCTTAGACTACGGAAAATGTAGTATCCTTCATCTAGTCTGACTATATTACTTAGTCGTGTTGTGTCAAGCATTTCGGATGCAGTTATATTTTTCCCCTCATTTTTGCATCTCCTTAAAGCAAGATGAACTTTATCTGATACCTGTTTCAATTGAACCTTTTTCATCTTAAAAAAAATGTTTGGAACATTTGATGCAACTCTCCTATCAGCATGACGCAATTCTAACTTGCAAATATCACTATAATGAACCGAAACCTCTCTCTCTTCATTTGGTACTCGTGTCTGTCCACAAAATATAGTAGGAAAAGATAAATATTCAGCATCCTTATCTTGATACAAACTAAGTGGGGTTTGACCTTCACCTGGAGCAAATGTATACACATTATCTTGTGACGGGTCTGCTGTATCCAACAATGTGTCACTGTTACCAACAATTTTGTCAGTCTCATCAATTTCACTGAAACGATCAGAGTCCTCATTATCATCTAATGAAGTCTCATTTGCTAGTATATCGTCAGGTGTAACGTCTGTTCCAATAAAAGCTCTGGTAATTTCTTCAGAATCATTTGTTACAGTACTCAACCAGTCGTCATCCACTGTGATTCCCGATTCTTTGTACATGTCACTATGATTAATCAGCCAATTAAGGGCACTGACAACTTTTAAAGGTCTGATATTTTCTGTAAAATCACATCTCTTGTATGCCAATTTCTTTTTCAGTTTAACCGGTATTGTATACTGATTGTCAAATGTTCTTGGCAAACTGTGAATTACTGGCTGTATGTCTATTGGTACATTCACAACATTTCCTTTGATAGACAACTGACCTCCTCTTGGCAATTCTCTAATTTGCATGAAAGGAATTCTCAATGAAACTAAACGTTCTTCCAGTTGATGTAATTCCAACTCTTTCGGCCTGACAGGAAATGAATTTTTATTGATAACAGACAGTGGAGGAACCTTATTCTTTTTTATATGTTCAAGACAAGTATTGCATATCCATTCACAATTATCTACTGATGAGTGATGTGTAGAAAACCTTTCGATTACATCTGCACTGAATTTTGATCTGATCTTATCTAATAGAACAACTGAATGCTTAAACCAAGTCTGTTGACAACAAGTGCATACAAACACTGGGCCTTCTGAAACTGTATTTCTAAATTTCTGAATACACCTTTCCAAGTCATTTCCAAATCTGTTATTTGTTCTGTTTACTTTTTCTCTCGATCTTACAAATGATTGTTGTCTTCTTTGATATCTCATTTGAGTATTCTTGTCTCTTTCTTGTTCTTTATAACTGTTGATTGAACGTTTATATTGTTTTTTCAATCTTTCTGCTTCACAATACAGTTTACTAGAACGACGCTTCCTCATTGAAGTCAATGTTTTGTCTCTTTCCTTTTCTCGCCTTTCTGGTACAAGCCTTGATTTACGTTTTGATGCCTTTGTCATTGACCGTTCTTTCTCTTGCCTCTCAGACTCTTGTCTTACTTTACGTTTCGATGCCTTTGTCATTGACCGTTCTTTCTCTTGCCTCTCAGAATCAAGTCTTGCTCTATGCATTGATGCCTTTGTCATTGACCGTTCTTTCTTTTGCCTCTCAGAATCCAGTCTTGCTTTATGCATGGATGCCTTTGTCATTGACCGTTCTTTCTCTTGCCTCTCAAAATTCAGTCTTGCTTTATGCATGGATGCCTTTGTCATTGACCGTTCTTTCTCTTGCCTCTCAGAATCTTGTCTTACTTTATGTTTGGATGCCTTTGACATTGACCGTTCTTTCTCTTGCCTCTCAAAATTCAGTCTTGCTTTATGCATTGATGCCTTTGTCATAGCTCTGTCTTTCTGTATTTGTTTTTGATTGAGGCGCTGGTTTCTCTTGTAATTTCTCATGTATTCTTTTCTTTTGTTGTGTCTGGAATCCATTTGCAATTTAATCTTTTCAAATTCTAGATTTTTGGTTTGTTTTGCTTTCTGTTTCATTAATTGATCATTGAAATATCTCTTTAGTAATTGTGAACATTCAGTATTATTTGTATGATCCCTGTCTTTATAAGATGAGGATGTATTTCCAGATTTGAAAGTAACAGGTAATATTTCAAACTGTGATGAATTATCAATAAGCATGCTCTCATAAAATGCATACATAAAGCAAACTAAATCATCTAATGAGGGGTAGGAAACCAAAACAGATTTTCCTTCAGATGCGGACATTCCATCAATGCCATGAGAGTGGGAATCAAAAAAGTAATATACCCCATTCTTTTCAAAAACAGCAGAACAAATTAAACCAATCATAACCAACAGATAGGATGAGCGACTAAAAGCTACAAGAAGAGACTCGTGAAGGGATGGAAAGCCTGCAGTGCTAAACTGTCTAGTACAGACCCCAGATATGATAGCACATTTTTGTACAGTTAAACACTTTCCCATAACTGTGACTTTATTTGGTATTTCATCAAAATTCAAATAGAAACTTTCAAAATTACCCCTGTCTTTCAAAGAATCTATTACTCTTTTGTATAACTGATCGCCATCAATCAGAACATTATCTAAATTTTCTTTTGAAATCAAATGGTCTAGCTGTGCATAAGTCAGGGCACACAAAGAATTCATTGTACATTGATTTCCACGGGAATCAGGACTAAACCTTTTGTCAGCTTGATCAAAAGAGCCAAACACAAAAGATATCAACTTCAAATCAGGATCATATTCAGAAACTTCCATGTTGGTATGGTTTTCAGCATATGTAATCTTAGGATCATTTTCAGAAAGTTCGATATAAGTATTATTTTCAGAAGATGTATATGTAATCTCAGTATCATATTCAGAAAGTTCCATTTCAGAGTTCAGAAACACAGATGGTTTTTGTGGGTGGGTAAGTCCCCCATCTGATAGTTCAGTACTACCCTCAATAGACACAGATGGTTTTTGTGGGTGGGCTAGTCCCCCATCTGATATTTCAGTAACACCCTCAGTAGACACAGATGGTTTTTGTGGGTGGGTAAGTCCCCCATCTGATAATTCAGTATTACCCTCAGTAGACACAGATGGTTTTTGTGGGTGGGTAAGTCCCCCATCTGATAATTCAGTATTACCCTCAGTAGACACAGATGGTTTTTGTGGGTGGGCTAGTCCCCCATCTGATATTTCAGTAACACCCTCAGTAGAAACAGATGGTTTTTGTGGGTGGGTAAGTCCCCCATCTGATAATTCAGTACTACCCTCAGTAGACACAGATGGTTTATGTGGAATGATTAATCCTCTGTCTATTTCTTCATCAGCAAGCATAGATTGTTTTAGTCTGAAGTCAAGCTCTTTATCCTGATTGGCAGAAGCTGAGGAAATGCCTTTTATTCCACCAACTAAACTCATGAACTCTCGACGTGCCTTTCCAATTTTCCAATTTTTCTTTCTAGGCATTTTTACTGCAAATTACCTGCAAAGAGACAAATGTAAATCATAACTAAAAGGACCATGAACCATTTACAAAATGACCACTGGTTTTGATGTCCCTAAATACAGAAAATGTTTGCTGTAACATTTCAACAAAAGAAGAAAAATGTGATAACCATCATTTTCTTATTTTGCCTAAATATTTTCTGTGTTATGTCAATCACAAATCATATTTCTTAAAATGTTTATTTTGTTTTCTGTAAAAGCTCTCAAACCTAAAGTCTAAATTTTTGCTGTTTGATTAATCTCACACAATCAAAAATTCTGCTCAACTTTATCCTGTTAAAGGTGTGAAAAAGTCAACCTTCTCCTTTCACATGATATTAGTAAATCTATGTGAACATCCATATTGTTTCTTTTCCCTTCAAAACAAACAGAAAGAAATACATTTATTGGTTTAGATAAGAGTGAAACAAGGGCCGTCATAGCTGGATTATGCTCCCCGAACAAGTGTTCGTCACGAAATTTACATTAATCCCCCCTTTTCCATGACACATTTTTTTTTACATTTATTGAAAATGGTGTATGGCCTAGAACATTTTATTCATCACCAAAGTACACAAGTTTTATTAAATTCTGACCATTAGATGGAAAGAAATAAGAGAAAAATCAATTTCTACATTAACGCCTTTTTTCCGTGATGCAGCACCCCAAATTGACAAACAGAAAAAACATCTGCTGGAAATATTCCAGGGAGTTCATATATGAAGTTTTAACAAATTTGAAAAAAAGGGTTGCTGAGATATGGCCGTGGATGAACGGATGGAAGTACGGACTGATGGACAGTGTGGCGAATATATGCTCCTCTGAAATTTTTTCGGGGAGCATAAAAAACAGAAATTTTGATAAAACTGTTTGGCAGGAATGCATCAATTTTGGCTTGAAGTTTCCTTCGATAACATAACTATCATCAACCTTACTTTGCATTACCTTATCCTCAATTTATTTGTATTTGTCATTTTATGCTGTTCGTTTTAAGATGTCGCTTCGAGTTAAATTACTTACCTATAGCTCAATGTAGTTCTCAAAGTTGATTGACTATTCTGCCACACAAACTATTGTAGCTTATAAATCTCAACAGTCCAGGTTAACGGATGAAAAAAGTGTCACTACCACATACTGCTACATCCAATTAAAATCATCATCCAACATAATCCGCTATTCCACATCTTTCACAGTCAAGACTTGTATATAAAAAATGTGTCACTATCACATCTTGCTTAAATCCAATTAAAATCATTCAACATAATTCACTGTTACACAACTTTCTCAATCCAGATTTATGGATAAAACAGGTGTCACTGCTACATACTGCTTAAATCCACCTTCACATACAGTCTCTGTCTGTGTCACAGTAAGTAATAGCTTTTCAAAAAGGTTATTATCACTAACTTTGTACTTTTGTAAATCAAATATTGTCATACATTCCGTTTTTGGAGTGTTAATTTAGCTTTTCAGTACCTTAAAAACAAGAAAAATGTCATTATACATGGGAAATCTAGTAAAACTTTCAATTAATGTATTTCAAGACAGAATAATTGTTATATTTGTGGTCAACAAGGCGGTTTGTCCTTTTAGAGGCCCAACACAAGCACTGGCAAAAACTACTTTGTTGTAAACACATGAAAATATTATTCATGGATTCGAACAGATATATTTGTAAGGTAAGCTAAAACAAACTCAATTTTGAAATTAACATTTGGTCCCAAACATTATTTTTCAATCAAAAGTGTGGAATCATTTTCTTATTTTATCTGACATTTTACGATTTATTCTTTGACAGTGGCACTCACCCGGTACAGGCCGACATTTGCGATAGCTTTCAAATGTTAGGAATACAGAAAAGGAAATTTATAAATCAGCATTGCTTACATTTTAAGTACAGTTCATTGCATTCAATATTATATAAAGCATGGAGAATTCAAATGTATTATTTGCTATTGCATACAGTTTCTTATTAGCATTATTATACTATTTTAGAAGCTTTGTTTTTTTAATGTTATAGTTTCAGTTCAATTCAATTACTGTTTCAATATGGTTTAGAAGTAACTATTGATTTCTTAATTTTCAGAACTGTCAAAGTATAAAGCATTTGATTCAATAGTAACATAAAATTCCTTCTTGTGTCAAATCAATATGAAATTGAAAACTTTTGAACAATTTCCATTATATAGTTCTGTGTGTAGGAAAACGTTCAGCCACATTCCAAAAGCAACCTGAAAAAGACAAAAAAACATATCAACTATGAACATAAGAGTTGAATATGTCCATTTTCCATCTTTTGATATATAAAAAGATTCATAGGGCATCCATATTTCTTGAGCCACATGGTAAACATTCAGCAGAATCTGATCTACACAGAAAAGCTAAAATACAAAAAATATCTCACTTTCTACAGCAGAATGATTACAACATAGCCCAAAAAATGCTGATGTCGTGTGAACCTCTAAACAGCTATTACGGACATTCTACCTTAAAGAAACATTTCAAAATGTTAATTTCCCATAAACCCACTGTTTGCCACACAAAGTGTTCTGTGGGTACAGACTAAAACAATAATGGAAAGGAGCTAATGGATGTCTATCAAAAGAAGATTCATGCTTGAAGACACCACAATGAAATCTAATAAGTGGTTATTGAGGACAAATGTTTTTTAAAATTTGCTAGAGTTACACTATGTTTCATATAAAGAATAAGCCCATCCCACAATAGCCATGTTTTCATCCGAAATTTCTTCAAAGAATCTAATGGAAAACTGTACATTCAGATTAAATTAAAAAAAAATGACAAAATTTGGAGAAGATTTATGCAAGAAAGATTCCTGTGAAGTTTGGTTAAAATTGGTCCTTTAGTTTTGGAAAAAAAGATTTTTAAAAAAAGAAATCGAACATTTCATTCAAATAATTAATCTTAATTTCAGTTCTAATTTTTTTTTTAAGTAACGCGGAAGAAATGCAAGCAAGAAAGATTCCTGTGACGTTTGGTTGTAATTGGTCCAGTAGTTTTGGAGAAGAAGATTTTTCGAAAATTTAAATAAATTAATTTAATAAAAATTTAAGTTCTACTCTGAATTTATATTTTTTGAAGGAATTTGGAAGAAATTTGCACAAGGAAGTTTCCTGTGAAGTTTGGTTGTAATCGGTCCAGTAGTTTTGGAGAAGAAAATTCTTATAGATTTAAGGTTTTTCGAAAATTTAAATTAATTAATTTAATAAAAATTTAAGTTCAATTCGGAATTTATTTTTTTGAAGGAATTTGAAAGAGATTTGTGCAAGGAAGATTCCTATGAAGTTTGGTTGAAATTAGTCCAATAGTTTTGGAGAAGAAGATTTTCAAAGTTTTTTCGAAAATTTAATTAAATTTAATTCAATTAAAATTCAAGTTCTACACGGAATTTAATCTTTTGAGGGAATTTGGAAAAACTTTATGCAAGAAAGATTCCTGTGACGTTTGGTTGTAATTGGTCCAGTAGTTTTGGAGAAGAAGATTTTTCGAAAATTTAAATAAATTAATTTAATAAAAATTTAAGTTCTACTCTGAATTTATATTTTTTGAAGGAATTTGGAAGAAATTTGCACAAGGAAGTTTCCTGTGAAGTTTGGTTGTAATCGGTCCAGTAGTTTTGGAGAAGAAAATTCTTAAAGATTTTTCGAAAATTTAAATTAATTAATTTAATAAAAATTTAAGTTCAATTCGGAATTTATTTTTTTGAAGGAATTTGAAAGAGGTTTGTGCAAGAAAGATTCCTATGAAGTTTGGTTGAAATTAGTCCAATAGTTTTGGAGAAGAAGATTTTCAAAGTTTTTTCGAAAATTTAATTAAATTTAATTCAATTAAAATTCAAGTTCTACACGGAATTTAAATTTTTGAAGGAATTTGGAAAAGCTTTATGTAAGGAAGATTCCTGTGAAATTTGGTTGAAATCGATCCAGCAGTTTTGGAGAAGAAGATGTTTAAAGAAAAAGTTGACGCACGGACGCACGCACGCACGGACGGACGCACGACGGACACAGGGCCATGACATAAGCCCCGCTGGCCTTCGGCCAGTGGAGCTAAAAATTGACATTGCCGGAACTTCTTTCGGAATCAACAATATGTATAAATGGATGTACCCTGTACAAATCGGCATATTACGTTCGTTTTGAGTAGTAAACTGCAAGTTTTATCATTAAATCGTACTCTTAAATAGATTTTCTAGTTGAAACAAACTCAATTTCAAAGACTTAATGGTTAAAATGCACTTGAGAGAATGGAAAATAATGTTACGACGACTTAATTTGCTGTAAACAACGTTGCAGCTATGTGCGCTTTTTATGACGCCATTCAAAGTTTTCGTCACGGAAAGGCACATGTTTAAGATCTGAATACCTTGACAGCGGCCAGATATCGCACATCTGTCCGCTTCTTTGAACATAGTCCGGACGATTTCTCATTTTTTCTAGTCGCAAATATTACTATTTACGGTAATAAAATGTATTATTAAATTATAAGGAATGAAAGCAATTTTATTTTTTTCATGCAGGTATGAAAAATAAAATCTAATCACACTGTATGAATCTGCATTCATTCCTTAAATAATGTTAAAGTTAAGGTAGTCCACCACTAATGACATTCATGTGATGTCGGAATAACTCACGCGACAACGTAAACAACCGCCCAATGATTATGACTTTGTCTGAAAATGTTCGGATACATACCAAATCGTCAGTGTTAATGCAAAACCTTGAATCTCGGTTTTTGGTAAATTTTAGAGGGGAACAGAAAATTCTAATAACTTTTCGGAAACTGAACGGTTTTAAAAATTCGGACATATTGTTCACATAAATTGTCATTGATACTTACAAGTAAAGTTATCCAAGAACTCAAGAGAAATTGTCTTAATTGGGCATACAAGTTTGTACCATGAAAATCGCAAAAATCGACATACGAGGTTTTGAATTTACACCGACGAAATACTGAAAATGCCTCACAAAAAATTCTGACATCGCGGGGACCTCATTAGGGGTGGACTACCTTAATTCAATTCTTTATTGCTATAACAACCTACCTCGCTACATTCTATAGTAATGATGAAGATGGCATGAGATCGTGAACTGTGCTCATTCATGTTGGTAGGCCTGAAATATACAAAACATGGTTTACCCATTACAAAACAGCAAAATATTAGGGTGGTCAATATTGAAATTTGCCGCAGATGACTAAAAGGATGTTGATTAACGCAAAAGGAAAAAAATGCTTATCATCAGCATTTTCTTCCTGTGCTTCTATGTGTTCCCAAGCCAATTTTCTCAAGTATGTAAAAACCATGGCTTGTTTGGAAAAGGGTTGCAACAAAACTAGACTTTTTCTTATTTCTTTTCGTAGAGTATTTCATGTAATATGAAATAACACTATAAAAATTCTTTTCAAAAATAGACATGTTTAAATGAAATTGATAGGGTCAGTTCGGGTAAATACGGACAGGCGGGTAATACGGACATCTCACTTTGAGCGTCTATATCAGGATTTTCTACCGTAGAGGCATAAAAACGGACCGATTCTGTTTAAATTATAACCATTCTATAACTCTTCAGTTTGTAAAGCAATCGTTATTGATTGTTTGAAACGACGTAATTTTTCGTTCATTCGGAGCATCCCCTGTTTTCCTACTTTTTTCTGATGAGACTTGAAACTGCGGGAGCATTCAAAACATAAAAATCATTACATAAATAAAGGTAGTTTTACTGACTTCTTTGATGCTGATTTTGTTTGAAACAAATCATAAATCATTCAGATTTGACCCTATACAATTGTTTACCCTGAGAAAATGATGAATTTTGAAAAACAAGCCAAAATATGAACTGTCCGTATTTTACCACCTATTTCGCTAGGGTGGGGAAAATACGGACTCCTTTTTTGCAATGGCCTTTCGTACGGGCGAGCAGGTATTTTGTGAACACGACGGTAGTTGTGGGTGAAGTAATATGGCACGGTCTTACGGGATGAGCAAGTGAGGAAAGCTGCTATAATGAATCGCCGACGTGTCAAAAACGTCCGTATTTACCCGAAAAATCATGTTTCTAACAACAATTATGTGTCCGCATTATCCCCATCTGTTTTATATAGTTTTATATAGTGTCCGTATTTTCTCACCCTATGTCCGTACTTTCCCTACCTTGTCCGTATTTACCCGATTTTACATCATGCACATTTTTGCCGTTTTTTATAAGTTTCCGTCTATATAGCGTCTTTCTGCGATCACCAGCGTCAAGACAAGATACTGACCGACCCAAAAAACTGGTACCTGGTCTTGTGGGACCAGCAGGTAAAGCACACGGTCTTGTCAATCACCGAAGTGTAAATAGCGTCCGTATTTACCCGAATTGACCCTAAATCAAATTCTTCCTGATGACATCACAAGTCTATGGATCATAAGAAATACATTGGACGTCTTCTTCTTCTTCCATAATGCAAAGTATCTCTGCAGTATAATTATAGATGACAATCTTCACTTTTGAAAATCATTCTATATTTCTTTAACCCTTTCCCAAACAATACCTGGTTTTGACGTCCCTTATAGAAATAGCTTGGGAAAACATTAAGGCAAAAGAAGAAACTGCTGATAACCAGCAGTTTCTCCTTTTGCCTCGATATTTTCCTTCTTTTGTTATACAGATGTCCTTTCTTTATCAATATCCAATTTTTCGTCTGCAGACTTTTTCACATGGGAAACGCTTAAGTCTTTGCCGTTTGGGAAAGGGTTAAATGGAATTTTGCCACATCAAGTTTTGTCATTACATTTGTGGTTATTATCATTTATATGAATAGACCAGGACTAGATTTTCGCCTCAAAATGACAAATTTCTAGGTAACAAGTGAAAATTCTAATTTGACTGCCATAAAATTCTGTCGTTTGGGGAAGGGTTAATTCAAATTATCTATCTTACCCGACAGCTCTATTCTGATTCCCAACATTCATCACATGTTCTATTTCTTTTACACTCTTTGTTACAAACGAAGAGAGATCCTGTAAGAATATTTTGGTATAATTTATACACAGAGATTGTGAACAAAATGCAAACAGAAATCTATAGAAATATATCACTAAAGGTGATAAAAATACCCAAGCCCCTACATTTGTCAGGAAAAGCATTTTTTTGTCAAATCAGGAGCTGTAACAAAAAAATTATTGATCAGATTTCCACTAATTTGTGTCTTAAACATCTACAGGTCCAAATGCAAACTTCTGCAAAGTATGAAGCAAGTCAGACAGTTACTGCAGGAGTTGTCCTTACAAGTGTTTTTTGTCAAATCAGGGGCTGTAACTGAAAAGTTATTAATCATATTTTAACAAAATTTGCGTCTTGCACATCTACCGTTCTAAGCACACTTCTACCAAGTATGAAGCAAATCGGACAATAAGTGTAGGAGGGGTTGTTTGTACGCTAAATATTCTAACAGACCGATTTACCAACCTACCAAATGACAGACTGATTCTATTATAATCCCATAGACTTCATTTGCGGGGATATAATAACCTGTTATCCAATAACTATCTGATATGATAAGGATATGTATCTCCCTTCTGATTTTTAAAAGATTGTTTGGGATTAACAGGGAAAACATAAAAAATCCAATGATTCCTTAAACCAATACCCGACAACAAAACTTTAGACAACACTGTTTTGGTATAAAAGGTTAACCCTTTCCCAAACGACAAAATTTTGGACTGGTCCAATTTGAAAGCTGCTGCAGACGACAAAATAAATGTTGCTAGATATAATATTAGTGTAAAATAATCCACAGAAAAAATTGAGACAAAAGGAGAAACTGCTGGTTATCAGCAGTTTCTTCTTTTGTTTCAATGTTTTCCCAAGCATTTTCTATTACAGATGTCAAACAAGATGTGTTTGTGAAACACAAATGCCCCCGAAATGGCCATTTTTGTAAAATGTTAAGTTTTTGTAGAGTAAAGGGTTGATAAGGGTAAACGGATGACATTGAGAAAGGTCAAATTGCATGGAACAGATAGATATCATTGAAAGGAAGTTGCATACCAAATTTGAGCCTTGTATGTCAAATACTTTTGGAGAAAAGGCAAATGTTAAGTTTTCAGAGTAAAATGTTTAGTTTTTGTAGAGTAAGGGTTGATAAGGGTTAACAGATGACCTTGAGGAAGGTCAAATTGCATGGAACAGATAGCTATTATTGAAAGAAAGTTACATACCAAATTTGAGCTTTGTATGTTGAATACTTTTGGAGAAAAGGCCAATGTTAAGTTTCATGTTAAGTTTTCGGACAGACAGACGGACAGACACACGGACAGACGGACGGACATGAGTAAAACAATATGCCCCCGATCTCTCAATACGGGGGCATAAAAAGGGTCTTGTTTGGGAAAGGGTTAAAGAATGTTAGTTTACCTTGACATAGACACCTGTATCTGGTCTCTCTTTAAGTTCAAGCCTCTTACTTTGATCTTTAGACAGAAGATCCCGGATTTCTTCCTGAAAGCAATGAAACAATGTTAATTTTAATCAAATTGTATCTTACCATTGTTCAATATTGCAATTACATTAAACAACTATTAATCTTTATTCTACTCAATTATAAATGGGTTTTCGAAGTTCGTTAAAGGAAAGGCTTGAGAAAACATTGAGGAAACAGAAGAAATCAGCAATTTCACCATTTTCACCAATGTTTTCTCTTGTTTAATTTATTGTACACAAACCCCATTATAATAAACCTCAAGCTTGTTGTCTGAGGTCTGAAAGAGTAATCAAATTAGACATGTGGAAGATTTGTTACATGAGAAAGGGTTAACCATAACCTTGATATTATGTAATAAATGTGAAACAAGTAGAAGTAGTATTGGTATAGCAACAGATTTGAGGACACAACTTGTTATTTCAAATCAAAACCCTATGATATAGGTACTCATTTGATTCTACTACATTATGAAAGTCAGATTAAGTTTGTAGTATGTGACACCTTAAATCAAACTTCATTATGTCTAAAGGTTAAGAAGGTTAAGAAGAACCACCACAAGTAGTTACATAAATTCTACCTGATAAATTTCCAGATAGGATGCTCTGATGAGGTACTGTTGGTTTTGTGATGATGAGATATGGTTAAAGATGTGTTCAAATGAGTTAGGGATCACCCCTCTCATTTCTGGGTCATTTTTCACACCTGCAGAAACAAAACAACCAGAATGGCAATGAATTTTGCTCTAAAAATACACAGGGTTTACCGCTATGTATTGATAAACCAGCGGTGTTGTTATAAGATTTCGTAACTACGGCTTGGATCAAGCTGTAGTTACCAGATTTTATAACAACACCTATGAAATACTAGTGTTTGTCCGAAATCATGTCATATTTAATTGGATAAAATCGTTTCCCTATTATAGTGAGTGACCACATAGTGATGTTTCAAGTAGCTAGCATCTATAATATAAGAAATATGGTTAAAGATGTGTTCAAATGAGATAGGAATCACGCCTCTCATTTCCGAGCCATTCTTTAAACCTGCAACAAACAAAGCAAAAATCCTGAATCTGGAGTGGCATGCACATCTACATACCATGGAGATTCATTCTGGCAAGTTTGATCAAATGTAGGAGGTGTGCATGCCTAATATTGCTAATGGACAGATGGACAGACAGAGAGATGGATACACAACCAGGGCCATAACATAATATGACCCTTGAGAGTATGACAAAAAAATTCTTCATTTCCCACCATTTTTCCACTATAGAGAGATAGAAAATGATAAATTTCTTACACTTGACATTGTGGTGTCCAACATCTTTAAAATTCAAAGTCTAAAATTTTGTCATCTGAAAATGGATCGAGAGCAAACCACTGGGCCAAAAAGGACCCTTATCAGGTGTGTGGAATCCTGAAAAATTCACTTGTCCACAGACAGGCTAGATTGAAAAATTTACTCTCAGAAAACTAACTCTACTTGTCTACAAAAATCATAACAATTAAATCATACTTACAATTTATTTCACTTTAACACATTCCTGTAGGCAAGGGATTGTTTAGTTCTATATCTTTGGCCATAGGCTGACCTCACTCATATGTTGAGAAGTCAACTTTTATAATTTAGTACGCTAATTTTGTACTTGTCCAGAGACAAGCTGGATGGGAGATTCTAATTGTCAGCAGTCCTAAAAACCCAAGTCAAACAAGTCAGGCAAATGCATTCTACACCCCTGCTTATTGTATGTTTAACCCATTACCAAAACGGCAAAATTTTAGGCTGGTCCAAATTCAAAGATGTTGCAGACGACAATTTCAAGTGAAAGAAATATTACATTTTTTGGTCTTTTCACATAGAAAACATTGTGGGAAATAAAGAAATTGCTTGTCACAAGCAATTTCTTCATTTTCCACAATGTTTTCCTAAGTCATCATCTTTAAGGGTGTTAAAAGGCTTCAATGTGTGGGAATGGGTAAAATGCTGGTTAGACCTTCCTCCTTACCTTGCATTGTGAATGTTTTCCCAGTGCCAGTTTGTCCGTAAGCAAATATGGTACCATTGAACCCCTGTAATACATTGTCTACCAGGTCACTGAATGTTTCATCATACAGGTCTCTCTGTTTGGAACTGAAAATGGAAATCAAGACACAATAAGATTAACCCTTTCCCATAACACAAAATTTTAGAGGGTTCCAAATTCAAATGTGTTGCAGACGACAATATGAATGTGGATAAAAATTAAGTTTGTGTGCAATATAGCATGGGAAATATTGAGGCAAAAGGAGAAACTGCTGGTTATCAGCAGTTTCTTCTTTTGCCTCAATGTTTTCCCAAGCATTTTCTATTAGGGACGTCAAAACCAGGTCTTGTTTGGGAAAGGGTTAATTGAAAGCTGCTGCAGAAGACTAAATGAATGTAACTAAAGGTAAATGTTGTGAATAATATTAGCACAGAAACTATGACATTAATTGATTTTTTGCTGAAAATAAATCCAGATATTTAGCAACTAAGAACAGCGTAACCAGAATCCATCCTATTTTTTTTACATTTACTTGCAAGTTATGAAAATCAAATCACAAACACTATCAAATGTCAATATTTCCTTAGCTTCTCTTGAGATACCCTTGGGTTTATCTATAAGCCGCTTACAACTCCTTGATGTAAATGGAGAAAATGCCTTATTGTCGATAGATGATTGATTGAAGTTTAACATCCTGCTCAACAGCTAAGTTCATACTGAGACAGGACCTCGGTTTACAGTCTCATTTGAAAGATTGGAGTGGCCAGTATCAAACCTGTGACCTCTGTGTTACAAGTCCAGCGCATTACCACTTCACCATATCTGCCCTTCATTGACAAGTAATTGGTTTTTTGGAGTTTTACGCTGTTTTCAACTACTATCATAGTATGGTCATATCCCGGCGGCAGGAGCACCTAACCATGGATTCCTGTTGTTTCTCATACCAGTACTACCGTAACACCCTAACTGAGGCTCCAGCTGTTCGCCCACATAGCTTAACCCATTACCAAACAAAAAATTTTAGGATGGTCCAAATTGAAAGATCCTGCAGACGACAATTTCAAGTGAATGGAATTTTCAATTTTTAGGTCTTTTTGGATGGAAAACATTGTGGGAAATGAAGAAATTGCTTGTCACAAGCAATTTCTTCATTTTCCATGATGTTTTCTAAGGCCATTATTTTGTGAGGAGTCAAAAGTCATTGTGTGGTAATGAATTAACTAAATTAGACTATTGGTGGGTGACATTTTTGTCAGAAAGGATATTTGCCACAGCTGGGGATCGAACCCAGGACCTCTCGAGTGAGAGACGACCCAGTGATTTTTTTTTTTTTAAAAAAACTGTTGTTATTGGGCCCCTTCCCCCTCTCTGATGAATATACTTTTTCCCCCATTTCAGAGAAATTTTCCCCTCCTTGAACTAGATTGTTTTGTTGCAAAGAAAAATCCAAAATATACGTAGATTCTAGGCATCTCTAACCGTTCTAATGGTTGTTTTAATGTCCCATTATGATAATCAAGCAAGTTAAATGCATTTACAACACTGTATTTGAGAGTATAAGGATGTATTACAATTTCCCCTTTTTGGGCGTTCACATGCAAATTTTCCCCCACCTATGGGCCCTGACCGCCTTCCCCAAAAATTAACAATAAACACTGCTACCATCTGATGTGCTACCAACTGAGATATGGCAGCGGCCTTGTTGAAAACCAGGACTTGAAAGTAAACGGTTAATAACTTACTTCCAATCATATACACTGTCAAATGTGAATCGTTTCTTGGGTTCTGTGGCATTAGTCTTGGGATTCTTTATCTCTATAATTCCTCTTCGTACATCCATTTCAACCACCCTGTAATGTGACAAATGGACTATATTCATTACCAAAAGACGAATTTTAGACAAGCCAAAATTTATTTAGATGCAAAAAAAACTTGAATCGTCATCCATTCTGTCTTTTGTAGCTAGATCTAGGGTCAAATCGGGACAGTTTTTTCTTTGCTATTATGAAAAGCGTTCAAACAGTATTTCAAGTTTTGGAAAAATTAGCTAGAACACTACAATCTGGTTGTCTCATATCAGGGACTGGTTAAAGATAACAGGGAGTGTATAGTATTCTAAATAATTCCTTCAAACTTGAAATGTGTTTTAAATTGGCAATTTGATTTAAACAAAGTTATGTTAAGCATAACAAAAGTTTAAGGTTAACCCACCTATTAAATCCCTTATCCTTCTCTTTACTACCCATAGGTCTACATCTCACCACGACCTTTACACATTCTGACTTCTGTGGGATGTCTATCTTCTTTATGTCAGACTAGAAGAGAAATAATTATGATGTGTTAGTGAAACACTAATGCTCTTGAAATTATTATTTTTTGGAAAAAAGGCCAATGATTAGTTTTCAGAGAGACAGACGGACAAACGGACAGAATGACACAAGTAAAACGATATACGCGCCCCGATATTTCAATGCGGTAGGCATAAAAAACACGATGTGTTTGTAAAAACTAATCTTAAGTTTTCATGTGAAGTTTAGGACTGACAGACACTAGTAAAACAATATGCCGCTAATCTTTCAATAAGGGCCCGGGGCATAATGAATAACCATTAACCGGAACTACAAAAGAGACTGGAGTCTGGAAGTGGCTTTTCCAAAAGCAAATTTTTGTTCACTGTTCATCAAAACCTTTATTGTCGGTACTCATTTATGAGTTCCCACAATATGGGGTTTGGATTTGAAATTACAGATTTAAATTTCTGATTAAGAGCAGGGGTGTGGAAATATGGAATTTTTCCAATTGTCCTCGGACAAGTTGAACTCAAATTTCTACTTGTCCGAAGGCAAAGTTTACTTGTCCAAAATAACATCTAGACAGGAAAATAATATTTAAACTTTATTTTAACTCTATTTTCAGTTCACATATAAAACTGAATGAACACAATTCAAACACATGTTTACCTTTTATCATATATTTTGCAGAAATTGCTCATGCCAATACCCTTCTTTCAATTCTAAGACAAAAATCACATTTTGATCCCCTTGATATGCACTTGCCCGCGGACAAGCCCACTTGAAAAAAGCCCTTGCCCGTCCACCACAAAACCCGTGTCGGGCAAGTCGGGCATGTGAATTCCACACCCCTGAAGAGGGCATAACAGCTTTTCAAAATGCAATTATATATCTATCCTTCATCAAATCCCATCTTGCAGGTACTCATTCAAATAATCTTACTAAGAAGAATCAATTGAGTACCTACAACATAGGGTTTGGATTTGCAATGACAAATTTAGAAAGCATTAACCCACATCTATTACACTGACAAAGACCTTGCAATTTCTATCTACAAATTTCTTTTGAAAAGTTCTTACCATTTTTGTTCAGCTGTTATCTTCAAAGCCAGAGAAAAGGGTTATTCACTAAAAAAGATAAAAAGGTGATAACATTTAAAACAAATGTCTCAAAACACTTGATCTAAAACACATGGAATGAAAACTTGACTTTTTTACAAATTTGTATTTGAGACAAAAATGGAACCAGCATAACAATCATGCTGTAACTGTAATACATTAAAAGTCACATTAACCCATTACCACACAGAGACGCCTTTTGATGCCCAACACGATAATGGCTTAAGAAAATTTTGTGGGAAATGAAAACAGTGCTTGTGAAAAGCAATTTCTTCATTTCCCACAATGTTTTCTACCCAGAAAGACTTGATGTAAGTTTATTCCATTGTCTGCAACATCTTTGATTTTGAGCAAGTTGAAAATGCTCTTCTTGCTCTTCTTGTTCTTGTATGCAGCTATTTAACAGTATGGTACCAGGAATCGGATCTAATGGCCTCAATGCAGTGGCCCGTAGCCTGTAGGTAATGAGATACATCTCTATTCTAATGTCTATGACAGAGCTACAGATCAGAGGCGGGTAAACTTCAAGTGAGACTTAAAAAATACATTATTTCAATTAAATCATTCATCAAACCTATGTTCGTGGGTACTCATTGAAATCATCTCTTTGAAACAATTGAAATGAGTACCCACAAAAAAGGCTTTGGAATTGAAATAACAAGTTCAAAATGTTTCATTATCTGTAGCTCTGGACAACATTATTAACGATCTGGAACATTGTGACCGTCTTGTTTCTCTCGCGATGGTGTTGAGGATCTTCACATCCCAGGTTCTGGATCATGATTGAGATACTGCTAATTACGCACCGCAGTTGTTCAGGCAGAACATTGCTGTTGGTCTCTGTATGACTTCCATCTTCCCTAGTTATAATATGGTCCTTTTTGGTGGTTCCAAGACTGTGGCTTCACACTCTAATTTGGGGGTTTAGCTCACAGTTTTCCTAGCTCACTATAAATGACCTGGCAGATCATCTCTATAGTTTATCTAGAGATGTACTGCCGGGTGATTAATCGTGAGCTAAACTCTAATTAGCAGCACACCAGAGTCCTGTTGCCATTTGGAAAAAGGTTTACCAGTTACCTTTACCCTTTCCTAAACCTAAGAAATTTGGGGTGCTCTGAATGAAAAGCGGCTACAAGCGACAAAATCAATGTTGTCATAGAAAGGATTAGCTGCGATATCGTAGCCACAAACTTGATGAAACCCAGATCAAAATTCAAAAAGGTTTCGGTTACATTATTGCAACTAAGAAAGGATCTGTGTACAAAATAGGCTTGGGAAAATATTGAGACAAAAGAAAATGCTGATTATCAGCATTTTCATCTTTTGCCTAAATGTTTTTCTAAGCCTATTTTCTTACGGACGTCAAAACAGGCATTGATTGGGGGTGTTGTTTGGGAAAGGGTTTAAAGAACAGCTTGCTTTGGATCTTCATTATGCTGTCATGGAAATGTCTGACCATGCCCCTGCACGTTGTAAACGCTTGTAACTAGATCATTACAAGGTGTGCAAAATACGCAAAATTATAAGATTACTACAAAATGACAAATTTTCGAAGCAAGATGAATTCCAAGATTTTTGTCGAACCGGTAATTTGACAGTTAGAAACGTCGCTATTATATGGATCTGGCGATGTTGTTCAATTGGTAAAGAGTCAAAGCCGAATCAAAATATAATTTTATTGGTTTTTACCTGTTCCTGGTACTTTTTTTCTATTCATAAAGAGAGCAATAACAACATTTTCTACATTCTGAAGTTTCTCTCGCAAAAATATTTCTGTTAGAAGCGCCCTCTGCTTTCAAGGGAGATCACTCTTGAATCGGTTCCGATAAGGCGTCACTCCTCAATAATACGGGTCTATAAATACATAGTAAAATGGGTCATTTTTGGCAGCTTCTAGCTCCTTTCAGAAGTATTTGTGGCACATTTTACTGAGTCTGCCTGACAGACCATTTCTTTATTTTTAATTTACTACCAAGAAAATAGTATCAATAGCACCATCAGCTAGTTTAAAATCACGCACCCGTGAACACTTTCTTTCTTTCTTTCTTTATATACTGCTACACACCCTCGCGGGTAACTTTGAGCAGCTACGCGTCTGTGCCAAAATTAAAATAGAATAAGAAAAGTTAAGAAATAAAAGGATGATGTTGATAAATGATTGATGATTTGGTTAAAGTGACATTTCAGATTTTTTTGTCATAAATATTACTTTTATTTTTATCTGATAGAGCATATTTCCTTATGAAAATTCTGAAAATTTCAAGCCAAACTATTGCACCGTTTACGAGAAATTTATATTTTTGTGTTAAAATTGAACAAATTGTTGTGGACAACAGTTCGGATTTATATGCAATTTATCGATTATGTCTCAACTTTAAATGCGTGTATCTCGCTTACTGGCAACAACTTAAAAAAACTAATAGTATTTATACTCATCAGAATACCCAATCTTGGCATCAAGACATACTTTAAAAAATTGAAATCGGAATGAAATGTCCCTTTAAAAGAAGTGTGATAAGATAAAATGATAAAAACACAGCTGCAGCGCTCAAGGTTTTAGGTGTGAGATGGTGCTGACAGAGGACCTGAACTGGTTCAGGTCCCCTGCCAGCACAACATCTGGTGGCAGTGCATTCCATTTGACGATCGTTGTGGGAAAGAATGAATATTTGTACAAGTCGACTCCTGTGTGAATTTGTCTGAAGCTGACAGGGTGGCCAAATCTTGATGTGCGGGGGTTTCTTTGTATGTACATTGGCATGGGAACAGCTACCAGACCGTGAACAATTCGGTAAAACATACACAGTCTGGCATCTGCTCTCCGCTGCTCAAGTGTTCTCCAACCTAACTTTTCAAGCATTGACGTAACACTTGAGTGTCTGGAGTAATCACACAAGGTCCAACGGGCTGCTCGACGCTGCACCATCTCGACTTTGTCGATGTTGGACCTCGTGTGAGGATCCCAAACACTTCCCGCATACTCGAGTTGGGGACGCACCAGGGTCTTATATGTGCATTCTCTAATACGTTTTGACTTACATTTCACGTTCCGTTTAAGAAATCCCAGTGTTCGGTTGGCAGTGGAGGTGATACGGTTAACATGTGTGTTCCACGAGAGGCTGCCAGAAATGTCCACTCCAAGATATCGAGCACTGCTGACGGTCTCTAGAGTCTGTCCATGTAGGTGGTAGGTTGTCGGAAGTGGGACCCTTGACTTGGTGACTTGTATTACCTGGCATTTGGAGGGGTTAAAGCTCATGTCCCACTTTACTGACCATTCCTGTAATTTGTCCAAGTCAGTCTGTAGAGTGGCACAGTCTTTGTCCTACAGCTACCCTTGAAATTTGCCATCTCTTTCGGGATCTGCATGTGAAAGGTCACGACCGCGCAAGAAACTAGTTCCCAACAAATTCATTAAAACACATCCTAGCAGTACACTCATGGTCTGCCAGTATACAGAACCACATTTCATGCATCTGCCTATTCTATAGACACAGAATCAATGCAACAAAAGTAGCGAATCCATTTTTGATGGACTTATGTTTGTGGATACTACGACCCGGAAGCATTTCCCGTTGTGGAGTGTCTCCTAGGCACGGGTGGGCATCAGGGGAGCTACCTCGAAAATGTGTTAGCGTAAATTTGTTCCCACGCCACATCCGGGAATGTCGAGGTAGTGGAAATCTCCGTATTTTGACAAACGGACAAAGGTGAGCTCTCGCTTTTATTTGTTTTTTCTTTCAAAGTGCGCATTACTTAAAAATCTGGCGATGCAGTGCAATGCTACTATGTTTTAGCAATGCATGAAGACCGAAAACCCCATTAAATAGTGGAAAATACGAGCAGGACGACATTAATTCCAGGACTGGTGGATTGCATTTTCGCCCGGTGTTGACATATCGATAGGCATCTCGAGGCAGATATTGTACTTTATTTTCAGTTTCTGACCACTATCACATGTTTTGATGCAACACGTAGTCAAATTGACTAAAATGACGCAAAAAATCAAGATGTTCTGGTCTCCTGAACAGATTACCTGCCTAAAAACTCATTCGTGTTGTTCCCAGACCATCGAGGTAGCGGTAATCTATCGAGATAGTTCCCACGCGTCCCAAACATCTAGCCTTCTGATATATTAATGTGTTGATACACCTTAATATTATGGACAGCGATCTAATGGCTAGTTGGCAAAAATCAGTTTCGCTAGTCACAGAACTGTGATGCACGTGCAATATCTAATTATAGCATATTTTTTGAGAACTTATGAAACAATGAGCAGGAACTGCCGCAATCACAACATAAATCCCAACCTGAAACCCAAGTGGGAAACAAAAAAAATAACATTTAAGTACCAATACAAAGAGAACATATTGTAAGCCGCGTTAGCATCCTCTTTCCCAAGAGTTTGTCACTCAGTCACCAGAACTTAACTGAAAGTGTTTGGACACATAAAATGACCGAAAAGCATAAAAATCCACAATTTAACTTATTCAATTTTTCAGGAACATCTACATCAAAACAAAACGCAGTATTGCTTACCCTCAGCCAGAGACATACACCTTAAAATCAAGTTATATTACTGATTCCGCCAAACCCAAATGTACCTGCAGAAAAGAGAAATTTATCAGTTGTATTGTTCCTAGGTGGATTGTAGGCTAGCTATTTAATATGCACTTCCGGCATTCTGGAAATCAAGATTTATAGTTGTCTCTGTTCTTCATGAATGGGTTCAGGGTTGCCACATGTCAGGGAAAAGTCAGGGATATTTAATTTTTTTCCAGGTCAGGGAATTGTCAGGGAATTTTGTGAACTGTTAGGGAAATTTTTAAATACAGGTAAATGTCAGGGAATTGCCAGATAATTTCGGAAAGATAAGATGCAGTACCATATAGTTAATGATTTCAACATCGCCTTTTAAAATTGTCTCAAAATATTGCGTGACGAAACATGTCAAGGAATTTTCCAATTTTGTCAGGGAAATGTCAGGGAATTGTTTTCCTCTGATTAGTGGCAACCCTGGGGTTTCAGGTTGGGATTTATGTTGTGATTGCGGCAGTTCCTGCTCATTGTTTCATAAGTTCTCAAAAAATCTGCTATAATTAGATATTGCACGTGCGTCACAGTTGTGTGACTAGCGGAACTGATTTTTGCCAACTAGCCATTAGATCGCTGTCTAGAATAATTTAAGTGTATCAACACATCAATATATCAGAAGGCTAGATGTTTGGGACGCGTGGGAACTATCTCGATAGATTACCGCTACCTCGATGGTCTGGGAACAACACGAATGAGTTTTTAGGCAGGTAATCTGTTCAGGAGACCAGAACATCTTGATTTTTTGCGTCATTTTAGTCAATTTGACTACATGTTGCATCAAAACATGTGATAGTGGTCAGAAACTGAAAATAAAGTACAATATCTGCCTCGAGATGCCTGTCGATATGTCAACACAAGGCGAAAATACAATCCACCAGTCCTGGAATTAATGTCGTCCTGTTCGTTTTTCCCACTATTTAATGGTGTTTTCGGTCTTCATGCATTGCCAAAACATAGTAGCATTGCACTGCATCGCCAGATTTTTAAGTAATGCGCTCTTTGAAAGAAAAAACAAATAAAAGCGAGAGCTCACCTTTGTCCGTTTGTCAAAATACGGGGATTTCCACTACCTCGACATTCCCGGATGTGGCGTGGGAACAAATTTACGTTAACACATTTTCGAGGTAGCTCCCCTGATGCCCACCCGTGCTAGGGGTGGACTTGATTGGGCCACTCCGTTTTACTCGGAGTAACTTTTTCACTCTAAAAATCAATCAAGCGCAGAAAATCCACTCTCGGATCTACTCAGAGTACTCCACCTACCGAGCAGGGGCGTTTGGGAGTGTGACGTCATCAACATGGTTTCTGATAGACGATAAAAATAGAAATAGTTTGGTATAATGTTCTATCAATCAATTTAACGGATATGAAAGACAAAATTACAACTGAAAAGACATAAGATTTTACTGAAGAAACTAAACAAACATCTTTGACATGTTTGTCGGCGATTTTGCGATAGGGAAATTATTATTAAATGCAATAATTATCTGTATTGTACTCCAAAACCACTCCAAAACACTCGATTGGAAATCCCAGCTCAGAGCACTCCGAACTGAGAGTGGAGTAGTTCAATCAAGTCCACCCCTATATAAGGGGCCACAGCAGAAATGGGGGCATGTCGATTGCTACTATTTTTACCTAGTCGGGCCCTTTGCCCCAGACTTTAGTTTCACTACCCCAGTCAGAAAGGTCCGGTACAGAAAGGCCCACTATAGGCTAAAAAGACACAAAAAGTTTAATATATATTATATCTATGATAATATGTGATTTGTGATAGATTTTGACAATATCCACAATATTCTTTGGTTTATAATACATGATTTGGCCTTTCTGGACAGGGCATTTTTGGTTTGGGGCCTTTTTGACCCCGATTCCAAATGACAGTTAGAAGTCATATAAGAACTTTAGAAGTTGTCTTGACACAGGGAAATTCAAAACCGGATAGGCTCTATTTTAATCTAACCAACCAAATATGGTTTAGGCTACATGATAAACACCTGCAAAAAACGTGGTTCTAAACTAAAAGGGGAAAAGTTCAACGAAGACGAGCCCGTATTTTTAAGAGGACTGGTGCTCGGGTTGTGGTCTACTTTTTTGGCCTGCTATTTACACTCAATCGTCTCCGAATAGTCGTCTTGTAAACTCCACTAGAAAAACTTCATGGCGACATTTTTCGCATGAAACAACCACAGAAAAAAATCTTCTGTAGACGTACCTATATAATTATGTCAGGGCGTACGCTTACGAGAGTCCAGCGACGCCACTGAGAGTAGAATTAAGGAAATTATATCGTCTCTAAAAGAAAGGAAATGTCTTTTCAAATGTAGCTTTGCGTTACATTGAAAATAAGTGTTCCAATTTACCCCGGCCTGTGTTCCGATTTGCCCCGACGGCAAATCGGAACATTCAGGGGGTAATTTAAAAAGGCCATAGAATGGTTATTCCGTGTCGTATTGTAGTAAAAAGCCAATAAAAATGTAGCGCATAAAATGCTCTTTCGTAATTTTCAAAGAAATTACTGAAAGGGATCATGAAAATTGAGCTATGCACATTTAACTGAAAAGTGTTCCGGATTACCCCAGTCTCCCCTACATTTGTTATGAGTAACCAAATCGTGACAACGGGCGGGAAAAAGCATTGCATTTGCAACGCAAAAACGCGAAGATGGGCGATTTTTCCTAAGAATTTCACTGCAATAGACAGGAATTCCATAATTTTAATCGACGAATTATTATACTTTCGACAATTCGACCAAAAAAGCAGCTAACTTTTACATAATCCGCATGACGTATGACGCAAAAGACAACGCGCGTTAATGACGTCATCAATAATGGACGTAAACAACCAGCAGAACACCCGCTAGGCGGCGCTTTGCGATTTCAAGAAAATCGGACTAAATCCGCCAAGGGTGAATACAAACGTAGGTGGGTTCAACCTTGGCTAGCGAAGATGGAATTATTCGGACGAAGTCGAAAACATTCGGCGGTGAAATTTTCCACCGTCGAATGTTTACGACCGCGCAAGAATAGGTTCGGTTACATAACGGCGCCGCTCGAAAAAAAAATCCGATGTTTTATGAATCTCAAAATTGCCACGTTACGGGCATTCTACCTTAAATACAATGTACCACTGAGTCAGATTGTGGAAAAAGAGCCTCTATGAATCACGTGACTTAGAAATTCTAATAATTTTCAATAACTTTGTCAATACCTGACCAATTTGAATTCGGTTTCAAACAGAGAAGGTCGAAAATTGTTAGGAATAACTTAGACGTGGTGGATTTTTAAAAAATCAACTGACAAAAAAGTTATTGAAGATAAATCAAAATTTTGCTTTATCTTCAATATTTTTTTATCGGCTGATTTATCAAAAATCCACCACGTTCATCTAATGCGTGAGTCTGACGTCTGTCCACATTCTCTGCTTCAAGCCGAATTCAAATCGGTCGCATATTATCAAAATTATTGAAGATTTTCTGGCATTGTTGTATCACGTGGTTATCCACCGCGTAGTTTATAGTAGGCATATTTAAGGCTCTGGGGCCTGTTTCATCAAATCATTTAAGACGTATTTCTGACCTAACGATGTCTTAAATACCGATTAAAACAACAACCGCATAACGCAGGTCTTGATAAATTGGCGATAGGCGTTTCTTGCACGAATCTTGTCGTAAGTCATCGGTAAGTTCCACCTGAAAGAGTATATATTCTTACGAAAATTCTGAAAATTTCAAGCCAAAATATTGAACCGTTTACGAGAAATAAAAATTATATATTTTTGTGATAAAATTAAACAAATTGTTGTGGACAACAGTTCAGATTTATAGGGGAGACCGGGGCAAAGTGTTACATTTTTTCGACTTTTCAAAATTTTGACAACATTATATACCTTAAAGTCTTGTAAACCATAAAATCTAAAAATGTATAAAATTCTGACCAAGTATAAGTTTTTTGAAATATAATTTGCTAATTTATTGATATGTTAGAAAGGAAACAAAAATTGTGGGAAAATGTAACACTTTGCCCCGGGCACGGGGCAAAGTGTTACAGTGCCTGAGGCAAAGTGTTACAAAATCACCTTTTTCTTTCTACGATAGCCACTTATTATATCAATTTCATTGACACTAAAGTTAACGACAGGGACTTCAATCTGATGTAAAAGTGAAATAAATAAAACTGATCAATATTGCAGAAACAAGCGTCCAATTTTCAAATTTTTACAATCTTGAAAAGAAAACACCCAATCCGAGAGTGACATCACGTCAATACCGACTCTTATATAAACAGATTGCCCACTACTGTTATTTATTCTATTTTCTGGAATAACTGTGGTTATAGCTAGCTATCGACTATTGTTATTTTAGATCAAATTCATAGGGGTTTACAAACTAATGAAATTATGCTGATAAATATTTTGGCATTGCCTAAAAATGGCATCATGTGGGAAAATTTCCCTGCAACAAACAAGTTTCATACTTAGATCAGTTAAGAAAATAGATAATAAGTAAAAGCTATATGTATAAATTACCCAAGAATATGCAATTTATGTAATTTCCATCATTTCCCATGAAAACTTTCAAATTTTATTTAAATGTAGACGCAGATAACGGATTTTTTTTTCAATCTTTTATATTTGTTGTAACGTCAAAATATCAGCCATTTACAAGATCTAGTGTTTTCTTTTGCCTGAAATTGTTCATAGAATGAAAATATGTAATGAAATACGGAGGATTTGGTGTTTTATTATTACTCGCTACATTATTACCCAAAGTGCACCTTATTTTGAAAGCAAAAACTACCAAAAATAGAGTGTAACACTTTGCCCCGCATGTAATGTAACACTTTACCCCCAACATACTGTCATGTTGAAAATAAGGCCACAAGTCAAAACCACGTGCAATTTTTGAAATAGCTCGCATATCAAGTTAATAATTAGTGATGACTCTAAACTATGACCACAAGTATCAAAAATAATCTTGTCATGGGCATTAGATAAACCCATTTTTGAAAATATTGGTAAATTTACTTTTTGATCCCAAAAAGTAAATTTTGCGATTTTAGAACTACCCTAAAGACCAAGCTATCCACAAAAATCAGATAATGTAGAAAATCTGCACAGAATGTAGTACTAAGTGAATTTATCGTGGCAGAAAACATGAATGAGCTGAAAAATCAAAAACCAAATTTGCCCCGTGTAACACTTTGCCCCGGTCTCCCCTATATAGAATTTCTCATTTCTGTCTCAACATTAAATGCGTATTTTTCGCTTATACATAACAACTTCAAAAAAAACTGATAGACTTTCTACGCATTAAAATAAACAATCTTTGCATCAAGACATACTTTTAAAAAATAAATAAATGTGAAATGTCACTTTAAATGTTTTGATGAAACCGGCCGATGGTTTTTACATGTTATTCTGTGCTTTTAGAAACGCAGTCCGATCATGATACATGTTAATGTCTGACAGATTATACAGGTCATAAATATGATAATTGAGAACATTTTTAGATTTCAATCAAAGTGAGATTTTGTGTATTTATACCTTAGCAGGCTGATCTGGACCCCTGTAGTTTTCAAAACCCATAAGGGCCTCTTTTCCAGATTACGGCTCGATTGTTGTTAATCAAACTCAACGTCGCCGAGGCGTAGGCAAGGGCGAATCCAGGGGTGGGGTCAGGGGTCATGACCCCCGCCCCCTGGAATTGACCGAACATTGAATTTTGACTATATTACTTCACATATATTTAACACATTTAAGCCATTATCTGGGCTTTGACCCCCCCTCCCCCCTGGAAAATAGTTCTGGATCCGCCCTAATTTGTCTTTCTTCAACTTTAACCAAAACCATTAACCTCCATCTATATATTATTGGAAATTGCCATATAAAGTCACAAAGTCTGATTTTTTTCTAGGGAGTATTTATATAAATCACGGTTACGGAATCACGTGACACAAAATGCAGAAAAAATTATCAATTCTGTTAACCCATTACCACACGATGACTCTTTTTGACTCCCCACAAGAAAATGGCCATGGAAAACATCGTGGAAAATGAAGAAATTAGGCCTACTTGTGACAAGCAATTTCTTCATTTCCCACACTGTTTTTCATCCAAACAGACTTCAATATTATAAATTTCATTCACTTGAAATTGTCGTCTGCATGATGTTTCAGTGTGGAGCACCTTACATTTTAGCTGTTTGTTAATGGGTTAAAACGTGATCGATTTGATAATGGTCTAGGATCAGATGAATGTCACGTGATCTATTACAATGTCCCGATGAAAAGGTTATCGAAGACCAATAAAATTTTGTTGGTAGTCAATAACTTTTTTATCCGATTTTCAACACCAAATGACTCCTAGTGCTGTTCACCCTCTATGCTGAACTGGTAACCCGTCATCTCTCTGCCTAATTGATCGATAGATCTAGGGGCTGGAAACCAGTCTACCTCTATGCTTGAAACCGAATCCAAATTGGTCAAATAAAATTATTAAGCCATTATTGTCGATTATTTGAAATCACAGTGTCACGTGATTCCCTCTCGCCAATAAGGGCAAAGATTAGCACAATTTTCTTCTTTTTTTTTCTTTCTTTTTTTCTTTTCTTTTTTGAGGGGCATGCTCTTTGACCCCATAGCTTTTCATAATACAACTAGGCTAACTACGCAGCTTTTTTGTATACGTAAGATTTTATTGCGACAATAGTAATATCATTCATTTTCGATCTTGAGACCAAAAATGCGAGTGAATTTAATAATGATTTAGATTTTGGAGTTTGAATCCCTGGTCTGTCTAAACACTCTGTGCAGACTAGACTCGGTTCCTGTGAGGCTTCTTCCCAAACTCCACACAGCGAAAATGTCTTACATTCTATCCAAATAGCGATGAATTTTGTGCTTAAAATAGACTTCGTTTAGTGTTATGTTTTGATAAACCATTGGTGTTGTTATAAAATCTCGTAACTACGGCTTGATTCAAGCCGTAGTTACGAGATTTTATAAAAACACCTACGAAATAGGTTTGTTTGTTTGTCCGAAAATTACGTTACTGTTGATTGGTTAAAATCGTTTCCTATCCAATTTAGGGTAGATAACTGCGAAGGAGATTGACTTCTACTTTCTCAGATGGTCGCTTTTTTTGCGGATTGGGTCGCAAAAGGTTTTGCAGGATGGAAAAAATGACTTGTCCAAGGTCAAAGACGTACTGACGACAATTTCCAATAAATGGAATTCCATGTATTTTAGTCATTTAGGTAGAAAATCATTGTGGAAGAAAAAGAAATTGCTTGTTACGAGCGATTCTTCAATTACCACGATGTTTTCTAAAGTCTTTATTTTGCTGGGAGTCAGAAAAGTCATCGTGTGGTAATGGGTTAAGACAAAATTAAAACTGGTGAAAGTAGGTAACTGTACATGTTCAATGCACTGTTTTGCAATTTATGCACTTAATTAATTGCGATGTGGGTAATAAAAATTCAGTTCGATCTAGTCATTAGACAATAAGTCGACATTCGAATCGTTGAAACATTCTTTTTTTTTTTTTTTTTTTTTTTTTTTTTTTTTTTTTTTTTTTTTTTTTTGTAAAATAAAAAAATGTAATCAGACCCTCTAACCGTTTAAAGTATTTCCCTAGCATTACATGATAACGAGCATTTCCTTTTCTCCTTTTTTCCTAATATTTTCTATTCTACAGTTGTGCACAATCTTATCTTTATTACAATTCATTTATTTTGTCGCATGCAAGAGCTTCCGAATGGGGACAGTAAAATTGTGTCAATTTTTGGAAAGGCTGAGTCTCATATTTTACATTTTTTGCAATGTTTCCCAGAAGGTCTACAACTCTGCGACATGCGCGCCAGTCATGCATGTAATGTGAATAAGAGTGTGTCGATCCAAGTTTAGCCCATTACCACACTATTACTCTTTTTGACTCACAAAAAGATAAAGACATTGAAAAACATCGCGGAAATGAAGGAATTGCTTATGCCAAGCATTTTTTTATTTCCTACAATGTTTTCTGTCCAAGGAGACCAAAAATGTTAATCTCTATGGACTTGAAATTGTCATCTGCTACGCCTTTCAATTTAGACCAGTCTGAAATTTTGCCGTTTGGTAGTGGGTTAACACATTCCCAAACAATCACTGGTTTTTAAACCATGCACTGACCAGACTTGGCAAACTTCGGGCAAAAGATGACCAGCATTTTTCCAATTTGTGCCAATAGTTGATGTGCTATATTGTAAAGAAATTCTATCTTCATCAACGTCCAATGCGTCATCTGTTCAAAGCAACTGATCAATCAAATTTGAAACACCCTAAAAGTTTGTCGTTTGGGAAAAGGTGGTTATGGTATTTAAATACCGAGACCGTTGAAGTACTCAGTCAGTCGAAGGAGTTGAAGTCTGAAAGGCAACAAATAAGAGAGGATAAATTAAATGCCTGCTAAATTTTGTTATTTCAAATCCTAACCCAATGTTGTGGGTACTCATTCGAATCGTCTCGACGAGATAATTCCAATAAATACCCATAGGATAGGTTTCGATGAATATTTATGAATATTTTGCAATTATTACCACATTTTATGTGTAGCTTCTATTGCCGTGTCCGGAGACACAAGAACAATGGTGTTTTGTTTTATTCTGGCGTTTTGTTGCTTAGTTTCGAACGTTATTAGCGTAGACAGAGATCGTCTTGCACGGAAACCATGGCCTCAAGAAGGATTCGATGTGAATAAGGTAAGTTTTATTCAAACAAATATCGGTATAGAATTAACTCATCACCAGATGGCAAAATCATAGACAGTTCTAATCCATAGGGGTATGTAATTTGACCCTTGACACCTTCTAGTCATTACTTTTGATAAAAGTAATGACTAGAAGGTGTCAAGGATCAAATTAAAGACCCCTATGGTCTAATCCGAGTCTTTTCTGGTGAAAATTCGCTCTCCGATATTTGGATGTCGTAAATAGCGACATCCAAATATGAAAGAGCGAATTTTCACTAGAGAAGACTCGGAATAAGACATGTCCAAACTCAAAAATGTTGTGGTCGACAATTTTCAGTGACTAAAATTACACATGTTTTGTCCTTCTGTGCTGGATTTTTTTTTCTTGAAAAAATGAAGAAATTGCTTGTAACAAATTTGCCACAGTAATTTTCATAGTCCTTACCGTGCGGTGCGTCAAAAAGCGTCATCATACGGGAATAAGTTTGCGGATTGCAAAGTTGGCTTTCGTTTTCTAGAAATTAGTTAATCAATTTTTTTGTACTACAAAGTGAAAAATCTGTTCTCATCTTTTTCGCTGGAAATAAAGGACTTAGATTTGGAGGAAAAACACTTTAGAACAAAAGACTGGTCTACATCTACGTCAAGACGCTAAGCTGTCATTGTTTGACATTTCTATGGCGGTGCAAACGTATAGAAATTGTTGGTATCGTGTAGGTTTTTGGTGGTTGTTGTTGTTGGTGTTGTTGTTGTTGTTTCTGGTTCATACGTACCCGGTATCTTAAAACTAAAACAAAATGGTAGGGCCTTAAACACTTTCCTTGCAATGAATAAAATTTTGGACTTGTCGAACTACAGACATCTCGAGGTAGTTTAACAACAACAACACTGTCTGTTTATAAGTTGCAGAACCCGATGGAAAATATTGCTGAATAATCCTTGTCATTATTTCCGGCTTAAAAGTTGAAAAAGTGTGTGGAGACACCAATCAAACTATCGACAAACAAGCAAATTGATAGTAGACCTACGTTTCTCAGAAAATCTCATATTAGATTATTCCAAGGTACCCTTGGGCAATTTTCAGACGTGTATTACAGATTTCATTTCACATGGCGCAGCTTCAGCTTTTATTTTTACACGCCTGGGGCCTGTTTCATCAAAGTATTTAAGACGTATTTTTGACTTACCGACGACTTAAAAAACGCTTAAAGTGACATTTCAGAATTTTTTGTTATAAATTTTACTTTTATTTTTATCTGAAAGAGCATATTTCCTTATGAAAATTCTGAAAATTTCAAGCCAAAATATTGCGCCGTTTACGAGAAATTTATATTTTTGTGTTAAAATTGAACAAATTGTTGTGGACAACAGTTCGGATTTATATGCAATTTATCGATTATGTCTCAACTTTAAATGCGTGTTTCTCGCTTATTGGCAACAACTTAAAAAAACTAACAGTATTTATACTCATTAGAATAACCAATCTTGGCATCAAGACATACTTTAAAAAATTGAAATTGGAATGAAATGTCCCTTTAAAACAACAATCGCATTACATAGCTTGTGGTTGATTGGCGATACTTGATTCTTCCTCTAAATGTGTTGTAAGATATCGGTAAGTCAAAAATACGTCTTAAATGTTTTGATGAAATTGGCCCCTGGGCTTTAAAAAAAAAAAAAAAAAAAAAAAAAAAAAAATCCGTATTTTTTTCATGTATACCTGTTATATCTATGTACGATGATGCAAGTATTTTTGAATAATGTTACGCTATTATGCGAAATATGAACACATCTTAATACATAGTACATACATTTATTAGCAATCGAAATAAATTTTGCCTTTGCCCATTTACAAAAAAAAAATAAAGGTCAGTGTCAGGTCAAATGAAATCCGTAATACCCTTGTACAAACTGTGCACTCGTTGCAGCATTTGTAAATTGATGTGAATCATTTCAGTACGTGGGAGACCGGTACATCCAACATTGGTATCTTCAGTCAGTGTAGCTGGTCTCTGTCCAGAAACTCTTTCGTCTCAATGTTTTACCGAGCCGGATCTATAAGGGACGTCAAAGCCAGTGCTACTATTCACAATTTCGGTCTAATTCCCGAAATACCTTTACAAATTACATTACATACATACGCCTCGTCCAATCAAATGGTTTGTAATGTAATTTAGACTCAGATAATCAATTTACTCATGTTGGTGAACACGATCCATGATCTATAAGGGAAGCCGAAACAAGGGTTAAAACATTTCCACACAATGACTCTTTTTGACTCCCCACAAGATAATGGCTAACTGGAATATATTGTGAAAAATGAAGAAATTGCTTGTGACAAGCAATTTCTTCATTTCCCACAATGTTTTCCACCCAAAAAGACCTTAGAGTAAGAAAAAAATCCATTCACTTTAAATTGTCGTCTGCAGGATATTTCAATCTGGACCACCCTAAAATTTTATCGTTTGGTAATGGGTTAAAGTGGGCGTGGTTAACTATCGATAAATCGTTTCAGTATGTGGGAGACTGGTACATCCAACATTGGTATCTGCCATGTAGTTGGTCTGGGTCCAGAAAATTCTCCAACTTTGTCACAACCTATTCGACCAGACAAGATGGTAGCGTCTTCCTCCAAGACACATATAGGTTGTGCTTTCGTTATTTTATTGTTGTTAAGTAACTTAGTTATCCTATCGCGTAAATGTGATCCAAACTTTCTAAGCTCAGGACTACATCTTCTTGCAATTGAATGATCTGTGTACATTGTACAGGGTCGTAGTAGGCAGTTTCTGATTGGGGGAGAGGGGCTTTTTTACACATGATTGCGACATAAAGGCAGGCTGATCTGGATCCATGTTGGTCTCAAAGGCCACGAAGAACCCTTTTCCTGACGTTGGCTTCAGTATCGAATTTAATGGATCTACTGTGGCATACTTACTACTAACGTGTTAACCACATGACGAGTCTTTTGCGAGTCTAGATATAGATCTATATCTTTTGTTATAAAATGGCTGTATTTTCGTCTCATATAGGGATCGAAATGGAGTTTGCACCACTTTTAAGGACAGATCCTCCATTTATTTCCCACGGTAAGATATCTTTTTATTTTTTCTGTACTGATACTTAAATATATGAGAAGTAAAAATATGGCTTAAAAACTATAGGTCACCAAGCGAATTAAAAAGTTATTGGATTTCAAGGAAGACTACTCTTGTCTAAAATTGCAAAAATGAGTTGTCACTTAGATACCCACAAAAATGGTTTTCGAAATGACTAGGATTACATAAATAAGTCTTTATTATGTTCAATATGTTTTATTCTGTCTAAATGAGTATCAATTTGGGAAAAGTTAGTGATGACTTTGAAATTTTTAGTAAAACATTCTTTCAAAAGTAGCTGAAATTGCTCTTTTTTCGCAACGTTTCTGATACTAAAAATATTCCAGCGGTAAGAATTTTTTCTTGTTTGGTATAGACATAGTGTTTGGTCATACCTACAAAAACAAAAAAAAAGAAAAATATATATCAAACCAAGCGTTTTTCTTAGTTGTAAGTAAAATTTGGTTTACTTTTCGCAGCTCTGTCCGAAATTGTTTCACTACTTTAATCCATTTTCTTCCTTATTTCCAGCTTTAGATAATAAGAAGTGTCGTCTTTTGTGTCCATCTGAAGCGGACTAGCTCATAAAGACACCACTTTGCTTTTGTTGCTCCGTTTCCTATTGCTTACGCCACATGTTGAACGCGTAACAGAAAGCGAAATGTACCATCCGAGTACTAGTACACTTTAATTGACCAAACAGTGAAAATGGAAATAACCGAAAAGGGTCTTGTCATTTATCAACCAAACATTAACTAAATGTAAAAATTTATATTTGCTGAAAAGGCCAATTACTGAAACAGCTTTATTTCATCATTTAGGATATGCGCAGTAAGTTGCGCAGTAATAACTGGAGGATCTGTCCTTAAGAGCATTCTTCGACTTAACTCACGACCAGGATGCTATTTAAATCAGGACCCAATCGGTAAATACATTTTTCTGTTTTATTCTTTATTTCATTAATCAAATGTTATCGTAATCATAATCATATCATCATCGGGGAAGTGCGGAAATGAAAAGTCGAAACTTTTCATTTTTCATAACGCTGCTTTTCAGCAAAAACCTCGTAATTACAGCTTTAAACAAGCTAACGTTACGAGGTTTTTGTTGAAAAGAGACGACAATTACATATCCGGGAATGTCCCAGACGGCTCTTTCTTGTGTGACGGTTCACAGATCGCAATGAGGAATGTCGCAGACGGCTCTTTCTTGTGTGACGGTTCACAGATCGCAATGAGGAATGTCGCAGACGGCTCTTTCTTGTGTGACGGTTCACAGATCGCAATGAGGAATGTCCCAGACGACTCTTTCTTGTGTGACGGTTCACAGATCGCAATGAGGAATGTCCCAGACGGCTCTTTCTTGTGTGACGGTTCACAGATCGCAATGAGGAATGTCGCAGACGGCTCTTTCTTGTGCGACGGTTCACAGATCGCAATAAGAAGTTTAAAACCCCGTAACTAAGGCTTTAAAAATCTAGAGTTACTGGGTGTGTTGTTGTTGTTGTTGTTGTTGTTGCTGCTGCTGCTGCTGCTGCTGCTGTTGTTGTTGTTGTTGTTGTTGCTGCTGCTGTTGTTGTTGTTGTTTCTTTATCTCAACTTGACGATATCTTGATTGTACTGGTATAGTCCGTAAATATTGACCTGAACCTGTCGAGTATGCAATGAGAAATTGTGATGCGGATTAAACACTCTCCGACACGATACGCACGTGTAAAATACAAAGTCCCAAATGCTTATGGAAACTATCGACTCTGCTTGACAGTGTATGATTGCTAGCGAGTATTATTTTTTTCGTGTCACAATTACTCATTGCATATTCGTCGGGTTCAGGTCAATATTTACAGACCATATCTTCAGGCGATGTATTAAGTGGATCGAACGTTGTGGTAGCCACAGACTACGAGGGACGGTCGGAAAGTAGTTGGACTTTTGACTAGTTCTCTAAAACCATTTAACTTTTTAACAAAATTCTTTCTACACTGTTTAAACAAATTGTCCATCTGTGTCTATGCATTTTTGCCATGTAAGTAGGAGCTTTACTTTTCTCACTTTCAACCATGACGTAGACCCACTGTATTAGGTACTGTGTAACCACCGGTATCAAAGGCGCCCTGGTCTCAAATTTCTTCCTAACAATCATTTTCATCAGTTCTAGACACAAATAAAAGTCATATGGGGTAGGGTCTGGGCTATAAGAAGAGTAAAACAACTTTTGTCATGGGTAATAGTTGATAATCTCCACTGTAGATGCGGTGGTATGGGAGCGTGCGTAATCGTGAAGTAGAAAACATTTTTCTTTGCTAATCTGGGACGCGTTTACTTCAGCATTTATTCCTTGTTTTTTATGAGTTACTCCAGAATTGTACTTGGCATTGACAGTTTTTACTATTTGACATGAAATGAGTAACTATCAATCCTCGTGAATCCCCAAAAGCAACAAACATGACTACCAGCCGAAGGTAACATCTTAATCTTTTCATGGGTGGGGAACCAGCTCGTTTTCATGGCTGCTTCGACTGAGTTTTTATCCCAAGTTCGGAATTATTAACCCACATTAAATCTTCAGTGATAATGTAGTTCAAAAACTTAACTTCTTCGCGATTAAAATGACTAGAATGTTCGTTTGTTTTGGTTACCCTCGTTGTTCCTCTAACAAATTACCTATGATACAGTAAACCCCTATCACATATAATTGGACAGAATATTGTATATATACAACTATCTTTGAAAATAAACTAACCACGTTATTGGCAAATGGATGAAGATTCCACCAATATATAATATGTTTATACAGTTGCAAATGGAGACACAGCAGCACGAAAAGTCCAACTACTTTCCGTCCGTCCCTCGTACAAGACATTTGCTGTAAAGTGGGGATGCACAAAAGACAGTGTGTACGGAGACTGTGCGGACGGCTACGTGCTGGCCAAGACACGGCATCCAGATCCTAATCCGTACACGTTAAGTTGGTCCTTAAAAAGCTCTATTCTCTTACCCTCGACGAAATGGTCAGATTTTACCATGATAAGCGTAAGTATGTTTTAGATAATGCTATGTTTCCACTATCACGATTTTGGCCATGATCTAAATCGTGATCTTGATCGCGGCTGTTGTGTCAGATCTTCTCAATTCTTCAGGTCGGTAGTGGCAATTGCGTTAATCGTACACACGATTGACTTTCAATCGTAGTAATCGCATCAGAACTTAACAAGTCGTAACAATTCGCATCAGATCATATCTAATCGTACTTCATATTAGCGCTGATCGGGACATTCTTTTGGCGTTAAAAATCACAATAAAAATTAAGTTCTAAAAAAGTAAAGAGAGAAAAAGCAGAATTGCATATCGGCTGTTTTTCGATGCGTTTGATTTTGATTTGCTTGCACAGAATAGGGGTGAATAAATTAGATAGAACAGTCAGACTATAGTCCAGATATCCTCAAGTCGGCCTAGTTCTTTTTAAGAAATGCGACGAATGGCCCGTTTGTGTGTTGTAATTTCATGAAATTTATTTCATTTGCAGCTTGCAAACAAATTGCAGAGGAACCGCAAACGAGTATCCAGTACCTTAGAAAGGGGTACTAGGTACAGCATGAGCAACAACAATGACGATGATAACAACAATAACAACAGCATTACTACCATCCTGGAATCTTCTCATTTGCTATATGTGACCCGTCACGCTAAAAGGGACCTTATCCGAACTACAAAATCCAAATTTTGACAAACTTGTCAGACTCACCACAGGTCAACTAGATCCAGTATGCGAAAAATGAACATATAGTAAGATGGGAAAACATTCCGAATTTAGAAAATTACATAAAAAGTGAAAAGTGTCGGCCCTAGTCTGGCTGCGCGGACTGCGCAGGCGGACTAGGATCGATATTTTTCACACATCCGATAAGGTCCATTTTAGCGTGACGGGTCACATATATCAACAGGAGTCATGGGTGACCCATGCAAGGACAACAGGTACAGCACAAACGACGATGACAACAACAGCGAACACCAACAACCATACATCATAATTTAATAATCCCCAAACAACATTTATGCACATGTAATTCCATGCTTTTGAAAAAGTGAAAGGTATCTTTGGCAATAAAAGCAATGTTTCTAAAATCAAATTGTCTAACGTTCGATGTAAATAAACATTAAGGAAAACGAGAATTTGTTGGTTATCAGCATTTTCTTCTTTCCAGTTTCCCGAACATGGTTGATAATAACGTGGCCCCATTCGAACTCGGCCTATATGATCCCGATTCGGTTGTTTCAAAAGTCACAATTAATTATTATGATTCAAGGTAGAACTGTAAAACTGTTTCCAGTTTATTAACAATATTTCCACTTGTTATCATTTCTCTTGTCACTTTATGATCTTCAAACCAACTGAAAATAAAAGAAAATAATGTTTTTCATAAATTCTTTGACTGCTTTTTTGTCTGAAAACTGATAATCAAATAGATCTATGTATTTTCTGTTTGACTTATTAGGCCTACTAGACTTCTGTTTGAAATTGCTTTGAAAATTACTCACGATTCTAATGAGTACCCACAACATAATAAAATAATTGAGCCGGAATCTGGAAAAACGTCCCTTATAGCATTTTTAAAAATTGAGATTTAAGATCAGCATGTTGTCAAATGAAGCCCAATATGCATCAATGCTTCTCTGTATAAGGTACAACGGATCACGAAGAAGCTATTGGCGAACAGCATGGTTCCTGGTCAGACTGCGTGTATACGCAGGCTGATCTTGAACTATGTTTTTCTCAAATGCTATAAGGGACGCTTTTCCAGATCCCGGCTCATATGGTTTGAAATTAAGAATAACTGTTTTAGAATGCCTATTGCCTCTTATCTGTTTCTCTGTAGGTTACCCATAAAATATACTCAGTTTCAAAAGAAAGTGTGCACTTTTGCGTTTTACCTTTACCTTAATTTTCACAAAATTAATGGCAATTTAGGGAGTAAAAGTGATATCATACTTCAGATTAGACCTTAAAGAAAATTGGCTTCAAAACAGATGTCGATAGAATTGCTCAAATTGAATACACATAGTCAGATCATTATGGTGTTGATGGTTTTGAGATTTGCACACCTTACAGCTTTTCCTGTGGAAAGAATTACAAGCTTATATGCCGTTGTAGGGTTTGGCCAGGCCTTCCAAGCCATTTCCACGTTAAAGCATGAACTTTCTTGTAGACGTTACGTGTACGTCAACGTTAGTAATCGCTCCGTTAGTCTAGTGAATTGCCGTCGAACGGTGAAATAACGTTCTAGAGCGAGGCATGGATACATAAAACACTAAAAATACAAAATCGCAATCAAGCCGAAAATTCGTGCGTGCTTTCTTCATCAATATATCGTTTGTCAATAGCCTTGAAATGTGTCGTACAAAATTTCTTTGCGGTAGACGGTATACTTTTCGAGATATTCAAAATTTAAAAGTGCACTCTTTCTTTTGGAACTGAGTATATATACTTACATAAAACTGCTAGTGTTATAATGCCTAATATAACTAGTACAACAATAACTATACAGATAGTCATTTTCCAGCTTTTCCATTGCGCCTGTCTTCGTATTGTTTTAGCATTTTCTTTAAACCCGTGTGTCACTGATTTAAGGTTTTCTGAAAGTAGAAAAGACCGACATTCTTTTATAAATTGATTTATTGATAAATCTGATATCATACCATCCATAATCAATTTGTGACCCATCACGCTAAAAGGGACCTTATAGGAAGTGTGAAAAACCTTAGTCGACCCTAGTCAGTCCGCGCAGCCAGACTAGGGCCGACACTTTTCACTTGTACGTAATTTTCCAAATCTAGAATGTTTTCCCTATTTTATTACATATTCATTTTTCACATACGGGATCTGGTTGAACTGTGCTTGGTCTGACAAGTTTGTCAAAATTTGGATTTTTGAGTTCGGATAAGGTCCCTTTTAGCGTGACGGGTCACATTTGTTTAATTTTAACACAAAATATATTTTATTGTAAACGGCACAATACTTTGTCTGGAAATTTTCAGAATTGTCACGAAAATATGCTCTTTCAGATAAAAATAAAAGTAATATTTACGAAAAAAATATCTGTGAAATGTCACTTTTACGAGTTAACTACGAAATTCCTTACCTGTTCTTTCTCCAAGATCGGACACCTTTCCATCTCTCTCGATGACTTTTTCAATGTTATCTTTCATGATACCTTTAACCTCATCTACTTGATGTCTAACCTCCGCTAGTCTATCTGAGCCTCTGTCACTTGATCTTGTAGCCGATGCAGATGGTGTAGGGGTACCTGGGATAATAAATCGAAATGTTGGTTATTCACAAACCAGTCTTATTCCAAGTTTACTTTTAAAATTACACAATGTTCAGCCCATCGCTGACGCAGATGGTGCATGGACCCTTGGGTAATAAATTACCCATTAAAGGTTAGGCCTGTTCACCAACCAGTCTTATTCCAAGTTTACTTTTAAAATTACACAACAACCCATCCGATTGGCAGAGACATTCGTCTCGTCCAATCAGATTGCTTGTAATGTAATTTTGATATACAAAATAAATCCATGTGATCGCATTCATTTTGAACATTTTGAAATTAGTTATCCAAACCAAAATTACTTTACAAGTCATTAAAGCTTTATCTTGTTGTGGTGTCGAAAAGCGTCATTATGTAGAAATGAATTAATTAAAAGCCTTTTCATGGTAGCGTTTAGTTACTTTTTTCTTTTCTTTCTTTCTTTTTGTTTGCTGTTGTTTAAAATCACCAACAACAATAATCTATTACTAGTTCCAAGCTTGTCATTCTAATTAAAATCCCATGTCAAATTTTCAGTTACATCTGAGACCCACCCGTTAGGGTTCATCTTCAATGATTTTTCACTCGGACTAATCAAATAAGCGCTTTCAATTTTCTGAAAACGGTTAAAACCTAAAACAACCCTACGATGACTTGTCATTTCTGTGCAGAACTATGTGTTTGCACATACTTGTCATTGAAACCAATACACAACAAGAGTTTTAATTAGATAGATTAACACGGTGGACAGACGTCACACATTAGATAGACTTGGTATATTTTTTTTTAAAAAAAATCCGCTGATAAAAATGTTTTTGAAGATCAACCAAAATTTGGTTGATCTTCAATCAGTAGATTTTTCAAAAATCCACCACGTCCAGCGTATTCCTGGCATTTCCCACCTTCTTTGCTTCAAACCGAATTCAAATTGGTCAATTATTAACAAAGATATTGAATATTTTCTGAAATTCTGAGTCTCGTGATTATCCACCGTGTGGTTAAAAAAATATTATCGGAACTTCCTAGGTCAGTAAAGATGACCTCCAACTGGTGAGTGTCAGATGTTACTGTATGAAATAAGAAGAAACATCTGGTTTTAATCAGATTGCATGTTTGATACACTTACCCGTGGCTGGTGGGGGACTATTCTGATTGTTTGGTATACTCCCGTATGTTGTGGGACTCCGTCGTCCACTTTGTCGTAACGCCCCGGAACGCTTCAAAGACCTGAAGAGATTCGGAGGTTTTATTCACTTGTTTAAGTGCCTAATTAAAAACACCACTTCCTAGCCATACGAAATGTATCAAATTACACACACTTGTAAATACACTTCACATAAGTTGATTCACCGTGCCAGATTTCAAGATTATGCTTCAAGAAGAAAATAATTTACAAATATCATTTTACTCTATATTCATATGCAAGGGAGGTAATTTGGAACATTTTTGTCAAATATTTCCTTAAATAAGCATTAATTCAAAATTCTAAACCGTACAAAATGCTTATGTTTGTATTTGGAATGGAAATGTAACACAGTTTAGGAATTACTGGCACTTTTCAAATTTCGCCGCTGGCTTTTTGGTGCTAATTAGGCCCTTCTTACCTTACTACCAAAAACTTCGTGTAACTTCGGGCGTCAGCAGTTGTCACAGATGCCTAACCATGGATTCATATTATTTCTCTCAACAACACTACAACAACATCCTTTCTGAGCCTCCATGTGCTCACCCACACATGTTTACAGTTATCCACCTAATGCAATGGTGCCATGCATAATTATGTCGGGTATGGTATTCGTCGCGACCGTACGGCAAGCTTTGGTAAAATACAAATAGAAATGAAGGAACTTCCAGTATTTTTTTCTTTTCATTGTTTTGCATCCTATGACATACATGTCTACAATTTTGTAACATTGATTTCTGAGGCAGTTTTGTAATTTGACTTCTAAAATGGGTGTAACCGTGTTGAAAATGTTTATAAATCCTTTTTGCAAAGAAGACCTGGGATAGACGTAGTTGATAGTGAAAACTTGGGGATAGGCTACATTTGGACAAAAGAAGAAAATGCTGATTGTAATTTTTGTCTCAACATTTTCTGTAATATACTGTAAACTATCCATATCATTATCAACACCCGTCTGTTTTGTCATCTGCAGCAGTTTTCAAATTGGAACAATCCAAATTTTTGGCATTTTTGAAAGGGTCGAGAGAAAAAATTTCTAACGCAATCATAATCAACATTGTTCACGCCAAGATAATCATCGTCGGTGTTAATGCAAAACCTCGTATTTCATTTTTGGAGGGTTTTAAAGGAGAAGAAACTTTTACGGAACTAAAAGGGTTAACTTTAAATTCGGAAATATTGCTCACATAATCATGTGTCAATACTGATAATTAAAAATATCCCCAACCCTGCAAGAATTGTCTAAACTGGACATTAAAGGATTTACTTTGAAATTCGCAAAAATCGACATACGAGGTTTTGCATTTACACCAGACGTTATTTTACTTTTAAATGAAAATAAATTAAATTGAATTAGCAAAAAACAGTCCTTTTAGCATTTGCGACAGACTTAGTTTCAGATCAGCCTGCATATATAGTCTATGAAGTCTGATCAAGACCCCCGTTGTTCACTAATAGCTTCATTATCGCGTTCTATACACGACTACGTAGGCTTAGAACTATGTATTCTAGTGAAATAAAAAATTGAGTGAAAGTTTCACAAGAAAAAAATCCAACTTACATTTTGTATAAATACCAGTCATATCACTAACGAGGAAACACAAAGGAATTCATAAGTGTCATTTAATTTCATTAACTGTATGCTTCAACACTTTATACTGTATGAAGGATGTTTGAAATTAAGTCTAAATTAACGCCCGTACTTAAGTTTTGACGTTTGCGTGAAGATAATAATTATTTTGAGAGAACAATCATAGTAACCAGCAAGAATTTTCTGAATTCCTTGCGAAATTGTCTATCATTCTCGATACCAAAATCGAATCCTCGGACGTCGACAGTTCAAAATTATACGTTGTGTGGGTATCAAACAGATCACATAGTTTAACAAACTAACAACAGCTTTTGTTTTGAAATAAAAGATAGCTAGTATATCTACTTTTAATCAAAAATATATAATTAAGATAAATAATTATTATACATTTTGAGATTATTTACTTTTTTGGAGATTCTCAATTTCTCAATTAAGACTAAGCCTCATTTAGATAATTGGTAATTTGAAAGCTAAGTGTTGTGTGTTGTATTATCAAGTGTCGTGATATCTAAATTTGTGATCTTATTTGTCGTTGAAACATCCTTCCTCGATAACAACGAAACGAGTTGGTGCAAAACAGCTGTATTGCACTTTATATTTAATATGTGGTTATAGTAGTTTTGACATTTAGACGTATTTAACCCATTACCACACAATGACTCTTTTTGACTTCTTATATGCTTACAAGATATATTGGGAATATAACATATTGTGGGAAATGAAGAAATTGCTTGTGGCAAGCAATTTCTTCATTTTCCACAATGATTTCTTCTCAGAAAGGTGAGAAATGTTTTGTAAAATTTCAAGAAGGGTTGTTAAACCCATTACCATGTGGCAAAATTTTGGGGAAATGAAGAAATTTCTTGTCATGAGCAATACATTTATTGTCCACAATGTTTTATGAAACATTCATCTCGTGGGCGTCAAAAAGCGTCATTGTATGGGAATTGCCACATATTCACTCTTTTTTGTTCCCTAAAAGAAGAATACCTTCAAAAACATAATAGAAAATAAAGATATTGCTTGTGACAAGCAATTTCTCCAATTCCCATAATGTTTTCTATGCAAGAAGACTGCTCAGACCAAACGTATCAAAGTTCATTCACTTGAAATAATCGTCTGCAACATCTTTGAATTTGGGTCACAAGTCGAAATATCGGCTCGTTTTACCGATTTTGGACCGATGCCGGGTCGGTATCAGATTAAAATCTGAATATATACTACTTTTCTCTGATAACGGGCCAACGTCGTGCCAATATGGGGCTGATCGGACGAATTCATTTTGGGCGGGTAACTTTTGGTGTTACAGAGCTGACATCGGGCCGACATTTCCTCACTGTCCCAGAGGGAATTTTATCGATTTTTATGTACACTCTTCCTTTTTAACCCTTTCCCAAACAGCCAGAATTATGACTTGTTTAATTTGAAATATGCTTCAGATGACAAATGGATGTTGATGAAGATGTGATTTGTGTTTAATGTAGCACAGAAAGTATTGAGACAAAAGGAGAAACTGCTGGTTATCAGCAGTTTCTTCTTTTGCCTCAATGTTTTCCCAAGCCTTTTCTGTCAAAAAGAGACGTCAAAACCAGGTCTTGTTTGGGAAAGGGTTAAACATTTCGAAGCTTTTATCGAGAAACGGCCTCTGTTATGTCACGAAAAACTCTAGGCCTAATCGTTACACGTACAGACCACCGGATTTTTCGCTAGATAAATATGTAAGGAGCTAATTAAAGAAGATCTTGTGTGATTATCTTCAAAATTTGCGACGTAACATGTGGTTTGCGAGGATGGGTATGATTTTCTGGATGAAAAAACTTGGAACCCTTGTGTTTAAAAAAGGAAGAGACTACATAGGCCCTAAAAATCGCTAAAATTCCCTGCGCACTGTCTGAGGCAGTCGGAAATTTCCATGCAGTCAATTTTTAGTCAATACATTTTTATGCTCCCTGAAAAAATTTCGGGGGAGCATATAGTCGCCACGCTGTCCGTCCGTCCGTGTGTCTGTGTGTCCGTCCGTCCGTCCACAGCCATATCTCAGCAACCCTTGGACCAAATTCAGTGAAACTTCATTTGTGAATTCCCTTGGTCAATACATAGAGAAATTTTTCTCCGTTTGTAAATTTAAGGCTGCGTCATGGAAAAGGGGGCCTTAAAGTAAAAATTAGTTTTTCTCTTATTTCTCTTCGTCTAATGGGCAGAATTTAATGAAATTTTGTGCTCATGTAATAAATAAGATGTTCTAGACCATATTCTATAAATAATGTGTGTACAAAAAAGCTGTCATGGGAAAAGGGGGCTTAATGTATGATAGTTTTTATTTTGTGACAAACACTTATTCGGGGAGCATAATCCGTCTGTGACGGCTCTTGTTTACATTGAATTAGCAAAATTGTTTAAAATCGCATGTTGCATTTTACCAAATATGACTGAGTTTGGGAAGCAAAGAGATCCAATCTCATAAGAAATCGAAACGTACAGGAGTGACACCATTTTGTCGGTGAATTACGGAAATTACCGGATTTTGCCGAATGATACACCCTGATACAGTTCCAAATTTTTAACCGTGACCTGTGCATGAAGTGAGCAAACAAAAGGTCACGTGGTCTTTTTACTATATAATTCATTGTGCGAGTCGTTATTTTCGCGCGAGCAATTTTCATTTATTCTGCCTAAGTATTAAGAATATTTTATACAGTCATTTGCGTTAATTATTAGAGTTTTCAGTTACAGGAATATTTTTGCAACTTTGATTGAAAAAAAGAGATTTTTTGGCTTGTAATCATTCGTACCCTGACTCCATCGCCCATTACCACCATGCAAGTTCAGGATGAGCTACTGCTTTTGAAAACCATATAAAAAGAATTTTGTAGGAGCAAGTGAGCTCCTTAGTACTGTCCAAGTGTGAGCGGTAATATTTTGCATGTGTTTGTGCTCTAGATTAGAGCCAATAATGGACAGGTCACAGGATGGATTCCCAGCCGCGGAGCGTGGACAATTATAAATTAAGTTATTGCTGAAATATTGTTGAGAGGCGTTAAATTAAAAAAAAGAAACGAAAAGAAAAATGTTTTAAACTTTTACCAAACAAGAAATGTTAATGTTTTGACTGTCAAGGGCGGATCCAGGATTTTTTTCAAGGGGTGGGGGGTGAGGTCTAGCCCAAAAGATGTCTTTAAATTTGTGAATTTTGTAATGTTAGATACCATACTAACGCTGTGTAGTCAAAATTCGATTTTCGACCTATTCAAGGCGGGGTCCGGACCCCCGACCCCCTTTTAGATCCGTCTTTGACTGTCTTACAGAGATTGTTTCAAAAATCATTTCAAGGGGCAAAATAATGAATTACTTTTAATCAGCATTTTCTCCTTTTGCCTCAAGGTTTTCGTTACTATATTACTATATTTTTCATGGGGGTCCAAGCCCAATTGCCGGGGGGGGGGGGTCCACGCCCAAATGATGACTTAAATGTGTTGAATTATATATTGACGCTTTAATTATATAGTCAACATTCAATTTATGGCTGATTCCGGGGGAGGGGAGTGCGGACATCCCGACCCCACCCCCCCACACTCTAGATCCACCCTTGCACTTAAAAAAACCCCTACTTTCATGATACCCATTCTGTTATCTGCAAGAGCTTCCAAATTGATTCAGGTGCCGTTTAGGAAATGGTTAAGCCGCTGTCAAACTTGAAAAGTCTAAATAATTTGTCGTTTGGGAAATGGGCTTTAACAGCTATGTTTTTATTATCAAATTGATCTACCATAATGAATTATCTTTCTTCATAAACCTTTCGGCACTGACATAACCATCTTCAAACTGAAAATGGCATGTTTCGTACTTTTTTTGTTGGGGAAGGGGGTTTGTAAAGTGAATATGACAGTTTAACCTTGTGGCTAGGTCCTCGAAAGATCCGAGGATACTACTTTTTCGGAGGGTCAAAAATGACTTAAAAGCCGATAAAGGCCATAAATGGAAGTCAGTCAATGATATCCCGTCGAGATTCACAGAGGAATCATCACTAAACGGTGTGTGATTCCTCTTAAACTTCTTCTTTCCTCCGTTCATTTCCATTGTACGTTGGATGCTTTACTCACATTTGGGTCAGAGCCTCGATCTGGCATCAAAAAGTGTTACTATTTTTAGTAACAAATTGGAAGTGTATTTGGGTGTATTGTGTGTTGATGTCGTAAACTGTTGATGGAAAAGAAGAAGACTTTGATATTGATGATTTTATAAAATTACGTAGAATGATGTGATTCTTGAGTGGATTATGAATTAAAATAGACTAGTAAGCTTCATTGTTAAAATATGTGTTATTCGATTTAACGACATTCCAACGAGCAGTCTGCCTCTCTTGGCGCGGACGAAAACGGCAAACACGCGAGTAGTAAAGAAGTCCTTTTTCTCTCAGTTTAAAGAGAAATACTGAGAGTCAACCACGATCATGGACGTAAAAAACCTTGTCGAAGTCCTTCGGGCAACTCTGGATCCAAGTCAATGTGAAGAAGCCCAGAAACAATTGGACATCGTAAGATAATTTTTCCGGCACATGTTGCTTTGAGTCATCAATATTTCATTCTAATGTCTGTGATCAAATATGATTCAACCGTCTGTCAGTTAGAGAAAATCGGCATTGCTGATCAATGGATCTGGCAACAATCAATGCAATTTATTTATTGTCGATCTCCTTTGTTTATTTTGTTTGGCTTCTATTTTGTAACTTATGGGATTTAAATTGTCTCACATTCAGAGCTTCAGATTGTTTCAGAGACCTATGGGCCACAGGGCCCCTCAAGCAGGATTTTGATGGGTCATTTTCCAAAACAGTGGGTCACAGGTAAACTGTCAAATGCGAACTTTAAAATCAAGGGATTGGATGAAGGCATATATTTGAAAGGAAATTGGTGTTTATTTTCTTTAATAAGTGTTGTGACAAATGAAGAATAAGCCTGAAACAAGTGATTTCTTTATCATGTAAGACTTGTTACTCAGAAAGACATTTTTAGAAAATTTAATCAGGCTAAAATTGGTGTTTTTAATATCTTTCAATTTGTAAAGTCTGAAATGTCCCATAGTGAAACGTGTCAATAGTGAAAAGACAGACACCCATATAGATCAATTGTTTGTGGTTTGATAGAATATTTGACAAAATATTTCAAGTTCAATCAGTTTGATGTTATGAATTGCAAGTTGCGAAAAACGAATAAAGCCTAAAATAGGTTAGTTGATTGGATCAAAATCCCCCAACTTCAGTTTGTTTGAGCTAAATATACCATGTTGTAACAATTAACTATACCGAAAGAGCGAGTAAATATCGGGTTCAGAAGCGTCTGCAAGCTAACCTTTACACATTAAATTATTTCGTCTTAAATTTGTATGATCTAGATTATTATGGACTAATAATCATCAAAACCTGAACAAATAACGATCTTGGGTTCTTCTTCCATTCTTATCTCCTTCAGGATTACGCCTCGAGTGCTGTAAAAGGCTTCATTCTAACATTTTAACCGGCGATTTTCCTTTACTAGACTACCGGAAGTAAACAAATCGACCACATGGCCTGGTTACCGATATCAGATTAAACCGGGTACCATCGTTTATCGATCGATTTTCGGTTTAGTTTGGCCAACTGAATCAGGGGAATCCCAGGTAGAATGCACACGATTGGCTGTTCGCTTGTTTACGGGATATGATTAGCTGGTAAAATTGGGTCATTATAATAATCTAAAAATAGAACAACTTGATCCTTGATGTGTCTAAGAAGATAGGTTTGTTATTAAATGAGGGACAGTTTATGCAAAATCTGATTTTCTTTGTCTATAGTTTTATTTAAAATCGTGCGCCAGGTTGGCGCATCAGAGCTTAAAATCATGCGTCATCTTTTGAAAATTTGCGGGAATGGCGCGGGCGCACCGTCAATCTGAAGCTCTGCACATTCATTGCAGGGGTCTCGTTTGCCAAAATTTGGGGCCGTTATTGGGCCCCATTCCCAATGGCAAAAAGTATCTTTTTTTCCCAATTCTCTGGTGAAAAATCCCAATGAGGACCCAGAATGCCCTATGTCAAGACCTCATCTTCATTTACAATCATTTTGAAGACAGACTTAGAGTAGATTCTTAAACAAGAGTATGTACAAATGCATTTTACATCACTACAGTCTAATTATTAGCAGGAAATGAGTGACAGTAGGAATACAAACTTGTTTTAGTTTTTCCCAATTTAGGTAAAAACGTCGCTATTTTTCCCAATTTCACTGGCCCCTGGCCCCAAACAAAAATTGGTAGCAAGACCCCTGCATTGTGAGAAGAAATTTCATTTTAGGGAAATCTTCATGTTATGTGTTTCTGTAATTTGAAACATTCGTTAAACTGGTATTTATCTTTCTATGTTCAATTACTTATACTCTGTATTTGTATCTGTATTTGTACGTCGCAGTTCCCGGGGGGGGGGGGGGGGGGGTGGAGTGCGCAATTAGATTTTATGGATCAAAGTGTCAAGGGCTGATTTGAATGCCCCCTATATACTATTTTACATGCATGCACATCTGGCCTGTAAACCTGCATTTTCAATTGTGCATGAACAGATTTATTTCATGTGATTTATGATGATACTGTAGTACTTAAATGGGCACCCAGTTGGTATATTTTGATATTGAATGTATTTACAGGTTCACAAGATAATCGGATTTTCGCCAATACTCCTACAAGTGGTGATGGAAGAGTCCATTGACATTCCAGTTAGACAAGCAGGTACACATGTAGGGGTGAAACGGTTTACCGGTATACCGATAAACCGCGGTCTTCTCAAATGAAAAACCGGTAACCGGTTCGGATTCTACCGTACCGGTTTTTCTGCTATTTGCTAACTACTCTTTGTTTTATCGGAAAGTCAAGTATTTTCGTAATATCTATCAGAAATCAATTGAGCATTTTCACCACTTCATAAGTTGTTTCATATCTGTTCTGTTGTGTGGTTTGATTTTAACGAAGATCGAAATCCGTGAAAACTAATTACACTTCTCTTATTTACGTATAAGGCGAGGGGTACAAAAATGTTCTTTGAAAAGACGCGATTAAAACAGTTCGATTAATTTTATGAATCTTTTAAAACTTGCATGGTAAGTTGCGACCGATTAAATAATACTCATTACTGAGCAATATTTAGGATCGTAAATGCTGGAATATTTTTCATTTGAAAAATCAGTGTTTCAATATGTTCGATTTTATTTGGCGGGAGAGTACAGTCGATCGCACCGATCTCTCGTTTTTGTCGAGATTTGACAATTTCTACTTTCACTTTGCAGCCGCTGCTGTATTTTTATTACGCTAAATTGAGGACTTTTGGATCTGTAGTTCAACCCTTTGGTGTGTAAACCATCCGAAAATGTGAAGAATGACTCGGATATTTCACCCATGAACGAGATATTTCGTTATTAGATTTAATTCTATGGAAATTACCAGTTTTGTTTTCTTTCATTCTTCGAAACTCAAACGATTCTAGCCGACCAAAAATTGATTTGAGGCGGTCATTTCGACCGGCTCATATCATATCAATTGACAACTCATATCAATGCAATTATTTCATCCATTGCCAAGACAAATAAAATTTAGACTGGTTTGATTTAAAAGTGGGTTCATGTTTGCGATCTGCAAAGAAATTTCTGATTGTAGGCCTATTTTTTTCCCATAAACAACTAATATTTGGCATGGCTGGTTTAAAAGTATTGTCAGAGGAAAAATCATTGTAGATTGTAGATCTTGTCTGCTAGCATGGAAAGTATTCACAAAGCAAAATCTGGTTATGACATTGCTGCAAAAGATGATTTTGCTGGCCTTTAATCATTTTTTGATTGTTTATAATATCTGTGCATGCATTTGATTTGATTTTAAAGGTTAATTAAATTGAAAGAAAGAGTTTCCAACACTGTACTAGTGTCGTTTATCACACATTGAACACATGCACCTAAGAGTGATTACAAGTAGTCAAATATGATATATGTCAGTAATACAGCGTATTGCAATACGTATTGCAATACGGGTCAGCTGTATTGCAATATATTGCAATACGGTTTTTGCCGTATTGTTTCACCCCTACATGTATAATCTAATTACGGTTTACCAGAAGCCTTAACTAAAGGCATTTTTTTTTCAAGACATCTCTAATTTTAAAGGTGTATTTCTGGAAGGAAAACATTTTGGAAAATGATGGAATTGCTTGTCACAAATGATAAGTCTTTATCTTTTGGGGCTAAGCTTGGATGACTTGGTCAGTATTCTATCAGTCTTGTGATGATGTTTGGAACTCTGACTGGCCTGTGGGTCTAACTTAGGTTTTTTCTAACTTAAGACAAGACATTTGTTTCTCACTAATGGGGCCGAGCCCGGATAGCTCAGTCGGTTACGTCGGAGTCTGTCAATCCAGGGGTTACGAGTTCGAACCCCGGCTCGACCAGTATCCATTCTGACATTTGACAAAAGTCATTTGTCTCTCACCAATGGGTGTGAATCATCTATGTGAGAGAGCAGCTGGAGGCTCGGTTTGGATATTGTGGTTGTACTGGTGCGAGAAATACCAGGAACCCACGGTTAGGTGCTCCAGCCGCCGCGATATGACCCTGGTAGTTGAAAACGGCGTAAAAACCCAATAAACTCAAACTCACTAATGGGTGAATTATTTACCATCATCCAAATGAATCATATTTTTTTAAAAGAAAATTATGTCAACATATTTTGTGTTAATAAATGAAATGTTTCATATGATAAGTACATTTTATGCTTTCAAATCCTCTGCCTGGGTGCAATTTTCGTTAAATATTTCCTTTTAATATCTGTAGGTGTGATATACTTGAAGAACATGTGTACCCAGTTTTGGCAGGATCGTGAGGCAGAGAACCCTGGAGATCCCGTACCATTCAATATACATGAACAGGACAGGCTGGCCATCAGAAACTCTATAATTGAGGCAGTTATTCAGGCACCAGATCCTATCAGGTTAGACTTGCTTATATTTAAACATTTCCCAAGTTGAAATATTTTGGATTACTGGTGATCCAGTACCATTCAATATACATGAGCAGGACAGGCTGGCCATCAGAAACTCTATAATAGAGGCAGTTATACAGGCACCAGATCCTATCAGGCTAGACTTTCTGATATTTAAACCTTTCCCAAGGTAAAATATTTTGGATTACTGGAGATCCTGTACCATTCAACATACATGACCAGGACAGGCTGGCTATCAGAAACTCTATAATTGAGGCAGTTATTCAGGCACCAGATCCTATCAGGTTAGTAGCAGTTGAAAGAGGTGTTAACCCTTTCCCAAACAAGACCTGGTTTTGACGTCCCTAATGGAATAGGCTTAGGAAAACATTGAAACAAAAGAAGAAACTGCTGATAACCAGCAGTTTCTCCTTTTGCCTCAATATTTTCTGAGCTATATTATACACAAATCTTATCTTTAACAACATCTATTTTGTCTTTTCCAACAGCTTTTAAATAGGAATAGTCGAAATTTTGGCTGTTTGGGAAAGGGTTAAACCCCAATCAATCCAATTAGGTGAGATTTTCATTTATTTGATTGGAGTTATAACCAGAGCTACAGACAAGAGCAGGTGAAGGCTTTTCAAAACGCATTTACCTTTTATCAAACTTGGATTTCAAATAACAATTCTAGAACGTCTCCCCCCTCCCACCTTTTATTATCTGTAGCTCTTACTGCTCTGTAAAGCTTTGACAAAATATTTTGTTGATTCATCCAGATTCAAAGGTGTTGATGGCAATGAACTTATTTTTAAAATGCAAAATATCAGTCTTCTATGCTTTATATTTGCAGTTGTGAATGTTGAAAACAGATTTACTTAGTTTGTTGACATTTGATGAAAGCACTTATCAAAGATCTTTTGTCTTGTTTAACCCTTTAGCAAAATTTTGGGGTGGTACATTTTGAGAGCTGCTGGAGACGTCAATATTGGTGTTCACAAAGATAGGATAAATGTGCAATTTAACACAGAAAATATTGAGACAAAAGGAGAAAATGCTGATCATCAGCATTTTCTTCTTTTGTCTCAAAGTTTTCCCAATCCTTTTCACATAGGGACATCAAAACCAGGTGTTGTTTAGGAAATGGTTTAACCCCAGTGTTTATTCTAGGGCGCGGGATTGCGGGAATCCCCCACTTTTCTGACAAATCCCCCAAATTTTTCATCTGCGAGCGGGAAAATCCCGCAAATTGAAATACTCTTGGTACTTTGATTACATATTGCCGTAGATATCAATCAAACGAAATTTGAAGCAAAATCCATTTTAAAGGATCGGATATCGCTGTAGATAGGTTGAAAAGTATCTAATGTCAATAGAAAATTCAAATCTATTGCACCTTTCATTAATTGTTTTAAGAAAATCTTTGGTATTTACAAAAGCCAGTCTATGAATTGGCACCATCATGGCTGCCATCGCGATCTTTTTTCCCAAAATTATTCTTTTATGGAGAAACTATTGTAGTGGATAAGAGGTAAATTTTCAAGAGAAAATCTGAACTTGTGATTTAAATATCATTTCCTTTATTAAGAATATGTTCTGAAACTTTGTTTCGAGACAAAGAAAGTTAATTGGTACATTCGTACACATTATTGTTCAACCCCCAAATGAACTTGATATTTTAGAACTCCCCATTTCCTGAACAAACTGAAAAAAATAATGTATGAATTAACTTAGGAAGGTAAAAAAAAGTAATTTGAATATTTTATGATCATTAATGAAGGCTTAAAGCATAATGAAAACCACACAAAAAATAATTTTCTTATATAGTCATTTATAGTAATTGACTCTAGTGTCCCCCACATTTTTTCAAAATCCCCCACATTTCTTTAGGAGGTGGGGGAAGATCCCCCACTTTATTCAAATCCTAGAATAAACACTGTTTAACCCTTTCCCAAATGACGAAATTTTAGGATGGTCCAATTTGAAAGCTGTTGTAGATGACAAAATTGATGTTAATAAAGATTGGAATTGTGTGTGATATAGTCAAGAAAATATTGAGGCAAAAGGAGAAACTGCTGGTTATCAGCAGTTTCTTCTTTTGTCTCAATGTTTTCACAAGCATATTCTATTATGGAGGTCAAAACCAGGTGTTGTTTAGGAAATGGTTTAACACACCATGACATATTAATTTCTTTCCAGGGTACAGTTATGTGTATGCGTTAGTACCATCATAAAACACGACTATCCAGGCCGCTGGCCCAATTTTCCAGAGAAGATAGCAATGTATGTTCAGTCAGATAATCATAGTACCTGGATGGGTGCCCTCATGTGCCTCTATCAGATGGTTAAAGTATATGAGTAAGTATTTTCTCTTTTTCCTTCAAAGGTTTCTGTGCCTTTACTGTTATTGATATATATATATATCATAGCAGAGTTTTCCCAAGACTTTTCCACAGATTATTATCAAAATTATGTCCCCATGGATTTCAAGTTAGGGGGTCATGTCTATTGTAACACTGTTTCTTCATGTCCCAGCTGATGATTTTTCAGAGGGTCATTTAAGTTAGAAATGCATCAAGACACACATTTTTGTGTGCCAGAGAAAACCTGACAGCTTGTGGATTGATGCCTTTGTGTGCCTTTATCAAACTATCATGGTTAAAGTCAGTTTGTGTTATTTTTGCCGAAAATGCTAGCCCACAGCGGTAAAAATAAGTTTGTGAGGACAACCTCGAAATTGAATATTGTAGAACACGGCAGTAGACCATATTTATGATCAGTCTTCCTTAAAGTTCAGAAAAGTGTCAGTCATTCGGTCTCGCTTGGTTTAAAAATTTGCCAGTCCGAAATAGAATTTGTCAGATTGACCAATCAATGGAAACGAAAACAAATGTTAAGTACTAGAAAAAGGAAATTTATAATTAATTGCATATAAAACCTTGGTGGAAAGACCAAATTCTTTATAAACTCAATTTGTTCTTGGTTTGGCCTAGAATGTTCAAAATGGCACCAGTGCAGGACTGTCCAGTGTTCTGGCGAGGTAGAAAAAAGTATGGGACAAATGTCTCATGCCTACTCAAAAGTTGGGGACATTTTGGACAAACTAGGGGACACATTTTAAATCCAAAATAACAACTTTAATTAAACTCCTGTGCACCAAAATTAACCCAAGATATCTGCATATACATTGTAATGGCCCCAATTTGGCGATGTTTTCTTGAGACACTCAGCTAACAAAGCTTGTCCGAGGAAAAGAAGTTGTCCCGATTTAATTTTGGTGATCATACAGGCATGATAAATTTACGAAACTATGACAAAGCAGACGATAGATCCTGTCTTTCGTCGACGGGATTTTCTGCTGACGACAGCCCAGGCATGGGTTTATTTATTTGGTTTGAATTTTCAAGGATCAAATTTCACTGTGCCTCTAAAGATTTACTGAAATAATTCAGGATATTCTTAGTTTTCTTCATTTTATCTGGTGGAAAAGAATCTGATGACAGCATTTTTAGATTCTGGAAATGCAGGTGTATTCGTTTTTAAGTAAATATTGATGTTCAGTCATTCAGTAATTTTATCGCTTTGATAATGATAGACGCAAATAAATATTAAATTGTTTTAAATTCTTAACATGTATTTGTATTTTTATTATCAATCTAAAAATCAGTTTCGGTTAAATGAAATTATTCAATTAAATCTCTAATAGTGTTGGTCGATTAACTAGCACTTCGCGCATGAAATTAAAAACCGAACCCGACCTATAAACAAAAAAGGCCCCGGAACTTCAGTAGCGTGCAACGGTAAATCGATATGAAATTACAGCATTTTCTAATCTAATGCTCGGTCAGGGCCTGCGAATTGAATTCTGGGTAGGACATAATGAGATGAATGATCCAGTTTGGATTTCTCCTTTTACTTTCGATTTCGAGTACAGTAAAATTTGTCAGCGGCCGTAAAAAACAAAATTCGATCTCGTTATTTTTATGCGACAGAAATCACATCTTGACAAAATTTTATGCGACATTTACTTTTTTCATGCGAGAATGTCGCGGAATCGCGGCCTCGCCAGAACACTGCTGTCAGACAGTCAGACTTACGGAGATCTGAAAATATCAGTATGACTGGAAAATTGGCAGACATGTCTGACAGACTGACGAATTTATGGAAGTCTGCTTTATCAATCAATGTTATTTTTTGCAGATACAAAAGGAATGCAGAACGTAAAATTCTGGATGACGCCATGACCCACATGTTACCCCTGTGTTATCAGAGAATTACAACACTGATGCCAGACCCATCCGATGTGTCCAACTTTCTACAGAAACAAATTCTTAAAATATTCCATGCTTTTGTACAGGTAGGGTAAAGGCCTGGTCACATACGATTCTGCGTCTGTATCACATCCACATCACATTCATAATTCAATGCCTTAGAAGGACGTAAGTGAAAAAACATAGTTTTGAGAAAACTGGAAAAAACAGTTTTGTTTCAAAAGGAAAAAAGAAGAAACAACCATTTTCTATAGCCAAATTGGTCAGCATGACAAGTTCAAATGTCTATGAACTTTGCACCATATGTAGAGCTTTAAATGCCCTTTCCAAATATGTATGCATCATAAAAGGTCGTAAGTACCACTTACGACCTTATTCATCTAAGGCATGGAATTATACTGCAAGAGTCCCCTGATTTAGAAGTGCTCCATCTGTGATGTGGACGCGGAATGGTGTATGTGACCAGGATTTCACTCTTTTCTCTTATGCTATGCTTATCGTTGTTTATAATAGACAAAGCTGCAAAGAGGGATTGATGACTTTTGAAATGCAAAATATCTTTGAATGTTCATAAAACCCTATGTTGTGGGTGCTCATTTAAATTGTCTCGTAGATAATTCAAATGAGTACTCACAACATAGGGTTTGGGTTTGAAGTTAGAATGTCTTAAATGTCTTTACCCTCTTTAAATTAGTAATGTGTTGCTGTGATTATGGAGACTTTTGTAGTCTGCATGGATTAAGATCAGGGTGTTTGATGTAGACCATGCAATCTGATCTTTGTTTACATTATCTGTAGTCATTTTCAAGTCATAATCTTTAATTGAGTTTTGAAATATAAACAATAGAAACTCAAAGCAAGCTTTAAGATTAAAGTAAAGGTTGGTTAGATTTTCAGTCTCCTGTACATAATTGGGATAATAAAATATGCATCTTGATCATTGGTGTTTGCTGAATTATTTCACATGTAAACAGACTTCACGAAAGTTCAGAAAAAGTGTCCGTCATTCGGTCTAATAAGGTCTGAAAATATATCAGTCAGAGAGAAAATCTGTCCGACCGAAAAGAGAATGTTGGACAAAATCAATAACGGCCAAAACAAATGTTGAAAATCTAGCTGTACCAAATATATTAGCAATCTAAACCTTTTTAACATTTCGTGGTTTCATTTTACAAGCTGGAAATGTTATATTTTGTATCAAAGTACACTTGAGCTTTCCTGAACATAACGTCGCTTTTCTTCAAAAACCTCTAAAATGCAGCCTAACAAGTTGCAGTTAAGAGGTTTTTGTTGAAAAGCGACGATAAGATATGTTATATTGTTATTGCAGAACCACTTGCCTTCAGAAGTGCTCACGAAACCCATATTCACTCAGTGGATGGAACTTCTCAGACAGATTGTCGAGAGGCCTATACCAGAGGTAAATATGGAAAAGTTTTGTTCTCTGGAGATTGAAGGGGGTAAAGATTTCAAAACACAATCTTTTATTTATTATACCCCCCACCTACGAAGTAGAGGGGGGTATATTGGTTTCACCATGTCTGTCTGTCAGTCCGTCCGTCCGTCCGTCCAGTCGTCCGTCCGTAGACTTTTTCGTTTCCGTGCTCTAACTCAAGAACGGTTTGACCTAGGATCATGAAACTTTACACAGTTGTTGCCCTTGACCCAAGGAGGTGCCCTATTGTTTTTGGGTCACGAAGGTCAAAGGTCAAGGTCACAATCGGACTTCGTTTAAAATCCGTTTCCGTGCTCTAAGTCAAGAACCAGTTGACCTAGGATCACGAAACTTTACACAGTGGTTGCCCATGACCCAAGGAGGTGCCCTATTGTTTTTGGGTCACCAAGGTCAAAGGTCAAGGTCACAATCGGACTTTGTTTAAAATCCGTTTCCGTGCTCTAAGTCGAGAACCGGTTGACCTAGGATCATGAAACTTTACACAGTTGTTGCCCATGACCCAAGGAGGTGCCCTATCGTTTTTGGGTCACCAAGGTCAAAGGTCAAGGTCACAATCAGACTTTGTTTAAAATCCATTTTTGTGCTCTAAGTCAAGAACCGGTTGACCTAGGATCATGAAACTTTACACAGTGGTTGCCCATGACCCAAGGAGGTGCCCTATTGTTTTTGGGTTACCAAGGTCAAAGGTCAAGGTCACAATCGGACTTTGTTTAAAATCCGTTTCCGTGCTCTAAGTCGAGAACCGGTTGACCTAGGATCATGAAACTTTACACAGTTGTTGCCCATGACCCAAGGAGGTGCCCTATTGTTTTTGGGTCACCAAGGTCAAAGGTCAAGGTCACAATCGGACTTTGTTTAAAATCCATTTTTGTGCTCTAAGTCAAGAACCGGTTGACCTAGGATCATGAAACTTTACACAGTTGTTGCCCATGACCCAAGGAGGTGCCCTATTGTTTTTGGGTCACGAAGGTCAAAGGTCAAGGTCACAATCGGACTTCGTTTAAAATCCGTTTCTGTGCTCTCTAAGTCAAGAATCGGTTGACCTAGGATCATGAACATTTACACAGTTGTTGCCCATGACCCAAGGAGGTGCCCTATTGTTTTTTGGTCACCAAGGTCAAAGGTCAAGGTCACAATCGGACTTTGTTTAAAATCTGTTTTCGTGCTCTAAGTCAAGAACCGGTTGACCTACAGCACTTTTTCAGTGACAAGGCGCTAGTGGGGGGTATTTGTCCGATTTGCGACAGTTCTAGTTTCTTTTCAAACTGTATGTTGTGCACACTTATTTGAATTGTCAATCAAATACAGAGTTACTTTAATCAGCACCCATTTTGTCAATTGCGACAGTTGTACCTACCCCCCTTATCGAGAAATTAGGGCATATTGTATTACTCATGTCCATCTGTTTGTCTGTCTGTACGAAAACTCTACATAGGCTATTTTGGGAGCATAAGTGAAATGGCTATTTAGGGGTATAAGTGTTTCACAAACACATATTGTTCTGTTTGGGAAAGGGTTAAACCACTACCTCATGACTGAAGCTTGAACAGGATTATGCTTAACTCCATATTGTTACTAAGGTCAAAGCAATATTTAGCTATCCCTTGGGCTTGTTTTTTCCAGGAAACAAATCAGGTTGACGAAGATGACCGACCAGAACTAGCCTGGTGGAAAGTGAAGAAATGGGCAGTACATATACTGGCCAGAGTTTTTGAAAGGTAAGGGAAAGTCTGTTCCACAATAAAACCATAAAATGTCTTTTATTTAACTTATTGGTATACAATGGCAGATTTATCCCCTCATCTGAAATATGAATTTTAAGAGTCAAAACTATTGTGAAATATGGAACAATTTTATCCAATTAATCGGGATGTAATTTCGGACAATCAATAGTAATTCGTAGGTGTTGTTATAAAATCTCGTAACTCACGCATTCTCAATATAAGGAAGCCAATCAGTATTTTGGTTGTCGCCGTATATTTTCTGGAAAATGGTCAAGCAGTATACTGAACTTTATGTCGTAGTTGATAGAGGGTAAATGGGTGGCTTTAATGAGCAACACTTCCTATCCCAACCATACACCATTATGTGATATATGCAAGCTAGAATACCCGAATTTGTAAGGTTCGTAACTGTCGCTGATTGGAATTATGAGTTTTAAAATGACTTTGTTTGAAAACAACGGTAATTAATCACGAATTGTGCACAACATTTTCATTGGTTATACATCGTGAGTCCGAAAACTGTATACTTTTTGTTTTGTCTTCTATTTATAATAAAATATTGGGTTTTGAAAATTGTCGCCAAATATATAAATTTTGATATATTCTTTAGAATGGAGGGCACAAAACAAATCAGTTAGTGGTAAAATCCTGAACGAAAATAATATTTTGATTACAGATACATTGTTTTGACTAAAAATTGGCCCGATTGTGTTGTCATTTAAATGATATGGGAAATATCGTTGGTTTACTAATTAATTTTACAGGGTAGATTTAAGAGGGTAAGGTTAGTTACTTACGTTTTCTGCATATATGAACATCTATTACTTTAACTTTTTTATTATCATTAAGACTCAATTACTGTAACAAAGTAAACACAAGATCAATTTACAAGTCTCCTTTAATAATCTCAAAATATGACATCAAAAGTACAAATGTAAGGTTCGTTTTGTAAGGTTCGTTACTGAAAAATCGTTTGAATCAGTAGTTTCCCATAACAATGTGAATGATCATGATAACACTGAAAAACAGGATCCTGTAAGAAAGTACTAAGTTGTATGCGTCATATATTGGCATCTCAAAACCGTTATTGATCAAATAAACATAATTTTGTGCACAGAATACGAGTCCATGTACTTAAGACAAAACAAATTTCAGTTTATCTTAAAATTCAGAAAAATGATGGTGCATCGTTAGTTAAATATGTTTTTGTTGAGAAAAATATTTATTTGTACCAAAAACAAATTAGGAGGCATAAAGATGTCGTACAATCATATGTAAGGTTCGTTTTTATAGTAACGAACCTTACTTGACTTTTATTCTTAATATACCGATCCAAATCAACCTCAAGTGTTATTTGCGAAATTATATTTCAACAGATGAATTATCTTTCTTTTGAATTTTCTCATATAAGAAGCATGGACCATAATTCGTTTTTGTTAATATCCACCAGAAAATGCTACAACTTATCATTTTCAATGGTTTCAATTGAAATGAATCGAAATCAAGATTTTTCGCACCGTACAGCTCTAAAAGCAAAATTTATTGAACTTTTTGACGGGAAACCACAACCTTTGAACATGTTCTGTGTATATCTAAAATATCTTATATTCATTTTGGGTGGAGATTTGAAAAAGGATGTAACGAACCTTACCAAGAGAATAAACAAAATTTGTACATCAATTATTACTTTCCTGAATCTGTTGATTCGGTACGAATCAACCCAACAGTTGAAAGAAAAAAATCATCAGTTAAGTCTATAAATATGTTTACTTGGTATAACCTTAAAAAGAGCAGACGACTTTGTTTTATGGTTGTATAACTGTTTGAAATTAATCATTTTTTACAAAGAAGATAAATTGTTTTTCTGTTAGTGCTTTATGGCTATTTGGTTCTCTTGCTACACCTCATATCTGCGTGGTAGGGATATGTCCAGTTCTTGTTATTGTTTAATAACGTGCATTAAATATATGAAAAAGAAACAGTTCAAATTGAACTAAGATTTAAGATAACGAACCTTACATGATAAGAATTTGGTGTAAAATGTCTAGAATTAGGCACTTAAAGTGTTTATGGAATATTTTCTGTGACTTTCTTTTAATAACACACCTTCCACAATAAAATCTGACTAGAAAAGGTTAAGAATTAAGCTATGATTGCTCTTAACGTAATTTGTGCCACCGATATATCATATTTTCCGATACCATGATATAATAATGTCTAGCCATTTACACGTGAACTCTGAAACTTTATAATTTTCTCTATTATGTATTAAAAATTATAACCTTCATGAAACTTTATTTTCTTCAAATTTTAGTTGCAAAATCTAAAATAGTTTTACTAGAATTCAACATATTTTTTTTTTCAAAATAGGAAAGTCTCTCGATAAAACCCTTTTTGTTCTTATAAATACTTGTCAATCTTTTTCAGCGAGAATCAAAACTATTCATTGTACCGTATACCATCTACTGCAATTGAAAATTATGCAGAAAAAACACAGTTAACAGCTCGGTCTATGTCTATTAAAGGGGTAGTTTTTGAATTGGATTGAAGAAGAATAAGTATATAAACTGTGTGGGAGTTAAATTTTTTCATGAAAATTGATATATTTTCTATTGATAGTCATCAATCGTGTCCACGTACATCGTCATAATGAAAAGTAACAAGAATCTAAAATTGACTCTTCGTTAGCAACGAACCTTTCAATAGTAAAAATGGTACTTTTATTGATTTGATTGAAGATGCTGTATCTCGAGTATCATATTATTCATGTTGAAAATATTTTGCAGTGGCATCCTATAGATGTATGCCAAGCTTTTTAACAAATCAAGGTCAAATTTCTTCGATATCATTTTTTCGCATTTTCCTAAATCCAAATGGACCCTATTTATTGAGAATGCATGAACTACGGCTTGAATCAAGCCGTAGTTACGGGATTTTATAACAACACTGACGGTTTATGAATTCATAACAGTAAATACAGTCTATTTATAGCACAAAAACAGTGCTATTCTATTCCATTTTGTTTTGTGACTGTTTGAATTTAGGTTGAATAAGACATCCATTATTTAGGCAGGATAACCTTGAAGCTGCGTTCCCATTGCCGACCAAATCAACTCGATCAACTAGATCGCCTACATTCCCCGATCAAACCAGATTAAACTCCATCAAATGTATTTACACAACTTCTACTTTATTTCTTGTAGATTAATCCCTGATCATTTTTGCCAACCATGTTTGATCATCTCGATTACTCTTGCCCACCAAGCTTGATCAGTACTCGATCATTTGATCGAACTGATTTGGTCGGCAATGGGAACATGCCTCAAGTTTTAAAATTTAATAGCCTCATGACTTATGCACAGTTGTTTACTCATCACTCTCATTCATGGGGTCATGGGTATGACATTCAAGCGAAGTCACGAAAGAATGCTTTCCCTTGAATGTTTGAAGAAACCATTGGATTTGGTGCAGAGAGTTTGAAACAGGAATGGCCCTTTTAAAGGCACATACAATGCATTTTATCTCGTCAAAATCTGAAGAGTAGAAGCTGAGGAATTAAACAAAACACACCTTGTAGCAGAAGATTTTTTGGTGGTAACGTTTCTAAAAAGTCATGTGGGTTAGAACTGAGTTATCTTGTGTGGCGTCAAAAAGTGTCGTTGTGTGGGAAAGGATTGCTTATTAGCATGACTTTAATAAACACGATTGTGTCGTGTTCAATCTTCAGGTATGGGAGTCCTGGGAATGTGAATAAAGAATATAACCAGTTTGCTGAGTGGTATCTTAAAGCATTTTCCGGTAAGAATCCTTGTTCTTTCGTTAGAATAAATCAAATCTTTCGTTAGAAAAGAAATAACATTTTTAGCTCGACTTTTTGAAGAAAATGAGAGCTTATACTGTCACTCGGGCGTCGGCGTCAGCGTTGCAACAAAGGTTAAAGTTTTTTCAAACATCAATGACTTCCATACTAGCTAAGGGATTCAACCCAAACTTGGAATACTTATTCACCATCACACCCTCTACCTTACTACCAGGGCCCATGACCCTGGCGCCACTATATTTGGAATTATGCCCCCTTTATACTAAGCAACTTAGAAAGTCGAGCGCTCTGTCTTTGGACAGATCTTGGTAGATACATATCATCACAATATGATTGAATTAATGTGGGTTACATTTAACTAATCTTTATTATGCCCCCGCAGTGTTGTGCCTAGGCCGCGGCATTGCGGGATTCCCGCGATTTAATTCCCAATGTCCCTTAAATCTAAGCCATCGCGGGATTTCGGGCGCGCTCAGAATTCCGTGATCTTTTATTTTCTGTAATACAAGTTTACTAAAAATGTTCTGCTCGATCGGCGATTCAATTTGTTGTGATAGTATAATTCACACATTGAATATTATTACGCGTATACGGTGCGCCGGTAAAGGTTGACTGTGAACCGATATTTACTCATCGATTTTGTGAATTTTAATGTAAAATATTGTGAACCGGTCGTAAATTTCGCGCACCTGCAGAAGCTGGACTGTGAGCCAAAATTTCCCTTTCGATTATGCCGATTTTAAGGTAATATATCGATAACCGTCCCGAAATTGTTACTAAAATAAAATGACGAAACGATAGATGCGATTGACTGACTTTATGTCGGGGAAAAATAGCAGACGATCGGGAATCGTCAAATTATAAAACGGCTGACCCGGCACTGTCGACGACTGCGGAAGCATACAACAATCAAATTTCACAGCAATCTTCCGAGACAAACAAAAGGAAGGATAGACATTTCCAAAAAACTTGGTTGAGTAAATTTCCGTGGCTGCGTGAGTCTGATGGCTTTATGAAATGTGAGACTTGTCTTGAATCAAAATTAAAGTTATCCAACCCATTTGTATTCAAATTAGGCGGCTTTAAATTTAATAAGTAAAAATTAGTTGTTTTAGTTTGTCCCCCAAAATTTCCCAATGTCCCCTTGTAATTTGGGTAGGGGGACACTGGTGTCCCCCAAAAATTCTGACCTAGGCACAACACTGCCCCCGATAGGGAGGCATCATAAATTTGACTTGTCCGTCCATCTGTCTGTCCGTCCGTCATTCCGTCCAAAAACTTTAACATTGGCCATAACTTCCTTATTACTTAACATATTCGCTTCATACTTTACCACAACATTCCTTGGTACATTACCTTTCTGTAGGCACATACTTTGGTGACCTTGACCCCTGGATGACCTTGACCTTGAACATAGATTGGCCATAATTTAAAATCAAAGCGGTGTCGGGGGCATTGTCATCTTACAGTGACAGCTCTTGTCTTATTTGAAAATTTTGTTAAAGAATCATGTAGAGCAGTGTCTATTCTAGGATTTAAAAAGTAGGACGGAATTTTGTTGAAAATCAACAACATAGCGACAAAGATGGGAATTTTTGCTCTTTCTCTATGTAAAGAAATCTCTATCATCTTCAAAGATGGAAGGGGGTGGGGGTGTTAAAAAGTATGTGCAAAAATGTGCAATCCCCCTCTTAGAATAGACACTGCCTAATCTGATCAGAAGGTATGGGCAAGCTGAAGTGCCATAAGAGCTGTCTTAACACATCCTTGTGAATGTGTTTTGCTGGAATTATTTGTTCCTGTAAGCCATTTATCATGTGACTGGCCAGGTTTGAGCCAAGATCTGAAAAAAGGGCCACATCTTAGACTACCATGTTTCTAGAAAAGCCTGTGCTGAAGTGCATCCCCTTATCTGTTGCCCTGACTGACCATATTTTATGTATGTTGTAGATGGAATAATCACTGTGCTATTTATAACCCATTACCAAACAAAATTTTGGACTGTTCCAATTTGAAAGGTGTAGCAGAAGACAATTTTGAAGTAAATAAAGAAAGGATTGGTGTACAATATAGCACAGAAAATATTGAGACAAAAGTAGAAACTGCTGGTTATCAGTAGTTTCTTCTTTTGTCTCATTGTTTTCCAAAGCCTTTTCTAATAAGGACGTCAAAAGCAGGTCTTGTTTAACCCATTACTACACAGTGATGCCTTTTGACTCCTTCACAGGAAAAGGCTTTGGAAAACAATGTGGAAAATAGAAGAATGTTTTCTAACTCAAACTGGAAATATTTTTAAAATTTCAGATACTTGAAATTGTCCTCTGCATCACCTTTCAAATTAGAAGTCTAAAATTTTGTCGACTGGTAATGGGTAAAAGTTCTGGAACAATACAGACAAAAAGTTTATGCCAATAAGTACCCACTACATAGAGTTTGGATTTGAAATACCAAATTTAGACGCCCTTTCTCGAATCTGTTGCGGCTGCTGCCATGGCGCAGTTGGTAGGGCATCTGCCTTTCATTCGAGAGGTCCCGGGTTTGATACCCGGTCGCGGCAAATACCCTTACGGCCAAAATGTCACCCATCAATGGTTCGATATTGTGAACCTGTGTGGGGGAGCAGCTGGAGGCTCGGTAAGGGTGTTATGGTAGTATTGGTATGAGAAACGACAGGAATCCATGGTTAGGTGCTCCAGCGGCCGCAATATGACCTTAGTAGTTGAAAACGGCGTAAAACCCCAATAAAACCAAAATCGAATCTGTTGCTTGCTCTGACTGACTATATTTTATGTATATTGTAGGTGGAATAATCACTGTACTGTTCAAAGTGCTAGAACAATACAGACAGAAAGTTTATGTTTCTCCCAGGGTGTTACAACAATCGTTGATGTATTTGAATCAAGGGTAAGTGTGTTTGTTTAGATTAAGATTTTTAAGTCCCCGTAGTGAAAGATAGAGGGCATATTGTTTTCCATATGTCTGTCTTGTCTGTCTGTCTGAAAACTTGACATAGGCCATTTCAGGGGCATTCATGTTTCACAAAAAAAATTGTTGGTTTATAACACATATTTATCTTTTTCAAACAAAATCTGATAAAATCAGTTTGCCATTTAGATTGTGAGAACAATACATACTGAAAGTTTATGTTCCCCATGTTTACAACAGATGTACGTATATAAAGGGTAAATGTGTTTGGAAAAAATAAGATTTTAGATATTTTACATCAATACACACTTTGAAATGCTGTTTTAAACCTTTTCAAATCTAAAAAAAAAATAGATTTGTTATTGAGTGGGATGTACTACTACTCCATGCAATGCTCTGAAAAATCTTGCTTCAATGCAAAATCTGTATTTTTGTCATGCTTATATAATTAATGTGTCGATTTTAATCAATTACCACACATTGACTCTTTTTGACACCCAAATGATAAAAGCTTTAGAAAACATTGTGAAAAATGAAGAAATTGCTTGTGACAAGCAATTTCTTCATTTACCAATATGTTTCTACCAAAAAAAGACCGAAAGATTTTGAATTTCCTTAACTTGAAACTGTCATCTGCAACATCTTTGAATTTGGACCTGACCAGTCCAAAATTTGTCGTTTGGTAATGGGTTAATTGAATCAAACATTTTTGTAGAGTGAGCCATGCATTTTCGTGGAAGTTTATCAAACCACACATTTTGCCGATAATCCAAGAGGTGATATTTCCGTTGATGTGCCACAGTGATGCGGATGAAGAGATGTGGAATACTGACCCACAAGAATATATCAGGGTGAAGTATGGTAGGTGTAAATAGTGAATTGTAGGCTTAACCTTTTGACTACCATCTATAGACAATATTTCCGTATATACCAGAGCCAGGGAAAAATTGAGGAAGTGGGAAAAATTCATAACTTACTTATTAAAACCTTTTTAAAGTAAACTACATGAATAAATCAAATGGTATGGCTTGCATTTATTTGGTACAGTCATTGTTACTCATAAGAGCCAGTTGGGGGCGGATGTGGTGCAGTGGTAATGCGCTGGACTTGAAACATAGGGATTGCTGATTCGATCCCCCGCTTCTCCAGTCTTTCGGATGAGACTTTAAATCGAGGTCCCGTCTCCATATGACCTTAGCTGTTGAGTGGGACGTAAAACTCCATACAATCCATACAAGAGCCAGTTGGGTTGGGCCTCCCATCCAAAAGCCATCTAATAGTTCATAACAGTTTGGTAATAATTTACCGGGTAACCCGAATACCGTTTGGCAGATGGCAAATGTGACGTCATACACAACATTGTACATGCATAGTATATACCGATCATAGAGTCTTTGTCATATACTAGCATTCTATAATATGCTATAGCTGTGTCGACGGAAAAAGATGTCTTGTATGGTTTACATAGAGATCAGAATGTGACTGAAATTTGTAAGGTGCTCCAGCTGCCACAATGTTACTGGATTCTTAAGTAAGTCTTGAAGTAGCATTGTACCACATTCAATTCAAAAGAACTTTTTAATTAATTACCACTCAATCAATGATTGATTTGAGACTCAGAGTGCTGCTGGAGGCTTAGATTGGATTTGCTCTAGTCATCGCAATATGAGTATATATGACCATAGCATTTTAATGTATTAAAGCCCTTTGTTATATTATCAACCATTTAATCTTTTAGATTAATTCGGAAACCTTGATGTAAGAATATCAATGTTGTTATGTATACAAGCTCATATTTATTTGGACCATTCTGATTACAGATGTATTTGAGGATTTCCTTTCACCTGTCATGGCAGCTCAGACCCTGTTTTATTCGTGCGCGTCCAAGAGAAAAGAGGTGTTACAGAAGTCTATAGGATTCTGTATGCAGATACTGCGTAGTGGCGAGATACCACCCAGACAGAAGGATGGGGCCTTACACATGATTGGAGCTGTCGCTGAAGTTCTATTGAAGGTGAGCGCATCAGACTCTCACTCGTGACTCGTGAGGTCCTGGTTTCGATCCCGGGTTACTGCAAATATCCTTTCTGACAAAATTGTCACCCGCTAATAGTTTGATAATTGTTAGCCTTTTGGACTTTTTGGATAGAAAACACTCTGGGAAATGAAGAAATTGCTTGTCACAAGCAATTTCTTCATTTTCCATGATGTTTTCCAAAGCCATCGTCCAAAATGTTGTCGTCTGGTAATGGTTATGCAGATATTGCGTAGTGGTAAGATACCACCCTGACAAGAGATGGGGCCGTACACATGATTGGAGCTGTGGCAGAAGTACTATTGAAGGTTAGCGCATAGAACTCTCACTCGTGAGGTTTGATCTCGGTTACGGAAAATATCCTTTCAGACAAATTTGTGTTCCACCAATGGTTTGATAAACGTTAACTTTTTGGAATTTTTGGAAAGAAAACATTGTGGGAAATGAAAAATTGCTTGTCACAAGCAGTTTCTTTGTTTTCTATGATGTTTTCAAAAGCCATTGTCCAAAATTTTGTCGTCTGGTAATTGGTACGCAGATATTGCGTAGCGGTGAGATACCGTCCAGACAGAAGGATGGGGCCTTACACATGATTGGAGCTGTCGCTGGAGTGTCGCTGCCATGGCGCGATCGCCAGTCATGGCAAATATGGTACTGGTATGTAATATGATAGGAATCCATGTTTAATTGCCCCAGCTGCAATATGACCGCAATATGACCGTAGAAGATGAAAGATTGAAAGCAATGTTAAACTTTCTTTAATCATTTAGATTCCAATAGGTCAACATACCGGGTAATACCTGCTCTGCTTAGTCTATCAGTCCAAATTTTTATGCCCGTATCGAAAGATCGGGGGCATATTATTATGCCCCCTTTCGAAGAAAATGGGGGTATATTGTTTTGCAAGTGTCGGTCGGAAGGTCGGTCGGTCGGTCGGTCCGTATGTCGGTCGGTCTGTCCGTAGACCAAACCTTGTCCGGAGCTTAACTCGAAAAGTATTAAAGGTAGAATCATGAAACTTCATAGGTGGATAGATCTCATTATGGAGAGGTGCAGTGCACAAGAACCGTAACTCTGCCGATCAAAATTTTTGAGTTATTGCCCTTTGTTGATTTTATAACTTGATTCTTGTCCGGAGCATAACTCAAAAAGTATGTAAGGTACAATCATGAAACTTTACAGGTGGATAGATCTCATTATGGAGAGGTGCAGTGCACAAGAACCGTAACTCTGCTGATCAACTTTTTTTGAGTTATTGCCCTTTGTTGATTTTCAAACTTGATTATTGTCCGGAGCATAACTCAAAAAGTATTTAAGGCAGAATCATGAAACTTAATAGGTAGATAGATCTCATTATGGAAAGGTGCAGTGCACAAGAACTGTAACTCTGCTGATCAACTTTTTTGAGTTATTGCCCTTTGTTGATTTTCAAACTTGATTATTGTCCGGAGCATAACTCAAAAAGTATGTAAGGTAGAATCATGAAACTTAATAGGTGGATAGATCTCATTATAGAGAGGTGCAGTGCACAAGAACCGTAACTCTGCCAATCAAATTCTTGGAGTTATTGCCCTTTGTTGATTTTTACACTTAATTCTTAACCTTGCCTATATCTCATGTCCTTTTACACATACAGCCTTGATATCTCACACATAGATACCTCCTATCAACATCGTTCAGATTTAACCATGACCTTGGACCTTGTGACCTTGACCTTGGAGTTTGACCAATTTTGAAAAAATTAAACCCGGCAAAAATCTCATGACCTTTTACAAATACAGCCTTGATATTTCACACATGGACACATCTTACCAAGACCTTTCATAATTGACCATGACCTTGGACTCTGTGACTTTGACCTTGGAGTTTGACCTACTTTTGAAAAACTTTAACCTGACCGATATATCATGTCCTTTTACACATACAGCCTTGATATTTGACACATGGAAACCTCCGACCAAGACCTATCACATACGACTATGACCTTGGACCATGTGGCCTTGACCTTGGAGTTTGACCTACTTTTAAATAAATTAAACTGGACCTATATCTTATGTGCTATTACACATACAGCCTTGGTATTTCACACATGGACACATCTTACCAAGACCTTCCACATTTGACCATGACCTTGGACCTTGTGACCTTGACCTTGGACTTTGACCTACTTTAAAAAAACTTTAATCTAGCCGATATATCATGTCCTTTTACACATACAGCCTTGGTATTTCACACATGGACACCTACGACCAAGACCTTTCACATTTGACCATGACCTTGGACCTTGTGACCTTGACCTTGGTGTTTAACCTACTTTAATAATACATTAATCTGGCCTATTTTTCATGTCATTTTACTTTTACAGCCTTGATATTTCACACATGGTCACTTCCAACCAAGATATTTCACTTTTGACCATGACCTTGAACCTTGACCTTGGAGTTTGACCTACTTTAAAAAAAACTTAAACTAGGCCTATATCTCATGTCCTGTTACCTATACAGTCTCAATATTTTACACATGGACACCCCCTACCAAGACCTTTCACATTTGACCATGACCTTGGCCTGTATGTCATTGACCTTTGATTTTTACATACTTTTAGAAATCTTTAACATAGCCTTTATCTTATGTCCTATTACACCTACAGCCTTGATATTTCACACATAGACACCTCCTACCAAGACCTTTCACATTTGACCATGACTTCGAATATTGCAACCTTGACCTTAGAGTTTGACCTACTTTTAAAAAGACTGAAACCAGGCATATATATCATGTCCTTTTAGACCTACAGCCTTGATATTTCACACATGGACACCTCCAACCAAGACCTTTCACATTTGACCATGACCTTGACATTTGGCCTACTTGTAAAAACTTTAACCTGGCCTATGTTTCATTTTACTTTTAAATATACAGCTTTGATATTTCACACATAGACACCTCCTACCAAGACCTTTCATATGTGACCATGACCTTGGACCTTGTTAACTTGACCTTGGACTTTGACCTACATCAAATGTAGGCCCTTGAGGGGGCATATATGTTTTACAAACATCTCTTGTTTTACTTGTGTCCGTCTGTCTGTCTGTTTGTCTTTCTGTCTGTCAGAAAACTTAACATTTGCCTTCTCTCCAAAAGTATTTGACATACAAAGCTCATATTTGGTATGCAACTTCCTTTCAATATCTATCTGTTCCACGAAATTGACCTTCCTCAAGGTCATCTGTGAACCCTTATCTACCCTTTACACGAAAACTTTATTTTAGAAAAATGGCCTTTTTGGGGGCATTGGTGTTTCACAAACACATCTTGTTTTATTATGCCCCCGATAGGGAGGCATCATAAATTTGACTTGTCCGTCCGTCCGTCTCTGTCCGTCCGTCCGTCCGTCCGTCCAAAAACTTTAACATTGGCCATAACTTCCTTATTACTTAACATATTCGCTTCATACTTTACCACAACATTCCTTGGTACATTACCTTTCTGTAGGCACATACTTTGGTGACCTTGACCCCTGGATGACCTTGACCTTGAACATAGATTGGCCATAATTTAAAATAAAAGCAGTGTCGGGGGCATTGTCATCTTACAGTGACAGCTTTTGTTAATGATATATAAGCAAATTTTATGTTACATTTGCATCAACCCATGTGTTAATGATGGCCCCCTTATTCTATTTTCAGAGAAAAATCTACAAAGATCAAGCAGAAATGATGTTGGTTAGCCATGTTTTCCCTGAGTTTACAAGTCAACATGGATTCTTGAGAGCTAGGGTAAGTAGGAATAGGATTCTTGTCTTCTAGATAGATATTCGTGTAGAAAAATGCAGCAAAATTGTGACGCCGGTGTTGATGCAAAACCTTGAAAGTTGAAACTACAGCTTTAATCAAGCTGTAGTTACAAGGTTTTACAATAACACTAACAATGAGCTCTTTAGTTTTAGAAGATGAAAGGGACATTGCATGCATCAGAACAAAATGGGTTCAGTGTTGGCATAGTTTTGTGGTGCATTGCTTTATGAATGATAAAGACGAAGAAGAAAAGAATTTTAGTGCTTGCACCAAGTTTTGTATTTCACTTCCTATTAAGCATGAACATTACTAGAAACTAAAATTAGAAGTAGGTAAAACAGCTACCCAGTACCATTCACAAATAATAATGCCTTTTGACACCCCTCAAGATAAAGGCTTTGGAAAACATTGTGGAAAATAAAGAAAGTGCTTTTGACAAGCAATTTCTTCATATCTCAAAATGTTTTCTACCATGAAGACCAAACAATTCAAATTCCATTCGCTTGAAATAGTCATCTGCAACCTCTAAAGGGGGGGTCTCACCCTATTAGAAATTCCCATAGGGTTGTGCCCACGCTCGGAATTTCATGAAATTTGGTATAAAGTTAGTATTCTTTATTACCACGTTATTCCCGAAATGTTTTTTTAAAAATCTTTTCTGGAAAATATTTTTTTAAGAATTTTAAGATTTTTGCTTAAAAATGGGGGTATCCTTACTTAACGAGGCCATATACACCCAGCTTTGTCGTATTCGAGCCAAATTGTCCCCAAAAATAATGTCTAATAATTTTTCATCGTGTATAAACCAGAATAGTATATATCACTCAACAAAAAACAATTTTCTAGAAGATTTTGTATGACCTCATCGCCAATTTTTTTTAGTTTTTAAGTATTTCGACCACATTTAATTCTTAATTTCACCTAGTTCCAGTTTTTGTCAACCTATAAAATTTACATAAAAATTGCCCTTATATATGCCCATGCTTATGGTAAAATATGAAGAAAAAATAAAACCGGTAACAGTGTTGTTTTTGAATTTAAGTGTAAAGGGTCCAGATTTCTAAGAATGTAAAATCTAAAAGTTTACTTAATTATTTTCAAAAACATTTGTAAATAGCTCATTATGCTTTGTTGTATCTTTATTTAACATAACCAACTTACACATGGCATCAATTTTAACTTTTTTTACACAAAAACATGATTTTAAAGAATAATGGACACATTGTCGTACCCCACCCACCAATAATATAATGGAAGAAAAAATCCCAAACAGCAGAGTAAATTGTAAAATGTGGGGGTGAAAAATAAAGGAGATGCATAATGTTACATATTTAATCTATTATGTCACCCTTTTTAACTTTCCTTTTTGGCTTATCAGCACTTAGACTACTTTCTTCTTCTTCCGGTTACAGTGCTGGGCCCTTATAAGAGCATTATCGCACAGTTATTAAAAATATAAACATTTTTTTCTTTTCTACACTGCTCAAGATAATAAAAAGAACACAAAAACAGGTTTTATTGTAAATTAATTGTGCCTTTGAATGCAAAACTGCTAATATTTCTATTATAATGATGAATTAGCCACTGCTTTGTTGACATATTATCTTTTTGATAATCTCAGATTTGAGAAGAACATGCATCATTTTCGCATGTTTGTATCAACAATATTGATACAAAAATGTTGTACGATGACTCCTCTTGCTATTCTGATTTAAGATTGGGGACTGATATCAATACTATGTAGGCAATACTGAGCTTTTGCTAGATGGGTACCATTAAAATCCGGGAGCATTCTAAGGTGCCGTTGTTCACAATTTTCATTATTTGACAAAGTTACCGGTTTCAAATTTTCACCAAATTCTGCATACGACTAGGAGACATATATGGCTAACCTTTTTATCAATTTCATAGGTTGACAAAGACGGGAACATACAAGTGAAATTATTTGAATTGAAGGTTTTGAAAATTTCTCGGCTGTTTTTCTGACAATTCCTGACCAAATAAATTTCTGAGAATTTTTTTTTGCATATTGGCATCAACATTGTTGGTACCAAAATGTTCTTCAATGACCCCTCTTGCTATTTTGATTCAAAATTTGGGACAGGTATCAAAACTAGGTAAGCAAAATTGGGCTTTTGCTAGACGGGTACCATTGAAATCCAGGAGCATGTTAAGATGCCGTTGTTCACAATTTTTATAATTTGACGATGTTACCGGTTTCAAATATTCACCAAATTTTGCATGCAAACAGGGATCATATATGGCCAACTTTCTTATTAATTCCATTGGTTGACAAAGACGGGAACATACAAAAGAGTTTGATTGAATGTTAGGTTTCATATAATTTTCTGTGTAGTTTTTCTGTCAATTTCTGACTAAATAGATTTCTGAGAAATTATGTGGCATTTTGCTATTAAAAATATTGGTCTGAAAATGTTCTACATGTTCTACAATAACTCTTCTTGCTATTCTTATTTAAAATTTGGGACTGATATCAAAACTAGGTAAGCAACATTGGGCTTTTGCTAGACGGGAACCATTGAAATCCGGGAGCATCTTTAGGTGTCGTTGTTCACAATTCTCATTATTTGACAACGTTACCGATTTCAAATTTTTACCAAATTTTTCATACAAACAGGGAACATGTATGGCCAACTTTTGTATCAATTTCATAGGTTGACAAAGACGGGAACATACAAAAATATTTGATAGAATTTTACGTTTTGAAAATTTCTCGGCTATTTTTCTGACAATTTCTGACTAAATAAATTTCTAAGAATTTTTTTGTTCATGTTGATATCAACAATATTGGTACCAAAATATTCTACAAATACTCCTCTTGCTATTCCGATTTAAAATTTGGGGCTGATATCAAAACTAGGTAAGCAAAATTGTGCTTTTGCTAGACAGGTATCATTGAAATCCGGGAGCATCTTAAGGTGCCGTTGTTCACAATTCTCATTATTTGACAATGTTACCGGTTTCAAATTTTCACCAAATTTTGCATACAAACAGGGAACATATATGGCCAACTTTCCTATCAATTTCATAGGTTGACAAAGATGGGAACATACAAAAATATTTGTTAGAATTTTAGGTTTTGAAAATTTCTCGTCTATTTTTCTGACAATTTCTGACTAAATTAATTTCTAAGAATTTTTTGCGCATGTTGGGACCAACAGTATTGGTATCAAAAGTTTCTACAATGACTCCTCTTGCTATTTGTATTAAAACTTGTGGATTTATACCAAAACTAGATAGCCAACATTGAGTTTTTGTAAGACGGGTATCAATGAAAACAAGGAACACTTTAAGGTGCCGCGTAAAGACCTATATGCACTCTTTGAGTAAAACGAATATATTTTTTGTAGTTCATAGGTCAGGGGCATTCTATGAGTAAAGTTACAAGAAAATCTGTGCGTGGGCGCAAATGAGACCCCCCCTTTGGACAAGTCTGAAATTTTATGGTCTGTTAATGGGTTAAAGTGGTTGTTTGGGAATTGGTAAAGGATTGAAATGTCACTATAATTATCAGATTTAATGTTCTCATTATACAGGCTTGCTGGGTTGTGCGATATTTTTGTGAGTTAAAATTCAAACAAGAGACAAACCTATACCAGGCCCTAGAACAAGCCAAAACTTGTTTGTGTACGGACAAAGAGTTACCAGTAAAGGTGGAAGCAGCCATTGCTTTACAGATGTTGATAACAGAACAGGACAAAGGTAGTAATCTTTAACACATTACCACAAAGATATGCCTTTTGACACCCCATAACATAAAGATTTAGGAAGTCATTTTAGAAATTGAAGAAATTGCTTGTGTCAAGCCCAAGCCATCATTCCAGTGGACTAGTGTCATAGTCAATGTGTTCCTAGTGCGTCTATCAGTCTTAAATCTTTCTTCTTTGAAGATCTCAAAAACTACTCGATAGATTTCAAGCATATTTCACAGGAATGGTCCTTAGGTGGCCAACTCTCAGATTCCTTCAAAGAATATTGAATGAACCAAATGGGCCTTAGTTATCTGCCCTTGAATGTCAAAAATAGCTGATTTTGTCTTTAATTTCACTTTTGAGAACTACAAATCACTGCTTTTCAACATAAAACTGGTGACTGTGTCAAGCTGCAGTTACGAGATTTTTGTAGAAAAGTAGTGCAATATTGAACAATCAAGACAAATTTGTCTTTTACAGCCAAGGTGTATATGAAGCCGCATGTAAAGACAGTGTTGTTAGAGTTACTTAATGTATTACGAGAGTCGGAGAATGATGATTGGACCGTACAGAGACTGTACATAGACTTGTGTGTACATACGTAGAAGATGTGATACCTATACAAAATGCGATATTTCATCAATATTATTTTGTTCATAAAACCTTATTTTGTGGGTACTCATTGGAATTGTCTCATCGAGACAATTGAAATGAGTACCCACAACATAGGGTTTGGATTTGAAAAAAAAAAAAAATAAAAAATCAAAGTATCTTAACCCCTTCTTATCTGTTGATGTTCATTGATACTTTTACAGCCAAGGTGTATATGAAGCCACATGTTAAGACAGTGCTGTTAGAGTTACTGAATGTATTACGAGAGACGGAGAACGATGATTTGACGGGCACCGTACAGAGACTTGTGTGTACATACGTAGAGGATACATATACAAAATGCAATAGTTCAGTTATTGTTCACCAAACCTTATTTTATGGGTACTCATTGGAATTGTCTCATCGAGACAATTCAAATGAGTACCCACAACATAGGGTTTGGATTTGAAATAAAAAAAAAATCAGATTATCTTAACCCCTTCTTATCTGTTGATCTTCATTTATACTTTTACAGCCAAGGTGTATATGAAGCCGCATGTAAAAACAGTGCTGTTAGAGTTACTGAATGTTTTACGAGAGACGGAAAATGATGATTTGACGGGCACTGTACAGAGACTTGTGTGTACATACGTAGAAGATGTGATACCTATACAAAATGCGATATTTCATCAATATTATATTGTTCATCAAACCTTATTTTGTGGGTACTCATTGGAATTGTCTCATCAAGACAATTCAAATGAGTACCCACAACATAGGGTTTGGATTTGAAATAAAAAAAATCAAAGTATCTTAACCCCTTCTTATCTGTTGATCTTCGTTTATATTTTTACAGCCAAGGTGTATATGAAGCCGCATGTAAAGACAGTGCTGTTAGAGTTACTGAAAGTATTACGAGAGACGGAAAATGATGATTTGACGGGCACCGTACAGAGACTTGTGTGTACATACGTAGAAGATGTGATACCTACACAAAATGCAATATCTTATTTATTGTTCATCAAACCTTATTTTGTGGGTACTCATTGGAATTGTCTCATCGAGACAATTCAAATGAGTACCCACAACATAGGGTTTGGATTTGAAATAAAAAAAAAATCAGAATATCTTAACCCCTTCTTATCTGTTGATGTTCATTTATACTATTACAGCCAAGGTGTATATGAAGCCGCATGTAAAGACAGTGCTGTTAGAGTTACTGAATGTATTACGAGAGACCGAGAACGATGATTTGACAGGCACCGTACAGAGACTTGTGTGTACATATGTAGAAGATGTGATACCTACACAAAATGCAATATCTTATTTATTGTTCATCAAACCTTATTTTTTGGGTACTCATTGGAATTGACCAAACGCCGATCGACAGATCGCTCCGCCCAACATAGAATTTAAGGCAAACAATGTGCATGTGGTCGGTAATAGGGAACGATTTTATCCAGTTAATCGTGACTTAAATTTGGACAAACAAAGTAGTATTTCGTAGTTGTTGTTATAAAATCTCGTAACTAAGGCTTTATTTAAGCCGTAGTTACGAGATTTTATAGGAACACCGACGCGGTTTATCAAAATATAACTGTGAACCTAGTCTATTGTTAGCACAAAATTCTTTGCCATTGGTATGTCGATTGTTTTGATTGTCAGTCGATAAATCGATACAAAACCACGTGAAACGATGAACAATTGGGGCATAACATTTTTGTGATCGTCCATTGGCTAATCGATGTTTTTGATTGACAGTCGGCGTTTGGTCAATTGTCTCATTGAGACAATTCAAATGAGTACCCACAACATAGGGTTTGGATTTGAAATAAAAAAAAAATCAGAATATCTTAACCCCTTCTTATCTGTTGATGTTCATTTATACTATTACAGCCAAGGTGTATATGAAGCCGCATGTAAAGACAGTGCTGTTAGAGTTACTGAATGTATTACGAGAGACCTAGAACGATGATTTGACAGGCACCATACAGAGACTTGTGTGTACATATGTAGAAGATGTGATACCTACACAAAATGCAATATCTTATTTATTGTTCATCAAACCTTATTTTTTGGGTACTCATTGGAATTGACCAAACGCCGATCGACAGATCGCTCCGCCCAACATAGAATTTAAGGCAAACAATGTGCATGTGGTCGGTAATAGGGAACGATTTTATCCAGTTAATCGTGACTTAAATTTGGACAAACAAAGTAGTATTTCGTAGTTGTTGTTATAAAATCTCGTAACTAAGGCTTTATTTAAGCCGTAGTTACGAGATTTTATAGGAACACCGACGCGGTTTATCAAAATATAACTGTGAACCTAGTCTATTGTTAGCACAAAATTCTTTGCCATTGGTATGTCGATTGTTTTGATTGTCAGTCGATAAATCGATACAAAACCACGTGCAACGATGAACAATTGGGGCATAACATTTTTGTGATCGTCCATTGGCTAATCGATGTTTTTGATTGACAGTCGGCGTTTGGTCAATTGTCTCATTGAGACAATTCAAATGAGTACCCACAACATAGGGTTTGGATTTGAAATAAAAAAAAAATCAGAATATCTTAACCCCTTCTTATCTGTTGATGTTCATTTATACTATTACAGCCAAGGTGTATATGAAGCCGCATGTAAAGACAGTGCTGTTAGAGTTACTGAATGTATTACGAGAGACGGAGAATGATGATTGGACTGGCACTGTACAGAGACTTGTGTGTACATATGTAGAAGATGTCATATACAAAATGCAAAAGTTCAGTTATTGTTCACCAAACCTTATTTTATGGGTACTCATTGGAATTGTCTTATCGAGACAATTCAAATGAGTACCCACAACATAGGGTTTGGATTTGAAATAAAAAAAAAAAATAAAAAATCAAAGTATCTTAACCCCTTCTTATCTGTTGATGTTCATTGATATTTTTACAGCCAAGGTTTATATGAAGCCACATGTTAAGACAGTGCTGTTAGAGTTACTGAATGTATTACGAGAGACGGAAAACGATGATTTGACGGGCACGGTACAGAGACTTGTGTGTACATATGTAGAAGATGTGATACCTATAGCTGTGGAAATGATGACACATTTGGTATGTTTTTATGCTCCCCAAAGGGCTAGCAGGGTTTTCCCTGGCACACAAACTTGTGCGTTTTGGCGCAGTTTTAACTGAAATGCCCCTCTAAAAATTATCAACAGGGACATGAAGAAACAATGTTACAATGGGTATGACCCCCAAATTTGAAGACCAGGCGGACATCATGACCCCCTCCAGGAAAAGTCTAGGGAAAACACTGTTACTATGTCTGTCTGTCCCTCAGTATGTCCATCGGTCAGTCATGAGCGTTTTCTTCACAGCGGCTCAGCCAAATTTGATGAAACTTCATATATGAATTCTTCAAGATCTTATGCAGGGGCCTTTTTCACATTTTGAATATCATTATGGTTCATACAATATAAAATAGTCCTTAAAAATGGCACCCTGGCATGAGAAAGACATTACATACATTCTGGCCTTCAAAAGACTAAAAAGTCCTTAAATTCTATTTAAAATGCCTTAAATTTTGAAAACAAAGCAGTTGTAATTTTTTCATTGATCATTTCTAATGAAAAATTAAAAACGCTATTCGTCTCAACGTTGAGCCAATCCCAGAGCTGAATCTAGCGCGCGGGATTGCGGGATTCATGCAGTAATTTATTGCATGCCGCAAAAAACGATAGGCTGTGCAGGACAAGTCACACACATTTCTTACGGTTGGCACATTTTTTATCAAGCATCGCGTAATAACATAAGTTCATTTAACAGGTTTCTGAAAAACTGATTACTGAGAAAACCCCCGCAAATCTATATTTATATAGCGTTTTATATCTCCCCTCAAAAAGATCGATATTTGTCTTCCAAATGGTGTAAATTTATGTTCGAGATTTACTCAGAAATAGGGAAAAATTAACGAGTTGAAATAAGGGGGAACAGCAGTGAAAATTTCATAATTTTTAGCTCAACTTTTAGAAGAAAATGAGAGCTTATACTGTCACCCGGGCGTCGGCGTTGGTGTTGGCGTTGGCGTTGCAACAAAGGTTAAAGTTTTTTCAAACATCAATAACTTCCATACTATCAAAGGGATTCAACCCAAACTTGGAATACTTATTCACCATCACACCCTCTACCTTACTATCAGGGCCCATGACCCTGGCTCCACTATATTTGGAGTTATGCCCCCTTTATACTAAGCAACTTAGAAAGTCGAGCGCGCGGTCTTCGGACAGCTCTTGTTAATTGTTACGGTGATAAACAAAATGGCGGTCAAAACAAACATGAAGAAGAAACACCACGCTAAAATCGTTTGTAATCCCTTTAATTGATTGAATGATACATGTATGTTATCATTAGGGCACATAACAAAAATGGCTGACAGGACGAAGAAGTGCCGCCTTAAAAATCATTTCTATCACATAAATTGTTTGAATAATACCAAGTGATCCTCCTTGTAGTAGTGGTTTACATGGTGAATTTTGCCCCGAGTACTACGATTGAAATTGAAGTAAGTGTTTAGAATTGCAACTTTATAAAATATGTACAAAATTGGTGGTACTCCATCGGAAGAAGCGGATTTTTCTACAGCCTGAGACGATGGAAATCAAAGAGAAGATTTTCAAAAGCAAAATTAAAAACGATTTTGTGTTGCAAATAATTTGCTACAACCTGTTCTTTATTTCTATGAAGTGTATTATCTGAACTTTAAACAACCAATCAATCAAATAACCTGAACATATTAAGTTTGTTATTTGAACAACAGTTATCTAAAAAGACTGGTTAGACAAGAGCTAATAATAAAAGAGTGAAGGTAAGTTTCATATAGTGGCTTTCGTTACAATGTAATTCTAACTTAATTTTCTGTGACTCTAGCATGAATCCTGTTGGCCCACATTTTGAAGTATGGTGTGGTAGTTGGCCCACTTTTGTGAAAACCTAGATTCAGCTCTGAATCCTGTATTCAATATCTAGTGATAGTTTCAGATAGAGATTTGAAAAGAAATGGCAAAAGGAGAAAATGCTGTGTATCAACATTTTCTTCTCTTGCCTCAATGTTTTCCCAAGCCATTTCTATTTTAGATGTCAAACTAGGAAAGAATATTGGAAATTTCAATTTGATGTATGTTTTTTCCAGGCGGAGACATTTTCACAAGTGTTACAGAGTGACGCGGATGGCTCAGAGGAGAAGGCAATCACCGCTCTTGGTATATTAAATACCATGGAAACTATATTATCTGTGATGGAAGAACAAAAAGAGGTAGTGTTTTGACTTTGTCTAGGATTTGAACCCTTCCCCATACAGCAGACTTTAAGGATGGTCTAATTAAAAGCTCAGGAAGACAACAAAGTGGTTGTTGATAAATATTACATTTGTGTTCAGTATAGCAGAGAAATATTTAGACAAAAGGAGAAAATGCTGATCATCAGCATTTTCTTCTTTTGTCTCAATGTTTTCCCAATTTTTTTATATCAAGGATGTTGGAAACCATGTCCTGGTTTCTCGAAAAAACTTAAGTACTTTCTAAGACTAAAATCTGAGCACCATACTCAAATCACACAAAATCCATGTGAACTTCAATCAAATACCAGGGGTGTGGAAATATGGAATTTTTCCACTTGTCCTCGGACAAGTTGAACTCAAATTTCTACTTGTCCGAAGGCAAAGTTTACTTGTCCAGAAAAAAACAACATCTAGACAGGAAAATAATATTTAAACTTAATTTTAACTCTATTTTCAGTTAACATATAAAACTGAATGAATACAATTCAAAAACATGTTTACCTTTTAAAATTAAAAAGTGCTTTGATTGAAATGGATTTTTTACATACGGATCATGAGCAAAAATAAGATTAAAATTTCGTTTTTATCACATTTTGATCCCCTTTATATGCACTTGCCCACGGACAAGCTCACTTGAAAAAAGCCCTTGCCCGTCCACCACAAAACCCAGGTCGGGCAAGTCGGGCATGTGAATTCCACACCTCTGCAAATACCCTTCAACGTGGGAGAGTATTCCATTGAAGTTGAGCATGTACTCATGAGTATGTACTTAAGTTTTTAGCTCACCTGAGCACATAGTGCTCAAGGTGAGCTATTGTGGTCACTTTTTGTCCGTCCGTCCGTCCACAATTTCGTGTTTACACTCTAGCATCTACAAAAATAAGCCAATCTTGACCAAACTTGGTCAAAACATGTATGACCATTAGATCTCGGATGAGTTCGATTATGGGTCAGATCGAACAAGAAAGTCAGGAGTTATCTGCCCTTGAATGCGAAAAATACCTAGTTTTGACATTGTTTACACTCTAGCATCTACAATTATTGATCAATCAAGACAAAACTTGGACATAATGTTGCAGGCCATAAGATCTCAGATGAGTTCGATTTTCAGTCTGATCTTACCAGAAAGTAGAGAGTTATGTACCCTTGAATTCAACAAAATTGCCATTTTTGGCTGTTTTCGACCTTGTTTACACTCTAGAATCTACAATTATTTATCAATCAAGACAAAACTTGGACACAATGTTGGGGATTATGAGATCTCGGATGAGTCTGATTTTCAGTCTGATCTGATAAGAAAGCCAAGAGTAATGTGCCCTTGAATTTGACAAAATTGCCATTTTCGACTGTTTTCGACCTTGTTTACACTCTAGAATCTACAATCAATGACCAATCAAGACAAATCTTGGACACAATGTTGGCTATCATTAGATCTCAAATGAGTTTGATTTTCAGCCTGATCTGACTAGAAAGTCGAGAGTTATGTGCCCTTGAATTTGTTAAATTGCCGTTTTCAGCTGTTTTCGACCTTGTTTATACTCTAGAATCTACAATTACTGATCAATCAAGACAAAACTTGGACACAATGTTGGGGATTATAAGATCTGGGATGAGTTTGATTTTCAGTCTGATCTGAATAAAAAGTCGAGAGTTATGTGCCCTTGAATTTGACAAAATTGTTGTTTTCGGCTGTTTTCGACCTTGTTTATACTCCAGAATCTACAATCATTTAACAAACAAGACAAATCTTGGACACAATGTTGGGCACCATAAGATCTTGGATGAGTTCGATTTTCACAATGTTATTGACCATAAGTTGGTTTTGAGTCTTAAAGTCATAAATATTTATTGAATTGAACAAAAGTGTTGCTCATATCATTTTGGTTCAGGTGAGCGATATAGGACCATCATGGTCCTCTTGTTTTTGAGAAACCAGGGCCTGGTCTTGTTCGTGTCATGCTGATAACCAGCATTTTTATACGCCCGAAGGGTGGTATTATGTTATGGCCCTGCTCATCTGTCCGTCCGTCCGTCTGTCCGTCCGTCCGTTAGCAATTTCTTGTGTGCGCAACTCCTACAGTTTTGAATGGAATTTGATCAAACTTGCCACAATGAATCTCCATGGTGTCTAGTTGTGCATGCCGCTTACAGAATTCAATTATCTCTTTTCGTTCTTGAATTATCTGCCCTTGATTTAAAAAAAAATGCCCATTTTCTTGTGTGCGCAACTCCTCCTACAGTTTTGATCAGAATTTGATCAAACTTGCCACAATGAATCTCCATGGTGTCTAGTTGTGCACACTGCTTACGGAATTTAGATAACTGATTTCGTTCTTGAATTATCTGCCCTTGAATTTAAGAAAAAATGCCCATTTTCTCAAAAATGCCCATTTTCTCCCGTGCGCAACTCCTACAGTTTCAACCGGAATTTAATCAAACTAGCCACAATGAATCTCTATGGTGTCTTGTTGTACAAATAAAACTTTGATAACTTTTCATGTTTGAATTATCTGCCCTTGAATTGAAAAAATGGCCAATTTTACTGACAAGCCCCTCTCGGGCGTATATGCGCTGCTCTGCGAAGCTCTTGTTTCTGTATGCCTCAATAATCTCTGTATTTTACTATACAAATATTATATTTTGGTCTAGACCTATTTTGCTATTTAGCTATTTTAAAAAGCTTTCAAATTGTATCAGCCTAATATTTTGAATTGTGAGGACTTAGTTTGACTTGAATATACTTTGTCTACTCACCAGAGTTGTTTGAATGATTTATGCACAACATTAGTTTAGTTGAAAATTGGTCAAGCATAGAATGTCAATGTCTTTCTTACCAAGATTGCTAATTTGTATTTTTGTGTCGTATTGCAGATTTTAATACAATTAGAAGGAATAGTGCTAAATGTGATAGGAATTATACTCCAACAAAATATTGTAGGTAAGCTACCTTTTGATCAATAAGCCTAGCCCGGATAGCTTCGTCAATAACATAGGAGTCTATCAATCTAGGGGTCCTGGGTTAGAACCCAGGCTTGGTAAATAGCCTTTCTGACATTCGACAAAAGATGCTTAAAAATCATCAAAGTGAGAGAGCAGCTTGAGACTTGGATTGAATAATGTAGTTGTATTGGTGATGGAACTTCCAGGATTCCATTGTTATATGGTCCCTCAGCTGCAATATGACCATAGCAGAGTTTTGAATAGAAACTAGCATACAATTAAAAAGATGAATTTCTGACAAAGTTGGCTATGTAATTCAAATTAATGGTGTGCTTAATTCTTTACTTTACACTTTATACCCGATAATGCATACAATGTTTATTGCTTTTTCAGATTTTTATGAAGAAGTGCTGTCCCTGATATACAGTTTAACAAGTACACATATCACTGTACATATGTGGCAAGTGTTCCACATGTTACATGAAATGTTTAAAAAGGATGGGGTTGATTTCTTTACTGGTAAGTCAGGCCTATATGTCCAGTTTGATTAGAATCTTAAGTGTTTGTTACAATCTGTTGTTTGTCCTTATAAATCATGTGTCTTCAGAGATTTTTAAAAATCTCTGAAGATGCTCGATTTATATGGACGCAGATTGGGTTGTAAGAGAGGCTCTTATGTGCTCCTTGCATCCTAAAAGATGCAGAATGGTCTTAGGGAAGAATTGTCTGGTCAATTTTTTTGCTACATTCATTTTGCGTCATGTTTGTGTCCACCAAAGATGTACTTTGTATGTGGGTTACATGTGCATGCAACACACGACTAGGTCTGCCCTAACTTTTAGATGCAGACAATTGCATGTAAGAGAGGTTTTAGATGTTTTGTACTCATGTATCTAATATGGAAACATTTTATCTACCATTGTCTGTCTGTCTGTCTGCCCATAAATATAACACGAAAACTTTACAATGCTTAAAAAAAAGAATAATACCTCTTCTGGGACATTGGTGTTTTTCACTAATACATATTTTTTTTGAAAAAAAGGAAAAAAAGAATGAGGTAGATTGATCATCAATACTGATACTTAAGGTGTTTTGGATAAAGCGTTTTTAAGACCGAGACTTTGACCGAGCTGTTCCGAATGCTCCATATTTATACAAATGACGTCATTATGACGTCATTTGTAGAAAGTATGGAGCATTCGGAACACCGCGGTTTATGAATTATGGAGTGTTCAGAACAACTCGGTCAAATCTCTTTTATATTGTTTGTACAGAGTTGACCGAGGGGTTCCGCACGAAGGATAGGGTAATGGCGCCTCCCATTGAGCGACTTAAAAAACTTGGTCGAAAGAATGCTTTATCCTAAAATATCTTAAGAAATCTCAAGATATCTCAAGAAATCTCGCTCTAAAGAACGCACCTCAGAATTTTCTGTCTGCAATTTTGTAACAATAGGATTTGAAAAAAGGTAAATGAAATATTGCATTTTGAAAGGCTAAAATCCCAAAAGTTCTAATATTGCTCCTTTTCAACAAAAACCTTGTAACTGCTGCTTATAACAAGCTGCAGTTACAAGTTTTTGTTGAAAAGTGACTAGCCCCGTATTTTGTATTGTAGATATGATGCCAGCTTTCCACAACTACATAACTGTTGACACCCCAACATTTTTGTCCGATCCAAAATACCTAGAAGCAATCTATGATATGTGCAAACAGGTTGGTATTTTGCTCATTTATACAAAGCTCATTTTGACTTACAAATTCTTGTAACTGTTTCACTATCCAGAAATTCACAATGTTCTTGGGCATTAAAAAGCATAACTTGCATCAGAATTGCTTGAAATTTTTAGATACAGTAGTTTGTAATGTCATCATGAGGGTGCCTTATAAAATATAGAAAGTGAGCAAATGATTCTCAATGCATATGTAATTATCTTGCACTTCTAGAAGCTTACCAGGGTTCGACACTAAGGGGACTTTATGAGTCTGAAACTCCCTAAAATTGGCATGACTCCCTGATTTTGAATCTAGGGAGGGTGTCCGACTCCTAAGAAAGTATACTGAACATATCAGCTAAAATGATGCAAAATGATAAATAAGCTCTTGATAAAAGGACCATTTGTCCTGTATCCGTCCTTTAGTATTTCTTAAAGTCTGTTGACACTAGATTAGCAATGACCAGCATTTTATAGGCACCATACACACTGGTGGTGAACTCGGCCAAAGCGTGGGACGTTTTTTCGCGATCATAGTATTTCGTCGGTGTTGTTATAAAATATCGTAACTACGGCTTCGATAAAGCCGTAGTTACGAGATTTTATAACAACACAGACGGTTTGTCAATACATATCGTTAAACCCAGTCTATTTTTAGAGTAAATTCATTGTTATTAGAAAAACTATCCAATCAGATCTTAAAACTCACATTTAAACGCAAAATATCTGTACCTTGTAGTAGCGAAAAAAGTCCATCGCTTTGGCCGAGTTCACCACCAGTGATACATGTAACAGTAAATGTTTACCTTTTTATTCGGACTACCTAATTTTCCGCTAGACTCTCTAGGTTCTCAGGAATGGAGACCAGCCGACTCATTGAATTGAAATTTGAAAAGTTATCTTTAACCGTGCTTACTATCATTTCTGCCCACAGGTATTATCAGCTGATGTTGGTGAAGATGCAGAATGTCACGCAGCTAAACTGTTAGAAGTTATACTATTACAATGTCCAGGGAAAGTTGATCAGGTTAGCAACAATTTTAACCCTTCTCATGCTCTTTGCAGTGCTTGGTTAGCTGAGTCGGTAATGTCTGAGTCTGTCAATCCAGGGGTTGTGAGTTCTATCCCTGGCTCGGCCAGTATCCATTCTGACATTTGACATCAGTCATTTGTCTCTATACCAAGCCCTGACAGCTCAGTCGGTAATATTGGAGTCTATCAATTCAGGGGTCAAGAGTTCAAACCCATGACTCGCCCAGTATCCATTCTGATATTTGACAAAAGTCATGTGTCTCTTACCAATGGGTGTGAATCATCTATGTGAGAGAGCAGCTGGAGGCTGTGTTTGGATATCATGGTTGTACTGGTGTAAGAAATACCAGGAATCTACGGTTTGGTGCTCCAGCCTATGCAATATGACCTTAGCAGTTAAAAAGGCATTTAATCCTAATAAATCAATCTCTGTATGTCATATTCCTGTTGTGTTTAAAGCTTTTACTGGCAGTATAGGCTAAGATCAGCCTGCACAGACGTGCAGTTTGATTATAGCCTACACTTCCTGCTTTCTGCTTAATTATTGCGACAAAAACTTGAGATAAACCTACTGAAATGTCTCTAAAACTGGCCATTTGTTTGAAACAAAATTTTAAGTCAGCAGGACAAGGGTTAAGATATTATTTCTGAGCCTGGTTGTATAACTGTTCGTTAGTATTAACCCCTTCGCTGCCAGAGATTTATTTCAAAAGGCTCCGTATTTGCCAGGCCATTTCTAGAAAATTTGAAAAGAAATGGTGTTTTCGTTAAAAATCAGCATGAAATATATATAATTCTTTATGAAAACCATATAAAACTTACCAAAGTATTGTTTTCAATCTTTAAATCCACCATTTTAGTCTCATTTTCAGATATTTTTGCAAAAAACTTATTTGACGAAAAACTGGTATACCCGTCCCGGGGAACATTGAGACTTTTTTCGCAGGACGGGTATACTCGTCCCAAGGCAGCGAAAGGGTTAACCAAATGCTTTATTTCTTGGTTTGGTTCAATTTTCTGATGGGAGTTATCATATCATATTTCCAGATTTTGATTACATGAAAAGCTGAAATCTTGTTATGTCATCTTTATCATCCAAGTTTTTGTTTTATAAGACAAAGGATTTATAATAAAGAAATGTATTGTATTGGTTTTGTATTACTTAAAGTTCAAGCGAATTTCGTTACAGATCGTGAGGCCTTTCATCGAGTTAACTTTGGAGCGACTAACACGCGAAGTGCTGACGTCAGAGTTACGAACAATGTGCTTACAAGTTGTGATCGCTGCCTTATATTACAATTCCAGTTTATTATTTGAGACTCTGAAATCTTTAGAAATTCCAAATGTGCAAGGATCAGTTATACAGCAGTTCTTAAAACAGTGGTTACACGATGTGGATTGTTTCTTAGGGTATGTAAAGTATAGAGCAACAAACAGGGTGTGCTATGACAATATGAAGTCATTATATAGGCTGAAAAGTATTCCTTGAGAAATACGTTTGAAAAAATATTGTCCTTGCTGAAATTATGGGTAAGCTTTTGGGCACAAAACCTATAAAAGTACAATTTAGAAGTTCACACAACATCAGCATTTTTTCAGGCGATGTCTTAGTCTTTCTGCAGCTGAAAGTGAGGAATTTTTCCCCTTTGTAACCTATTGGTATAGAAAGAATACCACGAAAAGTTAACGACATTGTCCAAAAAGTTTCAGCAACACATGAACCTCAAAATGGACACACTATTGGGTATTCTACCAAAGTGACCAAAATGTGTGAATGTTTTCTTTTCAATGTAAGATTTTGAGATATGGGCACAATTTAAAGCATAAAAATGGCAATTCACTTATTGCTATTCTTTTAGGAATGAAATGCCCTTAGTCCTAGGAATATTTCTGCTAGACAAAATTTTTTATTTTATTATACTAAAAATTTAAATGAAATTAATCCTACATGCTATTTTACAAGGATGGTTTTTCAGATTTCAATGTTCATAGAAACTTTTGTTGTGGGAACTCATTGGAATTGTCTCTTACAGATGATTCTGATGAGTACCCACAACAAAGAGTTCAAAATTAGAATAAAATACTTTGAATGTCTGAATTCATTTTGTTGTTCTGTACACATATTTACACTACTCTTCGACTTTGTAGACTACATGACAGAAAGTTGTCAGGAAATTTTCAAAGTTATCAGGTAATTTAAGAAAAAATATGTGGAATGCTGCATTCAACTGACTCTTATCTGTTGCTCTGTATACAATTTTGTCATTGGTGTTATTGCAAAATCTTGTAACTCCAGCTTGATAAAGCTGGAGTTACGGGGTTTTGCAATTAAACACCAACATTATATTACCTTTGTAGACTTCATGACAGAAAGATCTGTATGTTGGGACTGTGCAATTTACTTGGGTTGATTGAGAGTCGACCAGCAGAAGTGAACGATGTTGGGCCACAAATACTACCAGCCTCACTTATACTATTCCAAGGCCTTAAACGAGCTTATGAAAGTAAGTCTGTCATTAACCCATGCCCAAATGGTAAAAAATTTAGCCTTGTCTAAATTCTAAGATATTGCAGGAGACAATTTTAAGTGAATGAAATTTTAAATTTTATGTTCTTTTTGCCTAGAAAACATTGTGGAAAATGAAGAAATTGCTTGTCACAAGCAATTTCTTCATTTTCCACAATGTTTTCAAAAGCCTTTAATTTGTGGGGCGTCAAAAACATCACAATTTACTGGGTTTGATTGAGAGTCGACCAGCAGAAGTGAACGATGTTGGGCCACAAATACTTCCAGCCTCTCTTATACTATTCCAGGGCCTTAAACGAGCTTATGAAAGTAAGTCTTACATTAACCCATGCCCAAATGGTAAAAAATTTAACCTTGTCTATATTCAAAGATATTGCAGGAGACAATTTTAAGTCAATGAAATTTTAAATTATATGTTCTTTTTGCCTAGAAAACATTGTGGAAAATGAAGAAATTGCTTGTCACAAGCAATTTCTTAATTTTCCACAATGTTTTCAAAAGCCTTTAATTTGTGGGGCGTCAAAAAACATCACAATTTACTGGGTTTGATTGAGAGTCGACCAGCAGAAGTGAACGATGTTGGGCCACAAATACTTCCAGCCTCACTTATACTATTCCAGGGCCTTAAACGAGCTTATGAAAATAAGTCTTACATTAACCCATGCCCAGATGGTAAAAAATTTAGCCTTATCTAAATTCAAAATTCAAATATATTGCAGGAGACAATTTTAAGTGAATGGAATTTTAAATTATATGTTCTTTTTGCCTAGAAAACATTTTGCAAAATGAAGAAATTGCTTGTCACAAGCAATTTCTTAATTTTCCACAATGTTTTCAAAAGCCTTTAATTTGTGGGGCGTCAAAAAACATCACAATTTACTGGGTTTGATTGAGAGTTGACCAGCAGAAGTGAACGATGTTGGGCCACAAATACTTCCAGCGTCTCTTACACAATTTCAGGGCCTTAAACGAGCATATGAAAGTAAGTCTGTCATTAACCCATGCCCAAATGGTAAAAAATTTAGCCTTTTCTAAATTCAAAATTCAAATATATTGCAGGAGACAATTTTAAGTGAATGAAATTTTAAATTCTATGTTCTTTTTGCATAGAAAACATTGTGCAAAATGAAGAAATTGCTTGTGACAAGCAAATTTCTTCATTTTCCACAAGGTTTTCAAAAGCCTTTAATTTGTGGGGCGTCAAAAAATATCACAATTTACTGGGGTTGATTGAGAGTTGACCAGCAGAAGTGAACGATGTTGGGCCACAAATACTTCCAGCCTCACTTATACTATTCCAGGGCCTTAAACGAGCTTATGAAAATAAGTCTTACATTAACCCATGCCCAGATGGTAAAAAATTTAGCCTTTTCTAAATTCAAAATTCAAATATATTGCAGGAGACAATTTTAAGTGAATGAAATTTTAAATTTTATGTTCTTTTTGCATAGAAAACATTGTGGAAAATGAAGAAATTGCTTGTGACAAGCAATTTCTTCATTTTCCACAATGTCTTCAAAAGCTTTTAATTTGTGGGGCGTCAAAAAGCATCACAATTTACTGGGTTTGATTGAGAGCCGACCAGCAGAAGTGAACGATGTTGGGCCACAAATACTTCCAGCCTCTCTTACACAATTTCAGGGCCTTAAACGAGCTTATGAAAGTAAGTCTTACATTAACCCATGCCCAAAAGGTAAAAAATTTAGCCTTATCTAAATTTAAAATTCAAATATATTGCAGGAGACAATTTTAAGTGAATGAAATTTTAAATTTTATGTTCTTTTTGCCTAGAAAACATTGTGGAAAATGAAGAAATTGCTTGTCACAAGCAATTTCTTCATTTTCCACAATGTTTTCAAAAGCCTTTAATTTGTGGGGCGTCAAAAGATATCACAATTTACTGGGTTTGATTGAGAGTCGACCAGCAGAAGTGAACGATGTTGGGCCACAAATACTTCCAGCCTCTCTTATACTATTCCAAGGCCTTAAACGAGCATATGAAAGTAAGTTTTACATTAACCCATTGCCAGACGGTACACTCATTAAACTTCATGGATAGATTTCATAATAGATAAGTGCAGTGCATAAGAGCCGTTACTTGGCTGATCATATATTTGAAGTTATTGCCCTTTGTTGATTTTACTTGATAAAATACTACCATTTGACTGCTTCAATTGTTAAAGGTAGGCCCTTTAGGGGGCATATATGTTTCACTAACATCTCTTGTCTTAAAACATCCTAAGAAATCTGAAAAAAAAAACTAAGAAAGCACCTGCTCATAACTAGGAAAACATGTGGATTTATTCATTGAACTTATTATTGATAAATATGTAGAAATTAATAATACATTTTATGACATTATTTTCAGCTCGTGCAGAAAATGAAGATTCGGACTCAGATGATGATGAAGACGATGAAGAGTATGGGGATAATGGTAAATATATTGTCTGTCTGAACCCTTCCCCATACTAAAAAAATTATGGTGGTTTAAAGCTGCTGAAGAGGACATGATATTTGATAGCATTTCTTTGCATTATAGTTCAGATTAGAAGGTGTAAATGCTTTTTATACGCCGCCGGAGGCGGACGTATATTGGCGTCATCTTCTCCGTCTGTCCGTCCATCCGTCCGTCCGTCCGTACGTACGTCCACTTTTCTTGTCAACGCAACTCCTCCTAAGTTTCTGGCTGGATCTTCTTGAAACTTGGTCAATGTTATCACCTCAATTGGTAGATGTGCATGAAGGAAGGATTTTATGGTTCGTTGATTTTTGCCTGAGTTATGCCCCTTAAAAACTTAGTCTCTGGGGCTTATTGAAATTGCAGCCTTGTCAACGCAACTCCTCCTAAGTTTCTGGCTGGATCTTCTTGAAACTTGGTCAATGTTATCACCTCAATTGGTAGATGTGCATGAAGGAAGGATTTTATGGTTCGTCGATTTTTGCCTGAGTTACGCCCCTTAAAAATTTAGTCTCTGGAGCTTATTGAAATTGCAGGCTTGTCAACGCAACTCCTCCTAAGTTTCTGGCTGGATCTTCTTGAAACTTGGTCAATGTTATCACCTCAATTGGTAGATGTGCATGAAGGAAGGATTTTATGGTTCGTCGATTTTTGCCTGAGTTACGCCCCTTAAAAACTTAGTCTCTGGGGCTTATTGAAATTGCAGGCTTGTCAACACAACTCCTCCTAAGTTTCTGACTGGATCTTAATGAAACTTGGTCAATGTTATCACCTCAATTGGTAGATGTGCATGAAGGAAGGATTTTATGGTTCGTTGATTTTTGCCTGAGTTATGCCCCTTAAAAACTTAGTCTCTGGGGCTTATTGAAATTGCAGGCTTGTCAACACAACTCCTCCTAAGTTTCTGGCTGGATCTTCTTGAAACTTGGTCAATGTTATCACCTCAATTGGTAGATGTGCATGAAGGAAGGATTTTATGGTTCGTCGATTTTTGCCTGAGTTACGCCCCTTAAAAACTTAGTCTCTGGGGCTTATTGAAATTGCAGGCTTGTCAACACAACTCCTCCTAAGTTTCTGACTGGATCTTAATGAAACTTGGTCAATGTTATCACCTCAATTGGTAGATGTGCATGAAGGAAGGATTTTAAGGTTCGTTGATTTTTGCCTGAGTTATGCCCCTTAAAAACTTAGTCTCTGGGGCTTATTGAAATTGCAGGCTTGTCAACACAACTCCTCCTAAGTTTCTGGCTGGATCTTAATGAAACTTGGTGGATGTTATCACCTCAATTGGTAGATGTGCATGAAGGAAGGATTTCATGGTTCATTGATTTTTGCCAGAATTATGCCCCCTTCAATCTTAGTCTCTGGGGCTTAATGATATTTCAGCCTCGTGAATGCAATTCCTTCCAGGTTTTTCACTGGATATTTATAAAAACCTTTTTGTGAACACAATTTTTTAAAGGTTTTTCAGTGAATATTTATAAATCCTTGTCAATGTCATTTTTTTGTCTCAAGTTTTATAAGTGGCGGCGTATATTGTGACGATGGCACTCTTGTTAAACTAGTGCCGTGGCCTTAGCGAAGTTGGTAGTGCATCTGCCTCTCATTTGAGATGTGCCGGGTTGGATACTCAGCCGCCGCAAATACTCTTCTGACAAAAATATCGCCCAGCAATGGTTTGATATCGTGAACCTATGTGGGAGAGCAGCTGGAGGCTCTGTAATTGTGTTATGGTAGTACTGGTATGAGAAACAACAGGAATCCATGGTTAGGTGCTCCAACCGCTACGATATGACCATAGCAGTTGAAAACGGCGTAAAGCCCCAATAACCAAGCTTTCTAAACCTATTATTTCAAATCCAAACCCTATTTTGTTTTTCCAATTCTCTCCTTTGCTGTTGTAGATGGCCTGGCGAGTGATGAAGATGAAATTGATGAGGATGGACAACAGTATTTGGAAAAATTACAAAAGCATGTAAGTACTCAATTATAAATTATAGTCCAGGAGCCAGAAAGACACAGTCTTATCTGAAGCCATGTTCTTCTCAAATACTGTAATGATTACAACCCATCATTAGCTACAAAACACTGTGCATGTTCTGGTCTTGACCTTTTAACCAATTACCATTTAATGACAGCTTTTGACGACCCTCAAGATAAAGGCTTTGGAAAACATAGTGGAAAATGAAGAAATAGCTTGTGAGAAGCAAGCAATTTCTTCTATTTTCACAATGTTTTCTAATCCAAAATAGAAATATAACTCCAATTTCATTCACTTAAAAATGTCATCTGCAGCATCTTTGAAATTAGACGAGGCTAAAATTTTGCCTCCAGCAAATGGTTTAAATCAGTACTACCTGATTAAGAGTGCCTTCACTTGAGTTTATCAAAAGCTGCTTATTTAGTGTTTTTAAACTTGATCTTTGAAATGATCTCATCTTTCACCTTTAAGCTTGTCTTGACCTTTTAATGACCTTGACCTACATTTTCAGGCTAACCAGGCTAATGGTGAAAGTGATGACGACGATGATGACGATTCGTTGGACGATGATGAGGCGGAGGAGACGGCGTTAGAAAGTTATCAAACATTGTTGGACGAGGAGAATTGTCCTGTTGATGAATATATCATCTTTAAACAAATTATACAAAGTAAGAGATCACTGCTTTTCAACAAAAACCTCATTTCAAACAAGCTGTAGATACAACAAGGTTTTTGTTGAAAAGCAACGAGATACAAGATGTAGACTTAATTGCTATTGATGAATAATCATCTTTATTAAACTATTGATACAAAGTGAGAGATAGAAGATATAGACTTAACCCTCGGTACAGTACAGCTTGCGTATTTTTGTGGCTTAAACACCCATTGCAGTTAAAATGAATTCGAAGTGGAAATCGCAGTGATCGCCCACCAGGGCCACCTCAATAATCCACGCAAAACACCACAATTTGCGGTGGTATAGGAAGGGGGTTCATCAATGATGCCGAATGATAACTTGCTGTGGAAAATCAGAGTGATACCACAGGTTTGTGCAGAAAAATGTGCATCACCAAGGCCATCCCGATTTTCCACCGAAACTACTCCAAATCAAATCACGGTGATGCATGCAAATAGGCAAAAAAGCATGCAACAGCTGATTTTAAATTTTGTTTACAAACTTATTGCCAATTTAAGAGACATCTGAATAAGTTTATCTCGAGTATTTGCCACAATAACCAAGTAAGTAAGCAGGCAGTGTAGGCTATGATCAGACTGCACGCCTGTGCTTCATATTTCACTAATGGATTCTTCCTGCAAAGACCTTTCATTTGTTACTTTAACCTTTGACCTTGACCTTGGAGTTTGACCTACTTTTGAAATAACCTGGCTTTATAAGAGATAGAGGCTTTATATTTCACACATATATTCCTCCTGCCAAGGCCTTTCATTTGTGACCATGACCTTTTGACCTTAGAGATGACCTGTTTGTGGCAGGCTCCTGTATAGGTGAGCTAGATAGTCTGGACAACTCTTGTATATTTATCCTGTAAACTATTTTCAGACTTACAAACAGCTGATCCAGAGTGGTATGGCATAGTTACTAGTCAACTTACACAGGAGCAAAGTAAACAAATGGAGGAGGTCTTTAAACTCGCTGATCAACGCAAAGCTGCTGCTGGTATGTGAATATCTTTATCCATTCAGGGATTTTGTTACCTGCGAGTCCCGAGTCCCTGACTCACATTTTTTTCTCAGGACTCATTGAAAAATATTAAGTGAGTCCCAGAATGCTAACATTTTCAATGTGTAATCGATGTTGTCTTTCAAAGACTCCTATGTTTCAATATTGGACTCATTGTTTTGGGAACAAGTGGGTCCCAGGACTCATCCACACAAATTTGTAACAAAATCACTGTCCATTACCAGACTGGTCTTAATTGCTAGACAACAATTTTAAGTGAATAAAACCCAGGTCTGATTCCTGGCAGGGGCAAACTTGTATATGTGCTTGTATACCTCTTGAAAAAATTGTCTCACACAAATGGTTTTATAATTGTCAACCTATGTGAGCGAGCAGCTGGAGGCTCGGTAAGGATTTTGTGGTAGTACTGGTATGAGAAACAACAGGAATCCATGGTTAGGTGCTCTACCTTCTGTTATTTGACTAGCAATTGAAAGATGCGTTAATATCCATTTAATAAATATCCTTTCTGACATTTAGCAAAAGTCATTTGTCTCTAACTGTGAGAGATCAGCTGGAGGCTCTGATTGGATAATTCATTGATAGTAATCTATGGTTGATGACCAAAGCAGTTGAAAGTGATGTTAATCCACATTCATTGGCATTCAATCAATCTTAAAAAAAAATTAAAAATAGGGTCAGGACATGTGCATATGTCCTTAATTGATATTATAATTATTTTTATGCCCCCATATTGAAAGATCGTGGGCATATCATTTTTATACGCTCGAATGGTCGTATTATGTTATGGCCCTGGTTGTCCTTCCGTCCGAAAAATCAATTTTGACATCTTGTTGTATTCTTTTTTTCAGAATCCAAGAAGATTGAGGAAAGTGGTGGCTACAATTTCGCAAACCAGACTGTTCCCTCAACGTTTAATTTTGGACAGATTGGATGAAGGAAAAACATTCTTTGTACATAATAGCTATTTATTTTCTGAACTTCTCTCGCTCTCGGATTGGTGCAAGAAATGATTTGAGCCAGGATCTGGAAAAATGTCCTTTACGGCTTTTGAGCCCAACATAGATCCGGATCAGCCTGTGCATCTGCACAGTCTGATCAGGATCCATGTTGTTCTCTAATAGCTTCTTTGTGACCTGTAGTAACTTACAGAGAGAAGCATGGATGCATAGTGGACTGCATTTGACAACAGGCTGATCTTGAAACTCAATTATTGAAAATGCTATAAGGGACGTTTTTCCAGATCCCGGCTCATTTCATTTCGAGGTTTGTTACAAAACTGTTGTAAGTGCGTACAGAATTTTATGGCTGCTTTTCAACAAAAACCTCGTAACTGCAGCTTAACCCTTTCCCAAACGACAAAATTTTAGGGTGATCCACTTCAAAAACTGTTGCAAATGTCAAACAGGGTGCCCACTGGTCAGGGAAAAGTCAGTGAAGTTTGTATTTTCTTCAAGGTCAGGGAAAAGTCAGGGAATTTTGAAAAATGGTCAGGGAAATCTGAAAAGTTGAAAAAGTCAGGGAAAAGTCAGGGAATTTTGAAATTTTCTTTTGCTCAAACAAAACAAATAGAAGAAAATTAAATAAAGAAAAACAGATAATCATAGCCAAGTCATTTTTCAGGTTTTAATTAACATGATTAATCATAATCTAAGCACTAATCATTTTATCATTTTAATGTTGAATAAAGGCTTCACATTTGGAATGGATCTCCTATTGACATCTAATGCTCTTAGGGCTAAATCTGCAAGCAAGAGGAAAGAAGCTGACAGTGAAAAGAGGAACATTAAACATCTTCAGGGGAGGTTGAAGAAATATTGATACTAAAACACGGGTGGTAAACAGAGAAACTAGCTCCAAAAAGAGGTAGTTGCATAGAGCGAAAATTTGTAGGTCACGAACACATTTTCTAAAATTATTTCTTTTCAAGCGACTTTTTGAGAAAACCGACGATGCTGTGATATGAAGATATGGTCGAAGTTTGTTGTGCACGAGAGTATACTGTATTAGTAGAAGGGTTTTAATACAATCGCTGAAAAACATTCCAAATCGAAAGTAAAAAAGTTTTCAATTTCGATTTTGAAATGTTTTTCAACGATTGTATTCAAACTCTGCTTAGTCACACCGTATATTCTGGTGCAAAACAAACTTTGACCATTTCTTCATATTACAGCATCCTCGGATTTTTCAAAAAGTCGTCAGGGTTTTCCATGACGCACAAATCATGCGTCATTGTCGCAATTTCAATACAAATGACCCCTTAGAAATTTACTTGAGGGACATTAATGACGCAAGTTTCAAAATCCAGATTTTTCTATCATACTTGAGTACTTGGGCATTTGACCCACAAAATAGTAGAAATGACCCCTAACTTTGAAGGCAAGGGGGTCACAATGACCCCAAAATTCTCATGCTCAGGGAAAACCCTGAGTCGTGGTAAAAGAAATAATTGTAGAAAAAATGTGTTGGTGACCTACCTTTGTTTACAGATTTTCGCTCTATGCAACTACCTCGGTAGAGGCCGGATGTCACGAGGCAACGAAATACCGTTGACTCTTTTTGGAGCTAGTTTCTCTGTTTAGTGTTTACCACCCGTGTAAAAGGGTAGTTACATTATGTAGTGTGGTATGTGTATTAATACACAGCTGCAAGGACTGAGCACCATTTGGTTTTAATTGCTTTTGCATTTGATGATGAGTGTAACATGATTTAAATCGTTTATGCCATTTCCTTCCAAATTACTTAGATATTACCATTGTCTTCTTTCAAGTGACATTTTGATGTCATGTGAATAAAGCCCTCAAATATAATATCCATTATCATCTGTTTCCTACAAACATTCATTAGTTGCACTTGTACCTGATTGATAGAAAATCAATTTTAGCTCAAAGCTGGTTTTAAAATGCTCTAAAATTGCAACACTTGAGCATGCAATAATGTCAAAGATGTACATTAAATTGTGCTAATGATAAACTGTACACACATGCACAAAGGTATCCATTTTGCCCAGAAAATGACTGAAAATAACTAGTAAACAGGATAATGTTTTAAGTGAAGATAAATGTGAAAACAGGCTATCAGTGCATGAAATTTTGACTTGAAAGTATCTAGATAAGTAAGGGCCTTATTAATTGGTCATTTAATATTTAAATTGGAAAAAGGTTGGTGGGGAAGCAAATCTGTCCTTTAAACACCTTTCATGAGAATGATGCTCACAGAAAGTTGTTTGAAACAGTTTAAGTAAGACAAAGACTGAAGTAGTATTTCTCATTTTCTCTTATGTATTGAGGTGTACACTTTAAAGTTTAAGTCAACTTTAAAGTTTAAGTCATAACTTCAACCATAAGTATTAACTTTTCAATTGTTGTCAAAGAAAGTGTAATTATTTATTTTAAGCAGGACAAATTATCTTTTCTCTTCATCATGTATAAAAAGTTGAGCATTTTAAGGATTCTACTAATACAATGTAAGTTCAACAATCACATTTCAATTGTTATTGTAAGAAATCTGGATAAATAGTGGATGGATCGGACGGCTTTAGGGGAGAATGAGGCCATTTAGCGTGAAAAAAGGTCAGGGAAAAATGAATTTTGGTCAGGGAAAAGTCAGTGAAAAGTCAGGGAATTTTATTCCAGATGAAGGGTGGGCACCCTGTCAAATGGATGTTATTCAAGATAAGATTTGTGTAAAATATGGCACAGAAAATATTGAGACAAAAGGAGAAACTGCTGGTTATCAGCAGTTTCTTCTTTTGTCTTAATGTTTTCCCAAGCCTATTCTATTCAAGACGTCAAAACCAGGGCTTGTTTGGGAGAGGGTTAAAACAAGCTGCAGTTACGAGGTTTTCGTTGAAAAGCGACAATATAGAATATTGTGCATTTAAAATATATTTGCACTAACCCCATTGATATCCAGGAAATTTGCATGCATTTAGTGTGATGGTTGATCATATATAATAGTGCTTATAATGAAATAAATGCTTAACCCTTCCCAAACAAGACCTGATTTTGATGTCCCTAATAGAAACATTTTGGGAAAATACTGAGGCAAAAGTAGAAAGTGGTGATGATCAGCTTTTTCTTCTTTTTCCTCAATATTTTCTTCTATTGGGTATGTCAAAACCAAGTCTTGTTTTGGAAAGGGTCGATTAAAGCAGTTGAAATTGGGCAAGTAAAACTTCATAACTTTAGCTTTCTTAAGCTATTGTTACAAGGTTCTATTTGCTTTAACATTATTTCATGCAAAAGATATTTTGTCATTTGATGAGTTAATAATAAGTAAAATTTGAATCAATTTACAATTTGAATGAAATGAATTTTCATTATATACAAATAAACTGCATGCATTTAGTGTGTTGGAGTGATGATCATATAGTGCTTAATGCGGACACATCAGTGTTTCACAAACACATCTTGTTATCTGTGATTATCATATCAATGTTTTTGGCAGAAAACTATTCACTTATTAACACAATTGCTTAGTGCAATACTATTGTTTTCTATCCACTTATTCTAGACAAGGCCATTTTTAGCTCGACTTTTTGAAGAAAATGAGAGCTTATACTGTCACACGGGCGTCGGCGTTGGCGTTGCAACAAAGGTTAGTTTTTTCAAACATCAATAGCTTCCATACTATCAAAGGGATTCAACCCAAACTTGGAATACTTATTCACCATCACACCCTCTACCTTACTACCAGGGCCCATGACCCTGGCTCCACTATATTTGGAGTTATGCCCCCTTTATACTATTCAACTTAGAAAGTCGAGCGCGCTGTCTTCGGACAGCTCTTGTAAAGGGTTATAGTCACTTTGTACAGAAACATTGAAAAAGTTTTCAAAGGCAGCTTAATAAACATTATAGATTGCTAGCTTTTCTAAACTCGCAAGATTTTCAGAATTTTCCAAACAGTCTCCAAATATTGAATTCTTTTTTTTCTCTTAAACTAAGTATTAATCATTATCTGCTGAAATATAACGGAAACATTGTAGAATGAGGTCCCATTTAATCAATAAAAGTTACCCTTTCCCAAATGGAAGAAATTTGGACTGTTAAAATTTTAAAGTTGCTGTAGACAACAAGATGGATGTTTAATGAAGAAGGAATTTGTTAACATTATAGCACGAAAAATATTGAGGCAAAACGAGACAATGTTTTTAGCTCGACTTTTCGAAGAAAATGAGAGCTTATACTGTCACCCGGGCGTCGGTGTTGGCTTTGGCGTTGCAACAAAGGTTAAAGTTTTTTCAAACATCAATAACTTCCATACTATCAAAGGGATTCAACCCAAACTTGGAATACTTATTTACCATCACACCCTCTACCTTACTATCAGGGCCCATAACCCTGGCTCCACTATATTTGGAGTTATGCCCCTTTATACTAAGCAACTCAGAAAGTCGAGCGCGCTGTCTTCGGACAGCTCTTGGTATTATCGGCATCGTTTCCTTTTACCTCAATCTTTTCGCAACACATTGGAAATTGGGAAGTCAAAATCAGGTCTTGATTGGTAAAGGGGTAAACAATAGTATTGCACTAAACCTGTGACAAACTACAGTTGGCGCCACATTGTATGGCACTTGTTTATATTTGTTCAGTGTTCAATGGCAATGAATTTTGTGCTAAAAATGGAATGGGTTTACTGATATGTTTTGATAACCCGTCGGTGTTGTTATAAAATCTCGTAACTACGGCTTGAATCAAGCCGTAGTTACGAGGTTTTATTAATAACATCCGCAAAGTACTACTTGTTTGTCCGAAATTACGTCACTGTTTACTTGGTAAAATCGTTCCCATTTCATTTGAACAAAATATAAACAGGTGCCATACGATGTGGCGCCAACTGTACCATTAAATCATTGTTTATATTGTGAGAGTATATTTTCCTAATGTATATTCACTGTAGACCATAGCTACAGATAGGAGGGGATGATGGCTTCCCAAAATGCAATATTTTATTTGTTGTTCATCTAACACTTTGTTGTGAGTACTCATTTGAATCTTCTTGGCAAGATGATTCCAATGAGTATCCATTGGAATCATCTCGCCGAGAAGATTCAGATGAGTACCCATAAATAAGGGTTTGGAATTAAAATGATTTTTTTTAAAAAAAGTTGAAATGCCTTATCTCGTTCCAAACAAGATTGTGTTTTGATGTCCCTGGTGTAGTGAGAATCAGAAAACGATGTTTTCTGTGCTTAATTTTACTCAAATCCTGTGTTTATCAACTTCTATTTTGTCGTCTGCAGTAGGTTTCAAATTATATTGCAGTACACTTCTGGTGTATGGGAATGTCTTTACCCCTTTTATCTGTTTCTCTGGTATTGTTTCTCAGTCATTTGAAACCTTAGGTGCGTTCTGTAGAGCGAGATTTCTTGAGATTTCTTAAGATATTTTAGGATAAAGTGCTCTTTAGAGCAAGATTTTTAAGACCCTCAATGGGAGGGGCCATTACCCTATACTTCATGTGGAACCCCTTGGTCAACTCTATAGAAACAATATAAAAGAGACTTTACCGAGATGTTCTGAACGCCCCATAATTCATAAACCGCGATGTTCCGAATGGCCCATACTTTATACAAATGACATCATGATGGTGTCATTTGTATAAATATGGAACATTCGGAACAGCTCGGTCTTAAAAACGCTTTATCCAAAACATCTTGAGAAATCTTAAAAAATCTCGCTCTAAAGAATGCGGCTTTTGTGGTGTGGAATGAATACAAGACGGTAGTACGGAGAAAGGTCAGCCTGCATATTTGAGCAGACTGATCTTGGTCTAGGTTTAAAAATTTTATCCTCGAATGTCAAGCTCTGATCCTTAGTCAGGCTGTGCAGACTGACTAGGGTAAGGGTTTTTCACATTTCCCGAATATTCACTTTTAGTATTAGCTTAACCCATTTACCAGACAGCAAAATTTTGGACTGTTTTAATTTGAAAGGTGTTGCAGACTATAATTTCAAGTTTATGAAATTTTAAAAATCTTTCCATTTTGGGTTAGAATCATTGTGGAAAATGAAGAAATTATTACTTGTCACAAGCAATTTCTTCATTTTCCACAAAGATTTCCCACTTTTTGTGACAGAATCAAAAGATGTATCTGTGCAGTAATGGGTTAACAGGATACATTTTATTGAATGAGAGAATGACTCTTTGACTGACAGGGACGATTCATCAAATCCAAATTCTCCGGGCTTTGGTATATTATAACTTATTTAATCCATTTGTTACCAGTGTTTAATCCTTTATTTTTCGAAATTACAACTCTTGTCATTCTTAAACAGTGTAGATTTTTCAAAAAATATAACGGACAGCTTTGCTAAATATTGATTGATTTGATGAACTGATCAACTTTATTTCTGCCCTTTACCTCCATGATTGGGAAAGCTATATTCTTCAGAATCTCCGAAATGTTTTTGTTTCGGACCAGACTTGTTATATTGATTTGTATTTCAATGTATTTGTATGATAATGTCACTAAATGTGTCAAGATTTTTATCCATTTTGTTGCATTCCCTGCTTGTAATACAATTGCCAGTTATGAGTCAATCTTACTTTGTACTCGCTGTGGCCATAGCGCAGTTGGTAGCACATCTGCCTCTCACTTGAGAGGTCCTGATTTCAATCCCCAGCCATGGCATATATACTTTCTGACAAAAATGTGACCCATCAATGGTTTGATATGGTTAACCTATGTGGGCTAGCAGCTGGAGGCTCGGTAAGGGTGGTGAGGTAGTACTGGTATGACAAACAACAGGAACGCATTGTAAGGTGCTCCAGCTGTATGATAATTATGACCATAGCAGTTGCAAACGGCGTAAAACCCTAATAAACATAACCTTACTTTGTACTCAGACAGTTAACACTTTCTCAAGTTAGACCTGGTTTTCACGTCCCTAACAAAGGTATTGGGAAAACAATGAGGTAAAGGAAGAAAATACTGGTTACTAGGTCAAATTGGACTTTTGATAAATTTTGCTATTTGAAAAGGGTTAATATAACAAGGGTTAGCCCAAATGGTCAAAAATTAGACTGAACCAAATTCAAAGTTGTTGCATATGACAATATTTTAATGAATGAAATTCTACTTTTTAGTCTGTGGGTAGAAAACATTGTGGTAAATGAAGAAATTGCTTGTCAAAAGCAATTTCTTCATTCTCCACAATGGGTTTCCAAAGCCAATATCTTGTATGGAGTCAAAAAGACTCATTGCCTAGTAATGGGTTAATGAAATGTTGACATTAATGGCTTTAAATGCTGTATTTTAGTTCTGTGATGCAATTTTGAGATTCTCAGTATGAATTTATTTCCTGATTTATTTTGTGCTATTAACCTGTTGATGCTTATAAATAGAAATTGTCCATACAAAAATAACACAAGTTGTCAATAAAAAACATAGTCACATTAATTGGCTTTTTGTCTTGTTTCAATCCGTTCCCAAACAGTGATCCTTATCGACATTAGAAAATGCATGAGAAAATATTGAGGCAAAAGTGTAGAGCTTATGATCAGCATTTTAAACTTTTTATGCCCCCGTATCGAAAGATCAGGGGCATATTGTTTTACTCATGTCCGGATATCTGTCTGTCCGTCTGTCCGAAAACTTAACATGAAAACTTTACATAGGCCTTTTCTCCAAAAGTATGGGACATACAAAGCTCAAATTTGGTATGTAACTTTCCTTCAATGATATCTATCTGTTCCATGCACTATGACCTTTCTTAAGGTCATCCTTTGACCCTTATCAACCCTTTACTCCATGAAAACTTTTAAACATTTTAGAAAAAATTGCCATTTCAGGGGCATTTGTGTTTCACAAACGCATCTTGTTGTCTCAATATTTTCTCAGCTATATTTCACACATATTGACATCCAATTCGTCTTCTGCAGTACCTTTTAAAACAGAACAATCCAAATATTTGCTGTTTGGGAGAGGCTTAAGTTCTGTGCTATTATTGTGCACAAATCTTGTTGTAACAAACATCAATTTTGGCTGTTTACATACTAGGTCTCAACTTTTTCGGGTCGTGGCCATGGCTAAATTGGTAGCAACCAGTCTCTCACATGACTTTGTGAGGTCCCCTGTCCTTCCCAACAAAATTGTCACCCACCAATAGCACGGTGTATAATCACGTGACTTAAAATTTCCGATAATCTTCAATAACTTTGTCAATACTTGACCAATTTGAATTGGGTTTGAAGCAGAGAAGGTGGAAAAATGTCAGGAATAACATGGTCGTGGTAGATTTTTAAAAAAATAACTGATAAAGAAGTTATTGAAGATAAACCAAACTTTTGGTTTATCTTCAATAACTTTTTTAGTGAGCCGGGACTTTATGTCCGGGGAGCTAATGTCACAGCCCTAGTGTCGGCGTCTTCAAAAACTTTAACCTGGTTTATATCTCGGGCATTATTTGAGATACAGCCTTGATACTTCGCACATGGATACCTCCTGCCAAGACCTTTCATTTGGGACCATGACCTTTGACCTAGTGACCTTGGAGTTTGACCTACTTTTAAAAAACTTTAACCTGGCCTATATCTCTGCCATTTTTACAGATACAGCCTTGATACTTTACACATGGATACTTCTCAGCAAGACCTTTCATTTGAGATTATGACCTTTGACCTAGTGACCTTGACCTTGAGTTTGACCTACTTTTCAAAAACTTTAACCTGGCCTATATCTCATGCACTATTATAGATAGAGCCTTGATATTTCACATATGAATACTACATATCATGACCTTGACCCTGAGACCATGACCTTTGACCCAACGACCTTGTCCTTTGACCTTGGATTTTTTTTTGTGACAGTAGGTGGAGTAGGCAATAAAAAAATACTCATTAATAATATGTCTTTATTTCTACATGTTATTGCACAAAGTTGAGTTGAACTTGACCGATCAATACCGACATTCAAAATGTGACTAAACAAGCTAAGTCGTTGAATTGATATCCCTCGCCGAAAATATTTTGTTTGTCAATTGAGTAAATCAAACTTAGGGACAGGTTATCTTCTATCTACATCAACCAAGGACATGAAAAATATCCTGTTCATGGTTTAGAGCTACTATACAGCCATGAGTTTTCAAAAAGTGGCAGGAAACAAATATTACTCTGAATATGGCTTCATCAATCAGGGCCAGTAACTCTAAAAACTTCATTGAAATCCAGATCGTGGTTTCCAAGAAATAGTGCAGAAACGAAACTCGGAAGGACGGACATACAAGGCAAAAACAATATCCCACGATGATTTCACTGGCCGAGGATAACAAGACATTTTGATTGGTTTCTCAATATTTTGAATGAAAGCATTGATTGGTCAATTGATGAACAAATTACACTAAATCAATAATTAGCTTCATCAGTCAAATATTTGGAAAAGAAATTTGTTCTTTCGTCATTATTTTTTTTCCTCCTAACTATAACTATTTGTACACCTCTTAAAACCACAGCACCTATTATAAACCCCAAAATCAACAGTCCGATGGCTAGCCCCGCTGCACCTCCTGGAAAAGGAAAAAGATCGTATTAGTTAACCCGTTCCCAAACAGCAAAATTTTAGGGTGATCCACCTCAAAAACTGCCACAAATGACAAAATGGATGTTATCAAAGATAGGATTTCTGTAAAATATGGCATAGAAAATATCGAGACAAAAGGAGAAACTGCTGGTTATCAGCAGTTTCTTCTTTTGTCTCAATGTTTTCCTAAGCTTTTTCTATTAGGGATGTCAAAACCAGGTCTTGTTTGGGAAAGGGTTAATTAAAAATAATGAAAGACAAGAACTGTCAGAGACTGGTAACACTTCCCAAATAAGTGCTTGTGGCAAAAAGTTATGCACTGCTTTTCTCCTAAATGAGATCTATCCTAAATTAAGCCGTTTCCAAACGGCAAAATTTTAGGGTTATCCACTTCAAAAACTGCCATAAGTGACAAAATGGAAGTTAATTAATTAAGATAGAATTTGTGTAAAATATGGCATAGAAAAAATTGAGACAAAAGGAGACACTGCTGGTTATCAGCAGTTTCTTCTTTTGTCTCAATGTTTTCCTAAGCCTTTACTAGTAGGGACGTCAAAATCAGGTCTTGTTTGGGAAAGGGTTATTAAGCATGAAAATCAACAAGAAGTCCCCTTTTAATATGACAAGGCATGATATTAACACAGTGATAAAAAACTCCCAAGTAGAATTTCATCATTAACCTATGCCACGAAGTTTCATAAAATTTTGCCAAGCAGTTGTGGAGAAAACACTTGTAACAGACAGATGGAAGAACAGGCGAAGCCAAGGCCATAATATTGCTCGCCCTTCAAGGAGTTCAAAAACATAACATGTAAAGGAGAAAATAGCTAGAAATACAAAAATATAAAATTTCATTACCCATAATTATTGTCTGAAATACATTTGAATTTCGATCCTTAAAAAAATAAGAGGACCATGATGGTCCTATATCGCTCACCTGAACCTAAATGATATGAGCAACACTTTAGTTCAATTCAATTAATATTTATTACTTTAAGACTGAAAAAGAACTTATGGTCAATAAGGTTGTGAAAATCTAACTCATCCAAGATCTAAATTATGGTGCCAAACATTGTACAGGGCTCCAGATAAGAGGGGGTGGTGACTTTTCAAATTGCGATAATGCTGTCAGTGATCATCCAACCCTATGTTGTAGGTACTCATTTGTATCGTCTCGTCGAGACGATTCAAATGAGTACCCACAACATAGGATTTGAATTCGAAAAAACAATGTTAGTATGTCTTCACCTCCACTTATCTGTAGCCCTGATTGTATCCAAGTTTTGTCTTGATTGATAAAAAATTGTAGATTCTAGAGTATAAACAAGGTCGAAAACAGCCGAAAACAACAATTTTGTCAATTTCAAGGGCACAAAACGCTCGACTTTCTGATCAGATCAGACTGAAAATCAATCTCATATGAGATCTTATGGTTCCCAACATTGTGTCCAAGTTTTGTATAGATTGATCAATAAATGTAGATTCTAAAATGTAAACAAGGTCGAAACCAGCCGAAAAATAGCAATTTTGTCAAATCAAAGGGCACATAACTCTCAACATTCTCGTCAGATCAGACTGAAAATCAAACTCATCCAAGATCTTATAGTCCCCAACATTGTGTTCAAGTTTTGTCTTGATTGATAAATAATTGTAGATTCTAGAGTATAAACAAGGTCGAAAACAGCCAAAAACAGCAATTTTATCAAATTCAAGGGCACATTACTCTTGACTTTCTCATCAGATCAAACTGAAAATCGAAGTTACCTGAGATCTTATAGTCTCCAACATTGTGTTTAAGATTTGTCTTGATTGGTCAATAATTGTAGATTCTAGTGTGTAAACAAAGTCGAAAACAGTAAAAAAACAGCAATTTTGTCAAATTCAAGGGCACATAACTCCTGACTTTCTAATTAGATCAGACTGAAAATCAAACTAATCCCAGATCTTATGGTCCAAAACATTGTGTCCAAGTTTTGTCTTGATTGGCCCTTTCCCACACATTGGCGCTTTTGGATGCCCCACAAAATAAAGGCTTTGGAAAACATTGTGACAAACAATTTCTTCATTACCCACAATGTTTTCTACCAAGAAAGACCAAAAAATGTTAAATTTTGTTCAATGGAACTTGTCGTCTGCAACACCTATGATTTTGGACTATGCTAAAATTTTGTTGTTTGGTAATGGGTTAATAAGAGTGTAAATCTATTTATATCCTCTATCAAACTAGATAACTCTACTTATACTGAAGTAAAGTAGTGTCAGAGTTCCTTCCCTTAGATTAACTCTTTTTTGAATACAGCAAAAAAGTGGCAATTTTGCCCAATTCAAGGGCACATAACTCTCATCTTTCTGGTCAGATCAGACTGAAAATTGACCTCATCCAAGATCTTACGGTCTCCAACATTATGTCCAAGTTTTGTCTTGATTGATCAATAATTGTAGATGCTAGAGTGTAAACAAACTTAAAAACAACATTTTTTGACATTCAAGGGCAGATAACTCCGCACTTTCTGGTCCGATCAGGCCCATAATCAAACTTGTCCGAGAACTTATGATCGTACTTGTTTTGGCCAAGTTTGATCAAGATTGAGTAACTTTTGTGGGTGCTAGAGTGTAAACACCCCAAATGTTGACGGACGGACGGACGGACGCCGGACAAAAAGTGACCACAATAACTCACCTCGAGCACTTTGTGCTCAGGTGAGCTAATTACAGCCTGGTAATGGATTAACTCTTTCTCAAACAGTGAAACCATTTGACACCCAACAAGATGAAGGCTATGGAAAACATTGTGGAAAATGAAGAAATTGTTTTTTAACCTTTTCCTACACATTGACCGTTTTAGACACCCCACAAAATAAAGGCTTTGAAAAACATTGTGGACAAGAGCCGTCATAGACGGATTATGCTCCCCGAATAAGTGTTTGTCACAAAATTAAAACTATCATACATTAAGCCCCCTTTTTCCATGACAGATTTTTTTGTACACACATTATTTATAGAATATGGTCTAGAACATCTCATTTATCACATAAGTACAAGATCTCATTAAATTCTGCCCATTAGATGAAGAGAAATTAGAGAAAAACTATTTTTTTTTTTACATTAGGGCCCCTTTTTCCATGATGCAGTTTTAAATTAAGAAACAGAGAAAAGGGTCCCTAGGGATTATCCAAGGGAGTTCACATGTGAAGTTTCATTGAATTTGGTCCAAGGGTTGCTGAGATCTGGCCGTGGACGGACTGACATACGCACGGATGGACGGACAGCATGGCGACTATATGCTCCCCCGAAATTTTTTCGGGGAGCAAAAAAATGAAGAAATTGCGTGTGACAAGCAATTTCTTCATTTCCCACAATGTTTTCTACCAAGAAAGACCAAAAAATGTTAAATTTTGTTCAATGGAAATGGTCGTGTGCAACACCTATGAGTTTGGACTAGGCTAATCAAAGCAATTTCTTCATTTTTCACAGTCTCATAGATCTACCAGGTATGACCAAAAAGTGTAAAATCTTTTTCACATGATATTGTCATCCGCAACACCTTTGAATTTTGACCAGTCAAACATTTTGCAGCCTGGTATTTGATTAAGCTTAGAAAAATAGTTTTACCTGATGAAATTCCAGAATTATCTCCCCCTGTCTGTTTGGGTGAATTATTTTGTTTGGCACCTTCTGTTGAAGTCAATATAGTTGATTTTGTTGATACCTTCGACGGTGAAATTCCTGGACATTTCACAGTTGATTGGTCACATGATTTACACGGAGAACATGTGACTTGACGACAAGCCCGCGGTGTGCAAGGTTTAGGTGGCGGGCACGTGATGATGGCACATGGTGGCGGAGAAGGACAGGTGAGCAACGGCTTTGGTGAGTCTGGACAGACCAAGCTGGGACAATTACACTGTGTGTTGGGCTGTACAGGGGGACATGTAACAGAGGCTGGTGTTGAACAGTTTGTTGGTGGACAGGTGCACGGAAAACCTGTATCTGAAAATAAACATTTATCATTGTTTGTGGATCTTTAAAAGTACATCACTCCTTTTCTTGAACAACAAAAATCTCGTAACTGCAGTTTAAGACAAGCTACGAGACTTTTGTTGAAAAGCAACAACATAGGGAATAAAGATAACAAACAATTTATCAGTTATAATATTCAAAGCCAAATGACTGGTGTTATACAGTTTGTTGGTGGACAGGAACATGGGGATCCAGTATCTCAAAACAAAGATGCATCATTGCATTAACCCATTACCAGAGGGCAACATTTTTAATTTGAAAGGCATTACAGGCATTTCAAAAATCTTTCAATTTTGGGTTAGAAAACATAGTAGACAAGAGTTGTCCGCGGACAACGTAGCTCGCCTATACAGGAGCTTGTCACAAAACCAGCATTTTTTTCAAAGTAGGTCAAACTCCAAGGTCAAGGTCATAAGGTCAAGGGTAATGGTTCCAAATGAAAGGTCTTGTTGAGATGTATCTATGTATGGAATATCAAGGCTGTATCTCTAATAGTGCCTGAGAAATAGGCCAGGTTAAAGTTTTTCGAAAGTAGGTCAAACTCCAAGGTCAAGGTCACTAGGTCCAAGGTCATGGTCCCAAATGAAAGGTCTTATCAAGATGTATCTATGTATGAAATATCAAGGCTGTACCTCTAATAGTGCCTGAGATATAGACCAGGTTAAAGTTTTTCAAGTGAAGACGCGACGGGAAGGGACGCCGACACTAGGGCTGTGACATTAGCTCCCCGGACATAAAGTCCCAGCTCTCTAAAAATGAAGAAATTGCTTTTCACAAGCAATTTCTTCATTTTTGGCAATGTTTTTTCCAAGTATTGTTCTTCAGGGGCATCAGAAAGCATCACTTTGTGGAAATGAGTAAAACCATAAAACCAGTGGGAATCTGAAACAAGAGGACCATGATGGTATTTGAGATCAACATGGATCCAGATCAGTCTGCATTTAACCCTTTCCAAAACAAGACCTGGTTTTGACGTCCCTTATTGAAAAGGCTTTGGAAAACATTGAAACAAAAGAAGAAACTGCTGATAACCAGCAGTTTCTCCTTTTGTCTCAATATTTTCTGTGCCATATTTTACTCAAATCCTATCTTTACTACTTTCCATATTGTCATTTGTGGCAGTTTTTGAAGTGGATCACCCTAGAATTTTGTCGTTTGGGAAAGGGTTAAACACAGTCTGATCCATCTGATGGTAGTCTCAAGTGGTATAAGGGTTCTTTTTTTGCCCCCGTATCGAGAGATTGAGGGCATATTGTTTTACTCATGTCCATCTATCTGTCTGTCCGTCTGTCCAAAAACTTAACATAAATTTGCATTTTCTCCAAAAGTATTTGACATACAAAGCTCAAATTTGGTACCGGTATGTAACTTTCTTTCAATGATATCCATCTGTACCATGCAATATGACCTTTCTCAAGGTCATCTTTTAACCCTTATCAACCCTTTACACAAAAACACATCTTGTTCTTCTCATAAATTGTATGTTTTCCGGCTGTTATTGGTATGTATACATTAATCTTCCCCAAAAAAGACCTGGGTCACACTTTGCTGACAAACTTATGAACATGTTCTGTTTAATTATGTATCAAGACATCCAATCGAAGAAGAAACATGCATGTCTCAGGCCTATGAGTTTGATTGTTAACCAGACACTGACTCTTTTTGACTCCTCACAAAATAATGGCTTTGGAAAACATCATGGAAAATGAAGAAATTGCTTGTGACAAGCAATTTCTTCATTTCCCACAATGTTTTCTATCTATACTGTGCACAAAAAGTTGTTTTGAAAAATGTGTTTGAAAATTCAATTTTCTGGCGCTTCCTGAAAATTTTGTTTCAAAATTCTTAAAGGGGCCCGTGCTAGGTTTTTATGTTTCCGAACTGTTCGGGAACTCATATTTGTGCATGGAAAAACAATTTGCAATTGCATAAAAACCTCAATCACGACAAATAACCATCTTTCCTTTGCTATAGATCAATCCTTTACAAGCGTGTATACACATTCTATTTTTACTTCAAAACGAGACAAGGTCAAGGTCAACGAGACACACCTCCGCGGTATTAACACACCGTACAACCGGCTTTGTCGATGACTATGACCTTATTTGCAAGGGATACTTGAAAAGGTTTATTTTGTACAAGCACTGAACATCATTACGCATATTTATCAACTATAGAATACCAAAGATCTTTTCGTTTATTTATAAAAGTAAATTCATTTGACCTAACATGCACATGACATCAGATACCGAATCTGTCTTCTCAAACTTTCGACGCAGCCGGTTGTATGGTGTGTTGAATCTCGCTGAGCACAGATGATATACCTCTGCAGGGTGCCCACTGGTCAGGGAAAAGTCAGTGAAATTTGTATTTTCTTCAAGGTCAGGGAAAAGTCAGGGAATTTTGAAAAATGGTCAGGGAAATCTGAAAAGCTTAAAAAGTCAGGGAAAAGTCAGGGAATTTTGAAATTTTCTTTTGTTCAAACAAAACAAATAGAAAAAAATGAAATAAAGTAAAACAGATAATCATATCTATGGCATTTTTCAGGTTTTAATTAATAAACCAGTTGTTCTTTTATACATGACTCTGCACTTATCATTTTAAATTAAGGCTTAACATTTTAAATGGATCTTCTATTGAAATCTAATGCTCTAATGGCTAAATCTTAAGCAAGAGGAAAGATGCTGACAGTAAAGAGAAGAATATTGAACATCTCCAGAGAAGGTTGAAGAAATATTGATACTAAGAGGGTAGTTACATTATGTGGATTAATACTTGTACAGCTGCTAGGACTGTGCATCATTTGATTTAATTGCTTTTGAGTTTGATGATGAGTGTAACATGATTTAGGTCAAAATGCCATCTCCTTCCAAATCACTTAGATAATTACCATTGTCTTCTTTCAGTGACATTTTGATGTCAAGTGAATAAAAGCCCTCAAATATATCCATTATCACAAGTTTCCTACAAACATTCATTAGTTGCACTTGTAACTGGTTGATAAAGAATCAATTTTAGCACAAAACTGGTTTTGAAATGCTCTATTTTCCCATTTTTGTCCATAAAATGAATGAAAATAACTACTAAACATAATGAATTTTAAGTGAAAATGAATGTGAAAGGCTATCAGGGCAGGAAATTTTGATTGGAACGTAACTAGATTAGTAAGGACCTTATTAATTGGTCAGTGAATATTTAAAATGGAAAAAGGTTGGAGTGGAAGCAAATCTGTCCTATAAACACCTTTCATGAGAATGACACTTTAACATTTCAACTGTTGTCAAAGAAAGTGTATTTAACTATTTCAAGCAGTACAAAATGAACTTTTTCTCTTCATCAAAATGTTTCAAATTTTTAGCATTTTAAGCATGTAAGTTCAACCATCACATTTGAATTGTTATTGTAAGAAATCGTAATAAATAGGGGATTGATCAGACAGCTTTAGGGGGAAATGAGGCCATTTCACGCGAAAAAAGGTCAGGGAAAAATGAATTTTGGTCAGGGAAAAGTCAGTGAAAAGTCAGGGAATTTTATTCCAGATGAAGGGTGGGCACCCTGCTCTGACGTAATTGATTTTTGAAGGTGGAGCATATTCAACCGTTACAAAACAAAAACAAGGACAAAACAAAATTGACAGCATGTTATTCATTGACTTCGATTTTAAAAGTTAATATAGCTTGGTGAGTGCAAAGAATGGAGATAAGTGATCTACCCCTTCAGGTTAGTAATTTCATACATTATTTCTGGTTTGTAATTATTGTGCCATTTGCATTTTCGACAGCCTAGCTCGTCCCCCTTTAAGTGTTAGTTAGGTATCTTACGTTAAAGTGCATAGGGGTCAGATATCGAAAGTCAAGCAATTTTCAATGACGCGAATGTCCAGCATAAGCAGCTAGGACCGCCATTCAATGTCTTCCCATGTTGCAGAGAAGCTTCCTGACCACACAGAAAGGAATTTTGCCCATTCATACTGCCTAAAAATAAGGCTGCACTTGATGTAACAGTCTCGATTATGACATTATTGGTATCAAGCCTTATGCATCTTCTCCAACCACAAATCCTGCCGTCAGTTAATGACACTTAAAATGAGATTCGTCCGGACATCAGTTCAATGTCTCCTGAATCAATATTGATGTGTCCATACCCACTGACGCCTTGCCTGTCGATGCTTAGCGTCATTGGTGTAAGATCGGAGGACCCTGATGCAAGTTGTGTGGAGTAATGTGGCAATAGGTTCAATAACATTTTATCACAAAATGACACTTTTTGACACCCGTTAAGATTAAGGCCTTGGAAAATATTGTAGAAAATGAAGAAATTGCTTGGGACAAGCAATTTATTCATTTCCTACATTTTCTATCTAGAAAGACCAAAAAATCCAAAATTTTATTCACTTGAAATTATCATCTGTTACATCTTTGAACTTAGACGAGTCAAACTTGCCATTTTGTAAAAGGTTAAGTATACTTACTACTTGAGGGTGGCTGTTTACTTGGAGTGAGAACATTTGGTGTTTTGTATGTTGTTGGTACTTCAGGTTTCATCGTCGGTGGAACAATTTCGGGTGTGGGTGGCGTCCTAAATGGCGTTGAAGGCGTCGGCACAGACGTAGAAAATTCTGATGAATAGTTGAGTCTACGAACACCTAGAGCTTGTACAACTAATGGTGGCTGAAACAAGATGTATTTGTGAGTCAAAAATCACAATAAACAATATTGGGTGTGTGGTTGGCGTCCATAGACCTTTACTGCAGAGTGGCGCCTTTTGATTCCATAACAAGAAAAGGCTTTGGAAAACATTGTAGAAAATGAAGAAATTGCTTGTGACAAGCAATTTCTTCATTTTCCATAATGTTTTCTAACCCAAAATGGAAAGATTTTTGAAATTTCATCAACATGAAATTGTCGTCTGCAACAATTCTCAAATTGGAACGTTCCAAACTTTTGCTGTCTAGTAATGGGTTAATGTGTTATGGGTGTTGGCACAGTGGTAGAAAATTCTGATGAATAGTCTAGTCTACGAATACCTAGGGCTTGAACAACTAATGGTGGGTGAAACAAGATGTATTTGTGGAAAAAAAAAATCATGAGAACAATATCAGGTTTGGGTAGGGTAAGTAATGGCATGTTGGAGTCAGCACAGAGGTAGAAAATTCTGAAGAATAGTCTAGTCTACGAATACCTAGGGCTTGTGGTGGCTGAACTAATGGTGGCTGAAACAAGATGTATTTGTGAATAAAAAATCACGAGAACAATATCAGGCCTGGGTAGGGTCCTTAACCCTTTCCCAAACAAGACCTGGTTTTGACTTCCTTAATAGAATAGGCTTGGGAAAACATTGAGACAAAAGAAGAAACTGCTGATAACCAGCAGTTTCTCCTTTTGTCTCAATATTTTCAGTCATATTTTACACAAATTCTATCTTTAATAACTTCCATTTTGTCATTTTTGGCAGTTTGTGAAGTGGATTGCCCTAAAAATTTGCCGTTTGGGAAAGGGTTAAACCATTACTAGACGGAATATTTGAACCTATCACCAATGGACTGATAGACTCTGACATTACCAACTGGGCTTTTCAGACAGTATTTTCTCAAGATGGGGGTATAATAAAGTGTTAAGTTTTCACATCAAGTTATGCCGTCAACCACTAAAATTGTTATTAATGCATAAAATGTTAATTTTTTGGGCCATATTAATCATTCATTATCGGGAAGAAACCGGGCCGTTATCGGCAGGAAACGTGCTTACTTACTTGTTACTTGTCTTTAGAGGCCTTCTCCTAGGCTGATGCCTCTTTGGCCCATTTCGATGACGTGTTCTCTGTTGCCCGCTTCCGGCCCGTAACACTCTGGTGTAAATTTTACTGGGGCATGTTTCCATGCAACATTTAAAGCACTTTTAAAACTATTTACATTTTTACAATTAATTACGCTCTCAGGCAGAGAGTTCCACTGATTCACAACTCTCTGTGTAAAACTGTTCTTTCTCAGATTGGACCTACTGCGTCTTTTGTGGATCTTAAATTTGTGTCCTCTGGTGGTTGATTGACTAGGCATGCTTGGAAAAAGTTTGTCTTTTTCTACCTTGTCTAGTCCAGTCATGATTTTGTAGACTTGGATAACGTCTGATCTTTGGCGTCTGTATTCTAGCGTCGGTAAACCTAGGTGCTTGAGCCTTTCACTGTAGCTTTTGCCTTTTAGATTTGGTAGTATTCTGGTTGCACGTCGTTGCACATTTTCTAGTTTTTTTCTTTCTTTTTTATTTGTGGCTGACCATACGTTTGATCCATATTCTAAATGGGGCCTAATAAGACTTTTGTATAATGTAACAAACATGTTGTTGTCAATGTAATTGAATGATCTTTTCACCAGTCCTAACATTTTGTTTGCTGTTTTAACTTTAGTGTCTATATGTTCCTTAAATGTTAATTTGCTGTCCACATGTATCCCAAGGTCTTTTTCCGTTGTGTCTTTTGAAATGTTTTTTCCCATGAGGTTATATGATGATGGACTTTCTTTACCAATCTGTAGATGTTTGCATTTGTCTTGGTTGAATTTTAATTGCCATGTATTTGACCAATTTTCTAATTTGTTTAAATCTGTTTGTAGCTTGTTTTGATCATTTTGGTTTTTGATTCTTGAGTATATTTTTGTGTCGTCTGCGAACAGTTTTGTTTTGTTTTCTGTGCAGTCTGGGAGGTCATTTATGTAGATTGTAAAAAGGATTGGCCCAAGCACGCTACCTTGTGGTATTCCACTGGTGACATTCTCCAAGTTAGATGTTGATCCATTGAGAACAACCCTTTGTTGCCTGTCTGACAAGAAGTCGCTTATCCACCCTAATAGGTTGCTGCTAATACCATAGCCTTTCAATTTCTGTTTAAGTCTCATGTGTGGGACTGTGTCAAAGGCCTTTTGAAAATCAAGGTATATCACGTCAGTGTCGATGTTGTTATCTATACTTTCGCTCCAGTCTTCTAAAACTTCGATGAGTTGCGTAACGCAGGATCTGCCTTTTCGGAAACCGTATTGTTCATCTGAGAATAGATTGTTTTCTTCCATGTAGGTCATGAGTTCATCTCGGATGATTCTTTCCATCACCTTACAGACTATTGACGTGAGACTGATTGGTCGGTAATTAGCGACATCTTGTTTTGGACCTTTCTTATGGAGAGGTGTGACATTTGCTACTTTCCAGCATGATGGTATTTTCATTTCTTCCATGGATTTGTTGAAAATCATTCCTAATGGTTTAATCAGTTGTTTTGAGCATTCACGCAGAAATTTTGGGTGTATGTTGTCGGGACCGCTTGATTTGGCCTCCTTTAATTTTTCTAAGTGTTTTTGTATGTTGTCATCATCGAATGTAACAATATTTTTGGTTTTCTCTGTTTTTGATTCGAAATTAGGAATGTTGGTAGTATCTTCGTTTGTGAATACACTTTGGAAAAAATCGTTCAATAATTTTGCCTTTTCTGTATTGTTTGTCACAATTTCTCCATCTTTATTTTTGAGGCAAGGGATTTCTTCCTTAATTTTTGTCTTGCTCTGAACAAATTTCCAGAATAATCGGGGGTTCTCTTTCATTTTATCGACAATTTGTTTTTCATAGGCTTTTTTTGCATTTCTGACTTTGATAGAGGCGTCCGCTTTGGCTTCTTCATAATTGTGTTTGTTGGTATCATTTTTGCAGTATTGGAATTTTTTCCATTTCGTCCGTTTTAGTTTCACAGCCTGGAGAGTGTCAGCATTCATCCATGGGGTATTAAAGGTTTTTGGTCTACATTTGCACTCCGGTATGTTTTCCCTAGTAATTTTTTGTAATATTTCGGCAAATTTCAACCAGATTTCCTCAATATTTCCATGAGCAAATTCTGTATCCCAGTTGATATTTTCGAGTTCAAAACGTATGTTGTCGTAGTCACCTTTAAAATAATTTAGCTTTGTTATGTCTTCTTTATTCTGCTGTGTATTTTCCAGGATCAGATCAAATTCTATTGTCTCATGATCACTTTTCCCTATTGGCGCGTTGTGGGTTATATTTTCTACCAGATTCTCTTCATTTGTAAAGATTAGGTCTAGTATATTTGATGTGTTTTCTTCCTTGTGCCTAGTAGGTTTACGAATGTGTTGGAAGAGGAATGAATCTTGGACTATATTGAGAAAGTTTGCCTGTATTGTGTTTTCATCTGTGTAGCAAGTTTGAGTGTCCCAGTTTATGTCTTTTATATTGAAATCACCCAGATGAAGTGTCAGTTTGTATTTTATATTTTGGATTTTTTTCTCACATAAAATTGTTTTGAGCTCTTCCAAAACTGTGTGGTCCGTTGCGTTTGGGCTTTTGTATATGCATGAGATTAGTATGTTTGTTGATTTACTCAGAGACAGACCAATTTGGACATATTCTACATAATCTGTGATGATACTGTCTATTGCATAGAATGGTAAATTGTTTTTTGTATAAATTAAACATCCTCTTCCAGTGAATGATTTCTGTTTTGGTTTGTGTGTAACATAACCCTCAATATTCCATAGTGCTGAATCGTAATCTATTGATCCTGAATTTTTTGGAAAGATTTCTGTTACAGCTATAATGTCATAGTTGTGTTGTTGAATTAAGACTTTAAGTTCATCTATTTTCGTTGTTAGAGAGTCAGACGCAATCCCAGTTAAAGGGGACAATTGATGTCTCCGGCCTTTGATATGTTCTAGCTGCAAATAGTCAACATTATATAAATGCCCACCACATTTATTTTCATCCAACACCTATAACTAAAACAAATATCTATAATTTACGTTCGTAAGAACTCCATTTCTTATGAAAATCATGTGACAATCAAACTAGGGGGTACGAAAAACCGATGTCTCCGGGTATAAATTCTAACTTTCAAACCAAAAATGTCAATTTCAACAATAAGTTATCCTAACAGAACTGTCCCAATCTTGTACAGAAAACATAGAGCTTCAAAACGATACCAAGATTTATATAAAAATTATAATCCAAAATTTGTAGAACAGCCTCGAGTCGCTGTCTCCAAAATTCAGAAACGTACGGGACACTTTCTTTAAAGCTAAGAAACACTGACATAAATCTACGTTTAATGCATTAATCTAGCGCAATCTACTTTAGTATAAATATATATTATCAAAATAAAGTCGTATTTTGATATACCTTTGTCAGTATTTTTAAAAAATCAACATGATTCTTAAAAAAAATACCGTAATTTTAACCCCGTAACGTACGAGGCAAGAACTAAAGTGACTGTAGTTAAAAATGAGTAATTATAAATAGTTTAATTCTTCAAGTAACATCACTATTCGAAGTCTCTTCAAATATGATAAAAAGAATTATGCCGATTACTATAATAGCATTGATACAGCAGGCCATATAAAGTTTGGTACACATTAAAAAGTGACGTACGAGTCCATAACGTTCGAGGCAATTTTTAGTTTTCAGTTTTTAAATTGCTGAAATGGAACGTTTCCTGTGCTTTATTTATGTATTTTGGGTTCCTTAATGGCTCCAGTGTAAGCAAAATAGACTTTTAATGCACATAATAGACTGTACACGTACTCGTACTAGTCTCGTACGTAATGGTATTATAATTACGCTTAATTGATACTATTTTACAAAATTGAGGAAAGTTTCACAAAATATGCCGGTTTTTGTTGATATATATAGGAATATATTCATATCCATATACATTACACTAGATTGGTGCATTAAAATATACTATTTCAGCGTTTCTTACCTTTATAAAAAGTGTCCCGTACGTTTTCGTATATTGGATCCATCAGATTTAAGGATGTCTAGCAAATTTTGGATAACATTTCACTTAAGGACAGATCCTCCAGTTGTTACTGCGCAACTTACTGCGCATATCCTAAATAACGAAATAAAGCTGTTTCAGTAATTGGACTTTTTCAGCAAATGTATTTCTTACATTTAGTTAATGTTTGGTTGATAAATGACAAGGCCCTTTTCGGTTATTTCAATTTTCTCTGTTTGGTCAATTAAAGTGTAATAGTACTCGGATGGTACATTTCGCTTTCTGTTACGCGTTCAAAATGTGGCGTTAGCAATAGGAAACGGAGCAACAAAAGCAACGTGGTGTCTAAAAATGAGATAGTCCACTTCAGATGGACACAAAAGATGACACGTTTTATTATCTAAAGCTGGTAATAAGGAAGAAAATGGATAAAAGTAGTGAAACAATTTCGGACAGAGCTGTAAAAAGTAAACCAAATTTTACTTATAACTCAGAAAAACGCTTGGTTTGCTATATTTTTCTTTTTTTGTTTTTGTAGGTATGACCAAGCACTACGTCTATACCAAAAAAGAAAAAATTCTTACCGCTGGATTTTTTTTTATTATCAGAAACGTTGAGAAAAAAGAGCAATTTCAGCTACTTTTGAAAGAATGTTTTACTAAAAATTTCAAAATCATCACTAAATTTTCCCAAATTGATACTCATTTAGACAGAATAAAACATATTGAACACAATAAAGACTTATTTATGTAATCCTAATCATTTCGAACACCTTTTTGTGGGTATTTAAGTGACACCTCATTTTTGCAATTTTAGACAAGAGTAGTCTCCCTTGAAATTCAATAACTTTTTAATTCGCTTGGTGACCTATAGTTTTTAAGTCAGTTTTTTACTTCTCATATATTTAAATGTCAGTACAGAAAAAATAAAAAAATTCTTACCGTGGGAAATAAATGGAGGATCTGTCCTTAATTAAGCAGTTATTACACATACCTCATGTGTCAAAACAATACGAACATCTCAACTTTTATAAATTGAAATTAATTTGGCTAGGAAGTTTTAATTTGCAAAACAACACACCCAGATGGCTTATAGAGTTGTATTTATTTTCATTTATTCATTTTATTATATTTTTTTGACAAAGTGTCTGGCAAATGGATATTGCCTGATAATATTATGATTTGATTGAAAAGGTAATAACACAGAGGCTGTGATGTTAAAGAAAAGAAAGCATATTACGTACGGGACAATCTGTAGTTACGTTCGGGACAGACCAGTTTTAAACTATTGTTGATTTGTAATAAATCATTGACTTTCCATTTCTGCATATCGATTAAGGGAGTAACTCATTGCTTTTGTTTAACAATACAAGAGAAAATTAAAGGTTGTTTGGTGTATTTTAGAACAGTTGGAAGTAGTCAACGTTCTAAAATAAAGGAATTGTACAAGGATGGCCGTTTTGTATTTTCATTCGCATAGGTACAATTCACCATTTTCACCCATATTGTCAATTGATTCACATTTTCCAAACAAATACTCATCAAAATGTATCGGATTTATTATTCTTTAGGCATTACTTAATGGGAAATTAGACACACATTTCACAAAGGGGTCTATTTAAAATACGCAATTTTTATGCACACATTCGATCATTTAACAGTCTATAACTCCAAAACTAGGCAAGCCCACTTGACAAAACAAGAGGAATTTGCGCAGAAGATGTGATCCATGAGGAAAATTTGTCCAGAATGAGTTAATGGTAATATGAAAAATTTCGAAAAAAATTTAGTCAATTGTCCACTTTAACTGGGATTGCGTCGTCAGTGTTTGTATATAGTACTTTAAAACTATGTACATTTTGAAAATTTTTATTGTCTTTAAAAATAAAACTGGTTTCCTAACCTTGGTAACCTGTGGCGGTGCCATCACTTTGTGTGTTGACGCCTCCTATCAATACTTCATCAAGCTGTAACGGTTGGTTGTGCGTATGTTTAGCGCTAGTTTCTGCTTTGTTTAGCTTCTCATTGCTTACAGCTTGTGATGCTTTGCTTGTTTGCTTTTTCTTTATCTTTTGACTTGTAAAAAGGCTTTGGGATTGTTGTGTTTCTTCTTCTGTATCATCTGCTTCCATAACAGTATCGTCCATGATGGTGTCGTGATTATACATGGAACCCTCTGACATACTAGTTTTTTCTTTAGGGCTTTTTTGTTTTTGTTTACTTTTTTCTTCTCTTCTTTGTTTGTTTTGAGCACGTTGTTCTGGTGTTAAGTCTTTAACTATAATGCAGTTCTTCAGGTCATTGTCTGCTTGTAGTTGCTTGATTTTTGATGCGTTGTCGAGTATTTTTTTCCTTTCATCTTTATTGTTGAGAATAATTTTGAGTGGCCTATTGAAATCGGGCTTTACATCACCTAGTCTGAAACTTAATTTCACGTCTGGATATTCTACTCCTAGAGCAGTACATAGATCGTTAAATTTTCTTTCGTCATGCTTTTTTCTGAGAACAGCTGACGATCTTTTACTTTCGGGTAGGTTGAAAATTACCAAGTTCATCGATCTTCTTCTTTGGTCTTCTATTTCTCTAAGTTCCCTTCTTACTTCTGCTTGTAAATCTTTCTTTATTTCAATCTTAATTTCTTCAGCCAATTGAGGTTTCAAAGAACTTACTTCTTCTTGGATAGTGAGGATCATGTCACCCTTTACTTCGTTCAGTTCTTCTTCAATTCTTGTGATTCTTTTATCAGCTTTATCTTCTATAGATTGTAATTGGCTTGCGAGATTTGACATACTTGGAAACGTCCTCTTGCAAATATTGCATGTCCACTTAAAGTTGTCATTATTTTCTGTACGAAGGGCTTTAGCTAGTACTTGTGATATCCCTGTACACGGGAGACAAAAAGTGAGTTCGCATAAGCTGCATGATAAGAGTTCTTCTACTTCTTTAAGGTCGATATCGCACAAGGGACAACTATTACTGCCAATTCTAGCCCTTTTAACTTTTGGTGTTGAACTTGAGAAGGAATGGGCCATCTTTGTTTGAACAAGGCTTCCTTATTCAAAAATAAAGTGTTCCTTATGTTGATAGTTGATAAGATTAGGTATATATAATATTGAACAAGGCTTCCTTATTCAATTTTTAGTTGTGCTTATATGTTCTACCTTTTTATCTGTACTTTTTTTCGTTTTATTGAACAAGGCTTCCTTATTCAATTAGAAAATTTTTTAGTTGTGTTAATTTAGCATTTCTTGTCAGACAAAGGGTTGTTCTTTGATGTTTATATTGATGATAAGAACAGGGCTTCCCTATTCATTCAATTATGATAACTTTCAACGTCAGTTCATTCAAAATAAGATGATAACAAGAACAGGGCTTCCCTATTCGTTAAATATGATGATTTCCGACGTCAATTCATTCATACGGTGATAATTTCACTACTTTATTATGAACAGGGCTTCCCTATTCACCAATATTCAACTGCAAACTATTTTAAGAAAGTTCTATACCAAACTTGAGATTTAGTATTCTCTGTAGCCACAGTTTTGCCAGTTCCGGGCACGGGTGTATTCCGTCAATTAATAGGTTTAGATTTTTCTTATAGCGAACACGGGTGTTGTGCCAGTTTTTATGTGACCTGATTAAATCTTGTTCTATTTGTGGTGTTACAAATCTATTCAGATCTCCAATTCTTTCATTGAGATAGTCTATTGCATGGGTTAATTCATAGTCTTGTTGTTGATATGATCGAATCATGTAATCAGGACAACCTTTATGAGTGTTCCATTTAGTAATTGAATAATATGGGCAGTTCAAAAATATCACTGTTGCATTTCTATTATGTCTTTGAATAGCGGATTTCATAAACCGGTATTTAACAATTAATCTGTCGACCACTTCGTACACATTTTGTTTAATGTTAATGTGTCCTCTCTCTTTATATGTCAATTCACAAGTCCCGAACCATATATACACAATTGGGTTGACAGAATAGTTAACTATGCTGATGGCTTCACGTTGGAAATTGCTATTGTCAACGCCAGCACCAGATCTGTGGATGATTTTGATTTGACTGTAGTTTTCTCTTTCTATTTGGTGACTTAGATATCGGCCCTTACTGTCCGTGATTAGAAAAGTGTCGATTCTGTTTGGGAATCCTGTGACTCTGTTTTCATCTCTAATTCTGCGGTATTCTTTTTTAATCTTAGATAGGGACATTGTTTTTAAGGGTCAAAAAATTTTTGTGCACTGTAGATTGCTGTCTCCATTTTTGCATTATTCAGGAAATTCACTTGCGATATCCGCCCGCCTTTGCACTCAATTATCCTCGATTTGAACTTGAAAAATAAACAACTCCCCCTTTCCCACAAAATTCTCAACGTCTTATGTTGAATAAGAGACGTTCGCCTTTGGCGCCAAATAATTACGTAATGTCGTTTTCTGATGTCACGCATAACAAAAACATTTCGGAAGATTTATCAGAACAAAACAACAATGGCGGACATTTTTGCTCTCACCTCGGTTATTTTTTTTTGCACGTATCAATAGCTTTGGGGTAAGTAACCATTGGAATTTTATGTTTTTATGCATAAATAGCGTCAATTCACATATTTTTCGGTCGTTAACATTCGCAGAGCCCTCAAAATACGAAAACGATCCTCGTGCTACGCACTCGGTCGTTAATGTATTTCTTGGGCCTCTGCGAATGTTAACGACCTCAAAAACGTGAATTAACCCTATATTGTAAAGCAAAATACATGGTGGAGAATCATGTGACAAAAAGAGCAACATTTCAAGAAAATCTTTAATAAATTTGTTAATATGTGAATGATTTGAATTTGGTTTGAAGCAGAGAAAATTAAACATATGATCTCATGGATTTGTTGGATGTAATTGGTCTTTTTAACCCTTTCCCAAACAAGACATGGTTTTGACGTCTCTAATAGAAAAGGCTTGGGAAAACATTGAGACAAGAGAAGAAACTGCTGATAACCAGCAGTTTCTCCTTTTATCTCAACATTTTCTTTGCCATATTTTACACAAATCCTATCTTTAATAACATCCATTTGTCACTTTTTACAGTTTTTGAAGTGGATCGCCCTAAAATTTTGTCGTTTGGGAAAGGGTTAACCAGTACCTAATAAAACAAGAGCTGTCACTGTAAGATGACAATGCCCCCGACACCGCTTTGATTTTAAATTATGGCCAATCTATGTTCAAGGTCAAGGTCATCCAGGGGTCAAGGTCACCAAAGTATGTGCCTACAGAAAGGTAATGTACCAAGGAATGTTGTGGTAAAGTATGAAGCGAATATGTTAAGTAATAAGGAAGTTATGGCCAATGTTAAAGTTTTTGGACGGAATGATGGACAGACAGACAGACAGACGGACGGACGGACGGACAAGTCAAATTTATGATGCCTCCCTATCGGGGGCATAAAAAAGAGCTGTCCGTGGACAGAAAAACATGACTATCAGGTCCTGTTTAGTTAAAATTTTAAGTCTGAAAAGGTTTAAAATTCCATTAAATTAAATGTCAGAGTAATTTTTCCAAGAGGCTGATATCATGGTCACAGAAGCATGCGCGAAGTTTCAGAGTAATAGCATTGATAGAAAAGAGAAAGGACACATGCAAAAACAGCATTTTGCTGAAGCTAACACCTGGATGACTGTAACAGTCCTATTCTACAAATAGTTGCACTAAAAAGAAAAAGATAAGCAAGCTTACTAATAATTTCTAATCAGGTGCCTTTTAATTTTAACCCTTTCCTAAACAAGACCTGTCTTTGACGTCCCTAGTACAAAAGGCTTGGGAAAACATTGAAACAAAAGAAGAAACTGCTGATAACCAGCAGTTTCTCCTTTTGTCTCAATATTTTCCATGCTATATCATACTCAAATTCTATCTTAAACAAGGTCCATTTGTCGTCTATAACAGCTTTTGAAATGGAACTTTTGAAATTTTGCTGTTTGGGAAAGGGTTAAATGATCTAGGACATCTAGAAAATTCATGGCATTTGGTTGGTCTTCTGTTTCAAACTATTTTCAAATCTGTCACATATTAATGTAATTATTGAAAATTTTCTGCAATTTTTTGTTCTTGTTGTGTCAAATGATTCCCTGCCATCAAAATAACCTACCTTTGAAGCATTGGTGATCACGAAATATGGCTTATTAGTCAAGTTAGCTTTCAGGAATTTGAAGGCAGTGTTTAGTTCATGCTGCTTTGGTGGTTTTGGCACAATGTGGTCGTTCGTGAATGGTGCTTTTTCTAGCAAACTTCCATCAAAATACAGATCTGGTCCATTCTGATACACCTGTAAAACAAGTGCCTGTTGTATTAACCAATTACCAAATGACTAAATTTAAGACTGGTCCAATAGTCAAACAAAGACAATTTCAAGTTAATGAAATTGTAACTAGAGGCCCAAAGGGAAGACTGGGTTTATCCCAACTGTGCTGACTCGTTAAATAAAGGCTTTATTATTATTATTATTATTATTATTATTGTCCAGCAGCATTAACCCGGGACATCTGCATATGTAATGACCCCACTTCGGCAATGTTTTGTTAAGATGCTCAACTAACGGACTTTGCGCACGAAAATTAAGTTGTCCCGGGTTAACCTTGTTGGACAATATTATGACTATTTTTGGACTTTTGGGTATAAACACTGTGGGAAATGAAGTAGTTTTCTAATTTGTTTGTAAAAATGGTGTTTACAAGAATATCTGCCATCAGAGGAACACATTACAATTGACCAAACGCCAATCGACAGATCGCTCCGCCCAACATAGAATTTAAGCCAAACAATGGGTATGTGATCGTTAATAGGGAATGATTCTATCCAGTTAATTGTGACGTAAATTCGGACAAACAAAATAATATTTCGTAGGTGTTGTTATAAAATCTCGTAACTACGGCTTGATTTAAGCCGTAGTTACGAGATTTTATAACAACACCGACGGTTTATCAAAACATAACGGTAAACCTAGTCTATTGTTAGCACAAAATTCTATGCCTTTGGCATGACGATTGTTTTGATTGTCAGTCGATAAATCGATACAATAACACGTGCAACGAAGAACAATTGGGGCATGACATTTTTCTGATTGTCCATTGGCTAATCCATGTTTTTGATTGACAGTCGGCATTTGGTCAATTACTCCATTTCCTGTTCTTTGCTATATCATGCAAATTATCTTTTTTTGTCACACTTATTTTGTTGTCTGCACCAATCTAAAATTCTGAAATAATGTAATTTAAGCAAGTTTTTTTTTTAGTTTTCTACTTTGTACATGGCATGGAATCATGCAACAGAGTAGGTAGAATGACACCAAGGACTTACTCACAGTGGATAAACAAATGATACAATATTTACTGAATATCTTCAATAACTTTGTTAATACAGGACCGATTTGAATTTGGTTTGAAGCAGAGAATTTGGACATTCGTCAAGCATTAGATGGACGTGGTTGATTTTTGTAAAAATCAACTGATAAAAAAGTTATTGAAGATAAACCAAAATTTTTGTTTATCTTCAATAACTTTTTTATCAGTTGATTTTTAAAAAATCTGCGACGCCCATGTCATTCCTGACATTTTTTCACCTTCTCTGCTTCAAACCGAATTCAAATTGGTCAAGTATTGACAAATTATCGGAAATTCTAAGTCACGTGATTATACACCGAGTTACTGGATGTGTAAATTTTTAAAAGTCAGCTGATGAAAAAGTTATTGATGACCAAGTAAAATTTTACTCGGTCATCAATAACTTTTCTATAATTTGATTTTTACAATATCTGCCGAAACCAGCCTTGATAGACCATCCTTGACATATTTTCATCTTCTCTGTTTCAAACCATTTCATTTTCACTTTCAAGCATTAACCCTTTCCCAAACAAGACCTGGTTTTGACATCCCTTATAGAAAATGTTTGGGAAAACATTGAAACAAAAGAAGAAACTGCTGATAACCAGCAGTTTCTCCTTTTGTCCAAATATTTTCTGTGCTATATTTTACACAAATTATAGCTATATCAGCATCCATTTGATCATCTGCATCCACTTTCACATTGGACAACCACAAAATTTTGACGTTTGGTAATAGTCTACGGACTCTAATTCGTACGAGCTCAAGAAAATGGTTTTGATGGCATTTTTTGTTAATGCTCGGCATCCATGCTAATAATATTCTTTGGGGTATGACAAAACCTCCTAGGGTGGATGCCCAGTCTGAAACTTCGAATTAAGGTCACAGCAAGGTCAAAGGTCAAATGGGTGCAATTTCATGTTTAAATAGTCATTGAGACATTTTTAACTGCTTTAAATGATTGATTGTCACTTCTAATTGTGCTAAATTTGCTGAAAACTGCATCAGAGACATTACTTTATTGAAAAGATGACTTTTTGTGAATATTTTGACTATTATGGGATGGAAAAATGTACTTTCCAAAGCTAAAAACTGTATATCTCTGAATATTTCTGACGTTTTCAGTCTTTTTTTCAACTGTATTTGCCACGATGCCTCAGTCGTAAGCATTTCTTAATTTGCAATTGTGTCCTCTACATTTTGTAAGGTCCTGTGTACACTTGTATTGTATATCTAAGGAATAATCCTAGTTCTACCGTGGTATATCTCTATTTAACCACGGTTCTGAGTAATGCAGCGAAATCTACCACAGGGTCCCTTGTCGGTGTAACAAAATTCCATTCAATTTAGAAGATCGGTAAGTGTCCCAAATGCTATCTAGTGAGTCCAATACTCATGGCATGCTATGCATATCCTACTTCATAACGTCTGCACTTGAAATGGCAATATGTTCCTGTTCAGGAATGGTTGCAGAAGTTGCATCTCGTCCAAAACTTTTGTTATATCGTTGAATTTTGCCCTAATTAACATATCTTTGCTAAAAGGGTTCAATGGCAGTGATCAGAACAGAACGGTGAATGCAATTTTGATGTTATCTTTTGAAGTCTTCCTATTGAAATGGTTGCTCTGAAGTCTATTGGTACTCAATTACATTCTAGTGGTTGTAGCAGTGCTATTGTAGAGGCTGATAGGCGTATAGCTCTCAAGGTATCCAACCTCTCATTAGCACCAAAGAGCCAGATTCGAAATTTTGAAAGTGCCAGTAATTCCTAAACTGTGTTACATTTCCATTCCGAAAACAAACATAAGCATTTTGTGCGGTTTCGAATTTTAAACTAATGCATACTTAAGGAAATATTTGACAAAAAATGTTCAACATTACCTCCCTTGCATATGAATATAGTGTAAAATAATATTTGTGAATGATTTTCTTCTAGAAGCATAATCTTGAAACAAGACCAGTCCAGATATCAATTTGTCTGTACAAGTACATAAACTCTTTTCCAACCGAGACCTGGTTTTGATGTCCCTAGTAGAAAGAGCTTGGAAAACATTGAGTCAAAAGAAGAAAATGCTGACTATATGATACTCAAACACATTCCAGTGTTCATAAAGATTCGTTTTGTCGGCTTCAGAAGCTTCCAAATGGGAGCACCATAAGATTTTGTTGTTTGGGAAAGAGTTAAAGGTACATATAACTATTACGACAATACAATCAATGAAAAATGATGACACAAATCTTTCTATTAAGCCCTGATACGACAAGCGCCTCAAGATAAGACTCAACAATTTCATCTAAATACACCCGAATGGTCGAATAATGTCATTGAATTAGTGTCTAATCCTCCATCGGTATGTTCTTTTGTCCGTTAGCAATTTCTTGGGTGTTCAACTCCTCTTACAGTTTCTTTTTGAAGATAACCAAACTGGAATATCTGTTCATCTTAGAGGCATTTTATCTTTAGAACACTCAAAGTACTCAGCTGTCTTTCAGTTCTTTCAATCTGAGCAAATCGATTTCACTATGACCAGCCTTAAATGGAATTTTTAGATATCATGAACACACATTTTGGGGTAAACAGCAACTCTTCAGCAATTTCGGAAAGGTGCACGCTGACGATGTCATGAATGATATGGGGAATCCTATTTAAGAAGAATATCCTGATTTGTTTACTCTTTACCTGAAGATAATAATAATTATTAGTCACTACTTGACTTCTTTTGAGTAATGTAAACCAGAATTAACTCCCTGTGGTCAAAAGCAATTTAAGATTTAAAAGTAAAATTGTAAGTCTTTCTCGAACTTGGTTATAGCTTGAAAATCACAAGGAAGCTAATTCTTCGAATTATCCGGTTGTGCTTGGTTGGAACTAAATACTTCACAGCAGTACTAAGTTCCAGCTTGCCTCGGTTCTAGGAACCAAAATTACAGCTGTAGATACAAAACCAAAAGTCTTTGCTATCATAGTTGATGGATCAGCTGTGATAAAGATGCAGCCGAATGTGCCAATCCTTCATGGGCTTTTAAAGGCTAACTGATTTGGTTTGTCGATGTACACAGATACGCCAGCCTAAATGCTGAAACAAAGGTCAAAGCATTGTCTAGACATCAAATACAGAGTGACTGACAAATGCATTCCATCTTAAGTATGACATATATTTTATTTAGACAATGACAACAAGACTGATTGCAACACCTTTCAGGTTGAAGATTGTTCAGATGTGTCAGCAAAATATTGTCATTGTAAAAGGGGAAGAAAGGGTTATATGTAGCCAGTCTTGGGGAAATTGCGCCTTGCAATCATGAGCAAATGCATGTTTGATAATCAAAGTCAGCTGCACAGACGTCCTTATAATAATAACCAATGCATTTAAAAGACTAAATGATATTGGTATTGAGAAGCTTTCGTTTATGATTATAAACTTATGCTAAACGCCCCTACATACAATGAACTAGGGGTTTTTGGGAAGAAAGAGAGAGTCTTTCATGCTTTCACTGGCTGTGATATTGTTTCAGCTTTACGGTTATAGGACAAGGGGCCTAGTTCTTCTCTTTTTATCATGTCTGCCAGCAAAGCTATATGATGCGTAATCCCCAAATAGCGCAGCTTTGGAAAGGTCTATTTTACCAAGTAGGATACACCTGCGGTCAAATAACTTTCCCCAAAATGGAAGTAATGAGCCTTCCTAAATAGGGAAGGAAGCGATGAAGAATCACATAGTATGTATTATGAATTTGGATTAACCTCCGTCAATTGTTGTGGGTACAAGAAGTCATGCAAAGATTGGTGCTATAGGTTAAGCCTATGCTGCACTGGATTATGCAGATGTAAATGCTGACGCTCAAAGAACTCAGAGTGGTGAGCTATGCACGCTACAAATTAAAGAGACCAATGTTAGGTAATTCATGCATCAGGCTTACATCACATTATTTCTGACCCAAATGAAAGGAAACATAGAACTGGTATTAAGTATTACACTTCCCATTGAGAAATATTTCACCATAACCATTACTTTAAATTAAAAGGGTCTTAGTTTAAAAGATTGCGTTTTGTCTGCACGAATTTTATTACTGCCCCCGGGTTGATAATTTTTCTATTTTTTTGCCAAAAAGTATTTTTCAAAATATAAGAAATAGTAATTTTATGCACAGAACATTTTCAAATGTTATCTTGTGTTTAAAAACATACATTAAAGTTATAAAAAAAATGCGGCCAAAGATATCAAGTTTTATAGTACAAGAGGACCATGATGGTCCTATATCGCTCACCTGAACCAAAATGATATGAGCAACACTTGTTCAATTCAATTAATATTTATTACTTTAAGACTGAAAAAGAACTAATGGTCAATAAGGTTGTGAAAATCTAACTCATCCGAGATCTAAATTATGGTGCCAAACATTGTATCCAAGTTTTGTCTTGATTGATAAATAATTGTAGATTCTAGAGTATAAACAAGGTCGAAAACAGCCGAAAACAGCAATCTTATCAAATTCAAGGGCATATAACTCTCGATTTTCTGACCAGATAAGACTGAAAATCAGACTAATCCCAGATCTTATGGTCCCTAATATTGTGTCCAAGTTTTGTCTTGATTGATCCATAATTGTAGATTCCAGAGTGTAAACAAGGTCGAAAACAGCAGAAAACAGAAATTTTGTCAAATTCAAGGGCACATAACGCTCGACATTCTGATCAGATCAGACTGAAAATCAAACGCATATGAGATCTCATGGTCCCCAACATTGTGTCCAAGTTTTGTATAGATTGATCAATAATTATTGTAGATTCTAGAACGTAAACAAGGTCGAAACCAGTCGAAAATGGCAATTTTGTCAAATTCAAGGGCACATAACTCTCGACATTCTCATCAGATCAGACTGAAAATCGAACTCATCCAAGATCTTATGGTCCCCAATATTGTGTACAAGTTTTGTCTTGATTGATAAATAATTGTAGATTCTAGAGTATAAGCAAGGTCGAAAACAGTCATAAACAGCAATTTTATCAAATTCAAGGGAACATAACTCTTGACTTTCTAATCAGATCAACCTGAAAATCAAACTCATTTGAGATCTTATAGTCTCCAACATTGTGTCCAAGATTTGTCTTGATTGGTCAATAATTGTAGAGTCTAGTATGTAAACAAAATCGAAAACAGTAAAAAACGGCAATTTTGTCAAATTCAAGGGCACATTACTCTTGACTTTCTGATCAGATCAGACTGAAAATCAATCTAATCCCAGATCTTATGGTCCAAAACATTGTGTCCAAGTTTTGTCTTGATTGATTAATAATTGTAGATTCAAGAGTGTAAACAAGGTTGAAAACAGCCGAAAATGGAAATTTTGTCAAATTCAAGGGCACATAACTCTTGACTTTCTGATCAGATCAGACTGAAAATTAAACTCATCCAAGATCTTATAGTCCCCAACATTGTATCCAAGTTTTGTCTTGATTGATTAACCCTTTCCCACACATTGACACTTTTGGAGACCCCACAAAATAAAGGCTTTGGAAAACATTGTGGAAAATGAAGTAGCAAGCAATTTCTTCATTACTCACTATGTTTCCTACCAAGAAAGACCAAAAAAAGTTAAATTTTGTTCAATAGAACTTGTCGTCTGCAACACCTATGACTTTGGACTAGGCTAAAATTTTGTTCTTTGGTAATGGGTTAATAAGAGTGTAAATCTATTTATATCCTCTATCAAACAACAGGGCTACAGATATGTGGGGGTGAAGACATTCTAACTTTGTTATTTCAATTCCAAACCCTATGTTGTGGGTACTCATTTGTATCGTCTCGCAAGACGATACACATGAGTACCCACAATAAAGGGTTTGATGAACAATAACAGAATTATTGCAGTTTAAAAATTCATCACTCCCGCTTATCTGGAGCTCTGAAACAAGATAACTCTACTTATACTAAAGGAAAGTAGTGTCAGAGTTCCTTCCCTTAGATTAACTCTTTTTTGAATACAGCAAAAAAGTGGCAATTTTGCCCAATTCAAGGGCACATAACTCTAATCTTTCTGGTCAGATCAGACTGAAAATTGACCTCATCCAAGATCTTATGGTCTCCAACATTATGTCCAAGTTTTGTCTTGATTGATCAATAATTGTAGATGCTAGAGTGTAAACAAACTTAAAAACAGCATTTTTTGACATTCAAGGGCAGATAACTCCGCACTTTCTGGTCCGAACAGACCCATAATCGAACTTGTCCGAGAACTTATGATCGTACTTGTTTTGGCCAAGTTTGATCAAGATCGCCTAACTTTTGTGGATGCTAGAGTGTAAACACCCCAAATGTTGACGGACGGACGGACGGACGGACGGACGCCGGACAAAAAGTGACCACAATAACTCACCTCAAGCACTTCGTGCTCAGGTGAGCTAAAAACCAGTATTTCCCAACCGTCAATGGCTGCCATCTTGGAAAATATTGGACATCTTGTAATTTTTAGGCACAAAACATTACAAAATTCTGTTTTCTCATGTTTGTCAATAATTTTTTGTTGTCAACAATCATTTTGTTGTGAAAAGGACAAAAATCGGCCAATCATATTAGCTTTTATAGTAAAGGCGGTATCTTTCATACGTCAATGGCGGCCATCTTGAAAAATGGTGGCCATTTATACTTTTTGAATGGCTAATTGGTTTTTATTTAGCTACATGGTTTTATAGATGCGTGTGCCAAGTTTGATGCTTGCATCATCAAGTGCATGATTTTTGCATTTATCTGCTAAAGCTTTTTGCCAGTTTCGCACGTTTGAACGTAATTTACCTGTGACCTCATTCTGACCTGGAATTCAAAAGAGACACTAAGCAGGTTTCGAACATTGTTTGAAGTAGTCTAGAATATTTCTAGCATTGCTACCTTTGGTTACAAGAATGTCTTGGATTATTTATGTGTAATAAAAGAACTAAAGCCTTTATTCAAGTTTAATATGAATTTCATTAAGTATTGTGCTTTATTTTGTTATCGACCTGAGCGTTTTTTAGCATAAATATGGTAAAATAATGTTTGAAAATGACAATATAGGCCCTGGGTGAGCCTCAGTCCATTCCTGATTCAATTTATTTGATTTCGTTTAAATTGCTTTCATTTTGTGTGGACGCAAATAATTCTGCTTTATCTATAAGCCATTTTTTCTTGATTTTTGCACTCATTGACCTTTGACCTCACTGTGACCTTAAATCGAAAAATCACGCTGGGCATCCACCCCTATCTTGTTTGTAATAGTATAAGGAACAATTCTAGCATGGATGCCGAGCATTAACAAAGAATGCCATCAGGAGTCATCGTAGGATTTAAAGTCAGTAGACTATAATGGGTTAAAAGATTTTCTGCAGTTGTTGTGTCAAGTGATTCCCTGCCATGTTTTAACCCTTTTCCACATATTGACTCTTTTGGACGCCCCACAAAATAAAGGCTTTGGAAAACATTGTGGAAAATGAAGAAATTGCTTGTTACAAGCAATTTCTTCATTTCCCACAATGTTTTCTACCAAGAAAGACCAAAAAATGTTACATTTTGTTCTATGGAAATTGTCGTCTGTAACACCTATGAGTTTGGACTAGGCTAAAATTTTGTTGTTTGGTAATGGGTTACAGCAAAATGAAACCTACAAAAACGTCCGCCATCCTCAGAGCCGGTAAAAATGCCCGAGCTGTCAACTGTTTATGTAGCGAGTCTTTCAGGTAAATATCACTCACAGTAGATAATGATCCATTTGTTACTAAAAATAGAAATAGCGAAAAAATAGACAAATGGTATCGCTGCTTTTCAACAAAAACCTCGTAACTGCAGCTTATTCTAAGCTGGAGTTACGAGATTTTTGTTAAAAAGTGAGGGTATGTTGTTACATGTTTTGATAAGAAAACAAGAGATGTCCACAGACTATATAGCTCAACCAAATAAATAAACTACGAAGATTGAAATCTATATTCATTAACCCATTCCAAGATTGTATGATTTTAAACTATTCCAAATTGAAAGATAATGCAGACAACAATTTCAAATGAATGCAATTTTACTACATATTTTTTCTCTTTCTCATGAGCACTTTCGTGGTCAGGTGATTTAAAAATAATTTAGACTCACACAATTTGATGCATTTATGCGCTTTCATTTGCTTGGCTGTGGCTTAATCTGCGAGAAAGGCAGAAACTTTTACCTCCGAACAAATTTACCTCCAAGATGTATAAATGTTTGTATGCATTCATCACTTTAGGGATTTTAGATGAGCCCTGAATTACAATAAAGGTCTAGAATAGCCCCCTATTCTATGAATAGTTGCACTAACATATTTACCTCTAAGATGTATAAATGTTCGTATGCGCTGTGTTTTATAGCATAAACCAACAGAATAAATATCCTGGGTCGGGGCCTCGCTGTCATACTTCAACACATTCATCACTTTAGGGATTTTAGATGAGCCCTGTATAATATAGGAGTTTGTGATAATGGCAAAGAATTTTGTGCTAGAAATAGACTGGGTTTACCATTATGTATTTTGTTCCCTATTAACCATTTTCCAAACCAGACATGATTTTGGCATCCCCAAAGGAATAGGCTTGGGAAAACATTAAGGCAAAATGAAGAAAATGCTGATAGTCAGTATTTTGTACTTTTGCCTCAATGTTTTCTTAGCAATATCATTAACAAATTTAGCTGAAATCAACACCAATTTTGTCATCTGCATCAACTTTCATGTTGGAAAAGTTCAAATGTTTGCAATTTGGGAAAAGGTTAAAAGCAATTTATGCCGTGCCAAAAGAGTCCTGGGGCCCGTTTTACTAACAAACTTACGAACTTTTTTTAAACAACAACAAATCTGATTGGCCGAATAATTACTGTTATTATTTCTCTTTCAATCAGATGTGTTTTGTTACAAGGATTTTGCAAAAATCTATGTTAGTGAAACGCGGCCCTGGTATTTATATCCCTACAGATTGTTGATTAACCTTTTACAAGATGCAAGAATTTTAGGCTTGACCAAATTCAAAGATGATGCAGTCGACAATTTCAAGCCAATTAAATTTAACATATTTTTGTCATGATGGGTAGAAAATATTGCAGGAAATAAAGATATTGCTTGACACAAACAATTTCTTGGTTTTCCAAGATGTTTCCAAAAGCCTTTATCTTGTGGGGTGTCAAAAGGCATCACTGTGTAATAATATGTTAAACAACCGTGAAGTTAACCCTTTCCCAAACAAGACCTGGTTTTGACTTCCCTAATAGAGAAGGCTTAGGAAAACATTGATACAAAAGAAGAAACTGCTGATAACCAGCAGTTTCTCCTTTTGTCTCAATTTTTCTATGCCATATTTTACACAAATTCTATCTTTAATAACATCCATTTTGTTATTTGTGGCATTTTTTGAAATGGATCACCCTAAAATTTTGCCGTTTGGGAAGGGGTTAAAAGAATAATACAATGTTGGTAGTCCAACAACAAAATCCCGACTGGCTTTTGTTCTTTGGAATTAATGTTTTTCAAAGCATTCTATTTCATATACATATGAATCAGGCCCCAGATTAAACCTACCTGGCTTACAAAAAAAAACCTTGATTATTAGTAGTTTAAAATAAATTAAGGTAGTCCACCTCTAATGAGATTCACGTGTCGTCGGAATGTTTTGTGTGATATCATTAACATTTGTTATGTATCCAAACCTTTTCTGGCAATGTTGTAAACATTCGGCGGTGGAATGTTCCACCGCAGAATGTTATGACATCACCCAAATAATTCCAAAATTGCATGAATCTCATTAGGGGAGGACTACCTTAATAAACCCTTTCCCAAACAAGACCTGCTTTTGACGTCCCCAATAGAAAAGGTTTGGGAAAACATTGAGGCAAAAGAAGAAAATGCTGATAGTCAGCATTTTCTCCTTTTGCCTCAATATTTTCTGTGCTATATCATATACACAAATCCTATATTCTTAACATTGACTTTGTCGTCTGCAGCAGCTCTCAAATTTGATCACCCTGGAATTTTTTTGTTTCCCAAACGACAAAATTTTAGGGCGACCCACTTCAAAAACTGCCACAAATGACAAAATGGTAGTTAGTAAAGGTAAAATTTGTGTAAAATATGGCATAGAAAATATTGAGACAAAAGGAGAAACTGCTGGTTATCAGCAGTTTCTTCTTTTGTTTCAATGTTTTCCCAAGCCTTTTCTATCAGGGACGTCAAAACCCGGTCTTGTTTGGGAAAGGGTTAAACTTACCTCCCAGATGTTGATCCTGGTCAGGGAGGAGTATGATATTGTACCACCAACAGCTTCTGAATAACCCTGAAAATTGAGATAATTGCGGATTCATACAGTGTCATTAGATTTTTCTATTCATAACTAAATGAAAACAAGATGTGTTCGCGAAACAAGAATGCCCCCGAAATAGCTATTTTTCTAAGATATGTTGTTTTCATGTCAAGGGTTGATAAGGGTTAACGGGTGACCTTGAGAAGGGCATACTGCATGGAACAGATGGATATTATTGAAAGAAGGTTACATACCAAATATGAGCTTTGTGTGTCAAATACGCTGGAGATGAGCAATTTCTTCTTTCCCATAAAAGTTATCTGCATTCATAAACATTGTGTGTTTTACAGTTTACCAATACTTATATGATTTGCCACTACATCTTCAAATACTTCTGGGGAGAACCCCATAATTACCTTATTGAAATACCACTCTATAGTTGTGTTGATATTGGTTTCTGGGTCTATATATCTCCCTGCCCATACATCACATGTTATGCCACGAGTCTTCCTCTGTCAAAATGCAATAAATAATGTCATGGTAGACTAAAATTTGGATCAGGACCAATGCAGTATGCAATATTAAATGAAAATCAAGTTATGCCCAAATTATACCCACATTGTTTTTCTATTATGGACCTCAACAATAATTGCTAATCGTCATGTCTTTTTGTTTTTCTGTTTTCCATGCTAGTAAATCATACATGTTTTCTGCTTTAACGTCCATATATTGTGTTGTTTGCAACTTCTTTTAATTTGGTGATTGAAAATTTGGTAAGTGATTGAAAATTTGGAAATAGTTTAACTGGGTTTAATTTTTTGTGTGTGTTGCCATAGTGCAAAGGTTGGGTTACATAACCACATTGATGACTTCAGAAAAGAAGTATTATAGGAATATGTATACATAAAACAAGAGTTGTTCGCAGACAAGGTAGCGCCCATGTAAGGGATCTTGTCCCAAGAAACAGCCAAATTACTAACTCAAGGTAAAAGGTAATGGTCCCAAATGAAAGGTCTTTGTAAGAGGTATCCATGTGTGAAATATCAAGGCTTGATCTGTTTTAATTCATAACATGTAGACCCGGAATTATTCTTTACCCTTTACCAAACAACACAATTTGGACCTGTCCTAATTCCTAAGAGTTACAGAAGACAAAATCAATGTTAATTTTTGTATAAAATCTCTTCAGTTTTAGCATAGAAGACCTTGAAGCAAAAAAAGATATATGCTGACCATCATACTATCTTCTTTTCCTGCAATAGTTTCTAAACCCAAATCAATTTGATGCTTAAAACAGAGCTACTGTCCAGAAAAGGTTTAACCCTCAACCAAAAAAGACCGTATTTTGACGTCCTTAGTAGATATGGCTTGGGAAAACATTTAAACAAAAGAAGAAACTGCTGACAACCAGCAGTTTCTCCTTTTGCCTCAATATTTTCTTAGCTATAACATAAACATTTTGGCCTTTTGTGATCATTTATTTTGTCGTATGCAGCAGCTTTCAAATTGGACTGCCTTAAAATTTTGCCAATTGGTAATGAGTTTATAAGAACTTACATATCCAACATACTGTATTTGAGAATTTTTGATGTGAAAAAACTCTATGGTCGATATCATTCTTATTGTGTTGTTGCCGTTAGGGTATACATAGCGATCTCCCAGTTTTAAAAGATCAGCCGGCGCACAAGTTCCAGCACTAGGGTCCATCGTGTAATGTATACCTATGAAATAAAATCAAAGAAATACAAGAGCCGTCGTAGACGGATTTTGCTCCCCGAATAATTGCTCGTCACAAAATAAAAACTAGCATACATTAAGCCCCCTTTTTCCATGACAGATTTTTTTGTACACACATTATTTATAGAATATGGTCTAGAACATCTCATCTATCTCATAAGTACAAAATTTCATTAAATTCTGCCCATTAGATAAAGAGAAATTAGAGAAAAACTAATCTTAACATTAAGGCCGCTTTTTCCATGACGCAGCCTCAAATTGAAAAACGGAGAAAAAGGTCCCTAAGGATTATCCCAGGGAGTTCACATGTGAAGTTTCATTGAATTTGGTCCAAGGGTTGCTGAGATCTGGCTTTGGACGGATGGACGGACGGACAGCGTGGCGACTATATGCTTCCCCGAAATTTTTTTGGGGAGCATAAAAAATTCCTCGTAAAAAAAGATTTGTTTGTGAAATGCAAATTCTACTAACAACAAGATTTCTATTTGCCTTATTTTTTAGTTGAATTTTGAATGCATAAAACAATTTTGTAATTCATTTAACCCATTACCACACATTAATGCTTTTTGACAACCTACAAGATAACTTAGGCTTTGGAAAGCATTGTGGAAAATGAAGAAATTGCTTGTAACAATGTTTTCTACCTAGAATGACCAAAAATGTAAAATTTTATTTACTTGAAATTGGTGTATGCCACATCTTTCAATTAAGACAAGTATAAACAAGATGTGTTTGTGAAACACTAATGCCCCTGAAAATGGCAATGTTAAGTTTTCACATTAACACTATCCCAAACAACACCTGGTTTTGATGTCCCTAATAAAATAGGCTTTGGAAAACATTGAGATAAAAGAGGAAAATGCTGATAATCAGCATTTTCTCCTTTTGTCTCAATATTTTCTGTGCGATACTATACACAAATTCTACCTTTTAGAAGATCCATTTTTCCATATGTGGCAGCTTTGATATTGGACCAGCCTATAATTTTGTTGTTTGGGAAAGGGTTAAGTTTGCAAAATGACAGAGGGACAAACAGACGGACAATAGTAAAGCAATGTGTCCCAGAACTATTAATATGGGGGAATAAAAATTTCCATCCAGTAATGGGTTAATGCTGCCTTATTTAAATGCTTTCTTACCCTGGCTAAAGTCGAAAATTTCCATGGTGGCATCAGGGTCTGTATTATCAGCCTTTTTATAATCTCTTCTGATTAGTTTCTTTTGATTGTTGTACCATATCTGGATGTATAAAATGCAGAGCTCCAGATAAGAGGGGATGATGACTTTTCAAAAGGAATTATTTCACGAAAATTTCATCAAACCCTATGTTGTGGGTATTCATTAGAATTGTCTCATCGAGACGATTCAAATGAGTACCCACAACATAGGGTTTGGATTTGAAATAAAAAAGTTAGAAAGTCTTTACCCCCTCTTATCTGGAGCTCTGAAAATGTGCTAGTGAAATCCAAATGCAAGGGTATGGAATAGGAACTATTTTATCAAGTTAATCGTGACTTAACCCATTACCAAACAAAAAATTTTAGGATGGGCCAATGAAAAATCTGCCACAAATGACAAAATAAATGTTGATAATGATAAGATATGCGTAAAATATTGCACAGAAAATATTGAGGCAAAAGGAGAAACTGCTGGTTATCAGCAGTTTCTTCTTTTGTCTCAATGTTTTCCCAAGTATTTTCTATTAGGGACGTCAAAACCAGTTCTTGTTTGCGAAAGGGTCGATTTCGGCTAACAATAGTAATTCATTAGTGTTGTTCTAAAATCTTGTCACTATGGCTTGATACAAGCCATAGCTACAAGATTTTGTAACAACACCAACTGTTTATCAAAGCATAATGGTGAACCCAGTCTATTTTTAGCACAAAATTCTTTGACATTTCTATGTCAGACTGGTAGGATTTTTAGGGCTACAAACAAGTAGAATATCCCATCCAGTTTGTTTGTGGACAAGTGAAAAATTAGACTACTGAATTTAGGAGAAATTTAAGACTTTTAAGTTTTTCTGTCACAAGTACTACCACAACCCTAACCTAACCGAGCCTCCAGCTGCTCCCCCACATAGGTTCACGATATCAAACCATTGATGGGAGACCTTTTTGTCAGAAAGGGTATCAGTCGCGGCCGAGTATCATACCAGGGACCACTAGAATGAGAGGCAGATGCGCTAGCAACTGCGCCATGGCCTCGGCCAGAGAATAGTTATGTAATGTAATGGTAACTTACCCGTTCATATGTGATTGTTTGTTTATCGTCTATAATTTCATACAAAATACTGAATTCTGCAGATACTGGGTTTAAAGGTTTACTGGATTTCTTCCCATAGCAAAACACTCCTGGAGGCAACTGCAAAAAAAGAATTATAATCCATTCACGATATTATGGCACATGTTTACAAATTTTATTTATGTAAATAAAAAGAAAGTGTCCCTTTTTTGCATATGTTGGTTTGAAGGTGTCACATTTGCAAGATTGGAATCATCACATGCAAAATTACAATGTTTTGAGGTAGGTATTATGTTTTTTACAAAGGAAAATTTTGTAAACATGTGCCAAAATAATATTGCATAATGACATTGCACTGTTTGTTTGTGACAAGCAACATTTCTTCATTTTCTGAAATGTTTTCTACCCAGATAGTCCATGAAATGCACTTTTTCATTCACTTGAAATTGCTGTCTGCAACATCTTTGAATCTAGACCAGTCAGTAATTTGCTATATGGTAAAAGATTCATAAGTCAAGCTAAAAACAAACAAACATACCTGAATATATGTTTGAAGATCAGACAGATCTGGTTGGGGATCGTAGTTGAAGAAATCACCAATCACGTGGAATGGCATGGTTGTTCCCGTACTGGCGTTTTTCACACTTCCAAGTATCTCAAATCTGACTGGGCTGAAACTTTGTGATGATATGTGTACTGTGTCCCAGTTTACTGTAAAATAATTGTAACAAGAGATGTTTATAAAACATAAATATATGCCCCCTTAACCCTTTCCCAGACGACAAAATTTTAGAGTGATCTACTTCAAGAATTGCCACAAATGACAAAATGGATGCTATTAAAAATAGGAATTGTGTAAAATATGGCACAGAAAATATTGAGACAAAAGGAGAAACTGCTGGTTATCAGCAGTTTCTCCTTTTGTTTCAATATTTTCCCAAGCCTTTTCTATAACGGACGTCAAAACCAGGTCTTGTTTGGGAAAGGGTTAATTGAATTATTTATACATGTATGAAAATCAACAAATGGGCAATTATTCAATAAATACGATCCGCAGAGTTACAATTCTTGTGCACTGCACAGTCCTCCATTACAAGTTCTATCCACATATGAAGTTGTATGATTGTACCTGGAATACTTTTTGAATTTTCCCCAAGCAAAAAGGAAAGGTTTCTAGTTGTTTCCAATGAAGAAAGTTCATCAAACAAGAGGGCCATGATGGCCCTGTATCGCTCCACTGGCTTTTAGACTAACATATATAAATGACAAGTGTAGCTACCTCAACTTTGTGTGATAGTTTACCTTTTCCAAAACAATTTCTAGTTTTGACATCCTTAATAGAAAATAATAATAAACATTGAGGCAAAAGAGGAATATGCCAATAATCCGCAATTTCTCCTTTTATCCAAATATTCACTGTGCTATTATGTTTACATATCCTTCTTCCTCAAAACATGTTTTGCTGTCTGCATTAGCCTTTGAACTGGAACAGTCATTATTTTCGCTGTTGGGGCGTAGGGTTTATGGAAAAACTTACTTACCTTATGTTCTTCACTCCTTGTGGAGCACAGGGCCATGATTTATATGAAATATCATTTAGTAATTAATGCCAATATTAAATATGGTTTACTAGATAGGGAAAAAAATTGAAAGACTTCCATATTAAAAAGTCACATGTATGCCAGTTAAAAGATGCCCCAGAGAGTACATAGGGAAAATAATCTAACATTTCTTGGCCTTTTTGAAATGTTCCTAGGCTATGGATTGATTTTTTTAAACTTTCAATCATTAACATACTTTAATTAGCCCTCTGAGAAACAGGTTGATCTTAATTTATTGAAGCTTTAACAGATTTAAGATCAAATGCTTTGTATATTACAAACAATCCTTATCCTTATTAAGTGCACATCTTCTCTTTTTAATCATGTTTCCATTGTCTTTTGTTTCTTGGGTTACTGACATTTTCAATACAGGTATTTAGCATTACCTCTTTTTAATATTTTCTTTAAAAGAAGACTTACTTTCATATTTGATTCAGTGTTCTAATTCATGTATCAGTTGGGAAACCATTTTGTTTGAATGTCTTCAGCATTTATTTAGTGTAGCAGTTTATTTTTCACAGGCAATGTAAACCACAATTATTACAATATGCAGGAAGTTACAGTACAAACCACTAGGAAAATATTGTTTTATACAGGACCATGCAGGTGGCATGTCAGTCAGGGTAGAAAGAGGTTTAAACACAAGGTTATATTTTAACCATGATGTAGATTCATTGTAACTACAGCATAAATGCATGAGAATATCTACATGTACAAATATATGTAAAAAGTCTTATAAATGAGCCATGATCTGGAAAAACGTCCCTTAAGGCTTTTGAGCCCAACATAGATCCAGATCAGCCTGTGCATACGCATAGTCTGATCAGGATCCACGTTGTTCTCTAATAGCTTCTTCGTAACCTGAAGCAACTTAAAAAGAGCAGCATTGATGAATATTGGACTCCATTTGACAACAGGCCTACCTTAAAACTCAATTTTGAAAAAATGCTATAAGGGACGTTTTTCCAGATCCCGGCTCAAATATTGGTTGGATGTTCAGGTAATCACACAGAATGAAAAAATCTTGAAACTCTTTAGAAGGTCATAGAATTAAACCAACAAGGACCTTCATTAACATGTTTTAAATACCACAGTTTAAGACCAATGTTTGTTATATACATTGGTATGGTCATCAGACACTTTGTTAAATAAATAAATTTGTTTTGTGTAGTGAAACTGAAAAGTTACATATCATTTTCAAATGCAGCGTAAACAAGATCATGGTCTGACCAAACACAGTTTATGACATCACTGCGTACAGAAGGCATGTTTGTGTAGATATGATCAATTAAAGATCCTGAACTAGATGTTGGTTTATGCACGACTTGTATACACCCAAATTTCTCCTGTATGAATTGTCTAAAACTTGAATTTTTCTCAAGTATATCAACATTGATGTCTCCTTGAATTATGAGCATTTTACCCCTACTTCTTTCAAGCAGATTCTGCCGTAAAAACGATTTGAAGTCTGCTACAGAACTTCCAGGTGATCTATAAAGAGTAGCAATCAGGGTTTCTTTTCCAAAAAGCAAAACTGTCAAGACCATCAATTCAAAATGTTTCTTCATGACTGAGTACCTATCTAAAACCGGTACACCATTTTTAACATAGACCACTATCCCTCTGTGTGGGCGAACATTCCCTGCTTGCAAACCATCCTGTCTAAACATCTGGAACCCTGTTTGCTGCAATGACTCGTCTGAATCTGTCTTCATTAGCCATGTCTCTACTAAAGCAATTATGTCTGATGACTTGGCATTAGGATCATGGAACAGTTCATGTAAGTGACTTCTGAGGGAGCAAATATTGTGCATCATACAAACAAAATGACTGTGGTTGATTGCATAAACAGGTGTATAGCACAATTTTAATTGTCTGGCTTTCCTCAGACGTGACATTTCTGATGTTACACTATCTGACACAGATATCTTGCCTTCATTGAGGTTTAAAACAGATAGACCTTGTAAAGTTTTAGATCTGCTGATTGCAACATAATGGGCATGAGGGAAAACACGCTTCCCAGTCATGTCAATAACAACTTTACTAAGTGTATCACCTTGTGACTTGTGAACTGTTTTTGCTGTTGCTTGCCTTAATGGAATCTGAACTCTTACAAAAGTTTTTCTGAAATAAACAAAGTTTCGTCTACAGTCAAATATTGGGGTCCATGAGGAGTTTATGGCACTATGATACAAATGTTGATATTTAGAACGCCAAGCAGAACCAGTATCAGCGTTGTTGAATTCAACCCATACAATACTTGGTCTTGAAGTGTTTTTCTGTCGTCGTTCAACTTTGGTGACAACACAGGAAGATCCATTGACCAAGCCATCATCTACATCTAAATTAACACACAAATCATAAATCATGCCAATAGCTATTCCCACAGTTTTACTGAGTCCAGCTGTGTGTGTTGAATCAGACGGTAGTCGTGATACTAACTTCTCTTTAACTGTTGGTGTGTCGTCACTTAAGACACAATCAAGAGCTGAAATTGTGCATTTTTCTGTGTTTGCAGTCTCAAAATTCTTGAAATTGAAAGCATTGACAGATTCATTTGTGTTAAGTAGATGAACTTCATTTCTGGGATAATCTACGTCATCCTGACTGATTAATCTACTTTGTAACAGTGCAATGTCATCTTTTGTTTGATTTCCTTCCCTCAATCTGTTTAAAAGTTCTGCAAATTGTTTGTCATTCTTTTGTCTCATAATTTCTTGCAATTCATGCATTTCAATAAACTCTTGCCACAAGTTCGTAGCCAATGGACCAAAGTTACTTTTTAAGTTTTCAAAGATCCAGCCATCCATGACAGGTTTTAACTGGAAAAGGTCTCCAATGAATACCATGTGTATACCTCCAAAAGGTAACATGCTGCCTTTTATTTGTTTTAATCTTTCATTTATCAGTCTTAACATGTTATTCCCAACCATGGACACCTCGTCGATCATAACAACAGCTAAGTCTTTATATTTTGTTCTTAGACTGTTTAACATGTCACTACTTAATGGAGTACAATTGTAGCCTTGACTAGCTGGAATTCGAAATGCTGAATGCAGTGTGATTCCGTTGATGTGAAAAGCAGCTTTACCTGTCGGTGCACAGAGTAATACTTTGCAGTTTTCAGGATTATCTCCAGGATCAGATGTTAGGTAGCGCTGCAAGGCTTCAAAAAGAGCAGTAACAACTACAGATTTTCCTACGCCAGCACCACCAGTTAGAAATACATGAAGTGGATCTTTTTTTGCCTTGACGGTTTGAAGAACATGTACGAAAAATTCTCTTTGTTTAACATTTAAAGATTTAACAAGTTCTCTAAAGACTGCATCTGACATTATCTTTTGGCGAATACTGATGTCAACTGATGCTACAGATAGTCCAACATCTCCTGCAATGTCATACTGTCTTTGATTGTCAGGTCTATCAGGATCAAAGTAAATGAATTCCTCACTGTCATTTGCACCTATTTCAGCATCATCTTCCTCTGATTGCTGATTACCTGGAGCAATTTCATCAAAGTTGTCTTCATTTTGGGCCTTCTCACATGCATGGTCTAGTTCATCAGCATTCCTTTCATATTCATTTGCCTTGTTGTCAACAAAATTTTGAACTAGTAAATATCTTGACTGGTAAGTTTCATGTCCCCCTTTCAAATCAATTTCTTCATTTCTCCACGGAAAGAAGAGCAGCAGACGCTCTCTGTAATAATTTTCAGCATCAACCTTTTTTGAAAATCTCACATATCTTAAAATTTTCTTACGTTTTCTTTTGCAAATGACAACACCATTTTTTAACTCAATCTTACCACCAGGTATAATATCTGATGTTATTTCATTGTCTTCTTTTTCTGTAATTTTGTTTGCCTGCATTTCATCATCATTTATATCAAGATTTTCACTTTGGTCCTTATGAACACCTTCTGTATGTGACTTGTCAACATTGGTGCCCTTATCAACCTGTTCATCACAGTTTTTGTATATAATGTCTAACTGCGATACATAGTCTGCAAGACACCAGTGCTCCAAAGCTTTAGGTCGTTTAGAATACCTTTTCATGATATTGTCTGCTTCAATGTCAGTTGAATCACCTGGAAGTTTTTCTAAAGCTTCTTTAGATTTCAGGAGAAACGTTCTGTCTGCTGGCTTCGAGGTATTGATGAATACAACGTCTCTAGTGCATTTGGTAAGGGGTAGCTGTAGAAGTAGATAACAAGCTTCTTGAGCACTTACTTCAACGCTGTTCAGAAATTTGTTTCCAATGTGGCGTACTTGTTGTCTAAGATCCATGTTTCCCTGTCTTGCTTCTTTACATGCTTCATGCATTAGTATACTCATTCCCCTTTGAGCTTTACTGATATATGACACAATATAAACAGCACATGCATATGGATCCAGCACAAATTGTAAGTCATGATTTCCACCCCAACCATTCAAAATTGGCTTCATATAAGCATTAACTCTAGCTTCCCTAACTGTTCTCTTCAAAAAGACCTTAGGACTATTCAAAGAACTTTGTATTGCTTTCAAATATTCCTCTTCATCTACATCTAAAAGACGCAAAAAGTCTTCAAAACCCAAATCACAATTTTTCACATCATCTAATTCTTTCTGGATTTTTTCAAACAAGGCTTTGTAATGTTTATTTTTGTGCAAATCAACTATTGGCTCTAAAATAGTAGTTTTCTTCATGGGGGGTAATGGAAATCCAAATCTACAGACAGCTTTGTCTCCTTTCCTACATGACTTTGAGTGTTTATGAACCTGTAAGTCAACTAGTGCTTCACTTTCATCTTTACTACATGACACAAATTTGTCAATGAATTGTGTAACATCTTGCTCTGTGTGCTTTCTGTATTGAGGTGCATCTTCAATCCACATTAACATGTGTATATGTGGAGATCCTCTTTTCTGGAATTCAACTCTATAAAAATAATCAATAATTTTTCCAAGAGGTTCATGGTGGCTTTTTAGCACAGTATTTATGAATTCCTGGACACGGTGGTCAAAGTATCTAACACAAGTTACGGGGTCTCTTTGAACAAGCTTTGTTTTTTCTGCCCATGGCATTTCATCTATTTCTTCCTTTGACAATGTCTGTCCATTATTCAATTGAGACAACATGTTAAGTAAATCCTGCCATCTAGTGTCTGCTGAAGATAATGATGTAAACCAGGTAGGTAATCCCAGTTGCCTTATCATTGCAAATACATCCTTTTTACGGGCATCAAAGTAAGGTGGAGAATTCCTTAGACTACGGAAAATGTAGTAACCCTCATCTAGTCTAACTATATTACTAAGACGAGATGTGTCAAGCATTTCGGATGCAGTTATTTTTTTTCCCTCGTTTTTGCATCTCCTCAAAGCAAGATGAACTTTGTCAGACACTTGTTTCAATTGAACCTTTTTCATCTTAAAAAAAATGTTTGGAACATTTGATGCCACTCTCCTATCAACATGACGCAATTCCAACTTGCAAATATCACTGTAATGGACTAAAACATCTCTCTCTTCATTTGGTGCTCGTGTTTGTCCACAAAATATAGTTGGAAAAGATAAATATTCAGCATCCTTATCTTGATACAAACTAAGTGGGGTTTGACCTTCACCTGGAGCAAATGTATAAATATTATCATGAGATGGGTCTGCTGTATCCAACATTGTGTCACTGTTACCAACAATTTTGTCAGTTTCATCAATTTCACTGAAACGATCAGAGTCATCATGATCATCTACAGAAGTTTCATCTGCTGGTTTATCGTCAGGTGTTATGTCCGTTCCAATAAAAGCTCTCACAGTTTCTTCAGAATCGTTTGTTATAGTACTCAACCAGTTGTCATCTACTGTGATTCCTGATTCTTTGTACATATTGGAGTGATTAATCAGCCAATTTAGGGCACTGACAACTTTCAATGGTCTAATATTTTCTGTAAAATCACATTTCTTGTATGCCAATTTCTTTTTCAATTTAACTGGTATTGTACAATGGCTGTCAAATGTTCTTGGCAAACTGTGTATCACAGGCTGTATATCTATTGGTACATTCACCACATTTCCTTTAATAGATAACTGACCTCCTCTTGGCAATTCTCTAATTTGCATGAAAGGAATTCTCAGGGAAACTAGACGTTCTTCCAGTTGATGTAATTCTAACTCTTTTGGTCTGACAGGAAATGAATTTTTGTTGATAACAGACAATGGAGGAACCTTATTTTTTTTTATATGCTCAAGACATGTATTGCATACCCATTCACAACTATCTACCGATGTGTATTGTGTGGAAAACTTTTCAATTATGTCTGCAGAGCATCTTTGTTTGATCTTATCCAACAGAACAACTGAATGTCGGAACCAAGTCTGGTGACAACAAGTGCATACAAACACAGGACCCTCAGATATAATATTTCTGAATTTCTCTATACACCTTTCCATATCATTTCCAAATCTGTTGCATGTTCTGTTTGACCTTTCTCTTGATTTGACAAATGACTGCTGTCTTTTAGTATGTCTCACTCGAGTATTCTTGTCTTTTTCTGATTCTTTATAATTCTTGAATGTACGTTTACATTGTTTTTTCAATCTCTCTGCTTCACGATACAGTTTACTAGCACGACATTTTCTCATTGAAGTCAATGTTTGCTCTCTTTGTTTTTCTTGCCTTTCCAGTACAAGCCTTGCTTTACGCTTCGGTGCTTTCGTCATTGCTCGTTCTTTCTCCTGTCTTTGAGGATCCTGTCTTGCTTTATGCATTGATGTCTTTGTCATAGACCGTTCTATCTCTTGCCTTTTAGAATCTTGCCTTGCTTTACATTTCGATGCCTTTGTCATAGATCGTTCTAGCTCTTGTCTTTCCGAATCCTGTCTAATTTTTCGCATTGATGCCTTTGTCAAAGACCGTTCTATCTCTTGCCTTTCAGAATCCTGTCTTGCTTTATGCATTGATGCCTTTGTCATAGACCGTTCTATCTCTTGCCTTTTAGAATCTTGCCTTGCTTTACATTTCGATGCCTTTGTCATAGATCGTTCTAGCTCTTGTCTTTCCGAATCCTGTCTAATTTTTCGCATTGATGCCTTTGTCAAAGACCGTTCTATCTCTTGCCTTTCAGAATCCTGTCTTGCTTTATGCATTGATGCCTTTGTCATAGACCGTTCTATCTCTTGCCTTTCAGAATCCTGCCTTGCTTTACGTTTCGATGCCTTTGTCATAGACCGTTCCAGCTGTTGTCTTTCAGAATCCTGTCTAACTCTTCGCTTTGATGCCTTTGTCATTACCCGTTCTTTCTCTCGTCTCTCAGAATTCTGTCTTGATTTATGCATTGATGCCTTTGTCATAGCCCTCTCTTTCTGTTTTTGGTTTTGATGGAGGCGCTGGTTTCTTTTGTAATTTCGCATGTATTCTTTTCTTTTGTTAAGTCTAAATTCCTTTCGTAATTTAACCTTTTCAGATTCTAGGACTTTTTTCTGTTTATCTTTCTGTTTCATTAATTGATCATTGAAATATTCTCTAAGTATTTCTGAAACTTCTGCACTATTTGTACGAGGCCCTACTGTGGTTGGATTTCCAGTACTGAATGTAAGGGGTAATATTTCAAACTGTGATGAATGATCAATTAACTTGCTCCCATAAAATGCATACATAAAGCATACTAAATCATCTAATGAGGGACATGAGACCAAAACAGAATTTCCTTCAGAAGCTGACATTCCATCAATGCCATGAGAGTGGGAATCAAAAAAGTGATATATGCCATTCTTTTCAAAAACAGCAGAACAAATTAAACCAATCATGACCAACATATAGGATGAGCGACTAAAAGCTACATGAAGAGACTCATGAAGGGATGGAAAGCCTGCAGTACTAAACTGTCTAGTACAGACCCCAGATATGACATCACATTTTTGTACAGTAATACACTTGCCCATAACTGTGACCTTATTTGGCATTTCTTCAAAATTCAAATAGAAACTTTTAAAAATTCCCTTCTCTCTCAAATAAAGAATTCTTTTTTTGTATATCTGATCGCCATCTATCAAAACATTATCTAAGTTTTCTTTTGATATCAAATGGTCTAGCTGTGCATATATCAGGGCACACAAACAATTAATTGTACATTGATTTCCTCGAGACTCGGGACTAAACCTTTTGTCAGCTTGGTCAAAGGAGCCAAACACAAAAGACACCAACTTCATATTAGGATCATTTTCACCAAGTTCCATGTGAGTGTAATTTCCAGTACATGCATATGTTATCTCAATATCATGATCAGAAAGTTCCATTTCAGAGTTCAGATAAGTTTCAGTACTATTCTCAGTAGACACAGATGGTTTTTGTGGGTGGGCTAGTCCCCCATCTGATAGTTCAGTAACACCCTCAGTAGACACAGATGGTTTTTGTGGGTGGGCTAGTCCCCCATCTGATAGTTCAGTAACACCCTCAGTAGACACAGATGGTTTTTGTGGGTGGGCTAGTCCCCCATCTGATAGTTCAGTAACACCCTCAGTAGACACAGATGGTTTTTGTGGGTGGGCTAGTCCCCCATCTGATAGTTCAGTAACACCCTCAGTAGACACAGATGGTTTTTGTGGGTGGGCTAGTCCCCCATCTGATAGTTCAGTAACACCCTCAGTAGACACAGATGGTTTTTGTGGGTGGGCTAGTCCCCCATCTGATAGTTCAGTAACACCCTCAGTAGACACAGATGGTTTTTGTGGGTGGGCTAGTCCCCCATCTGATAGTTCAGTAACACCCTCAGTAGACACAGATGGTTTTTGTGGGTGGGTAAGTCCCCCATCTGATAGTTCAGTACTACCCTCAGTAGACACAGATGGTTTTTGTGGGTGGGCTAGTCCCCCATCTGATAGTTCAGTAACACCCTCAGTAGACACAGATGGTTTTTGTGGGTGGGTAAGTCCCCCATCTGATAGTTCAGTACTACCCTCAGTAGACACAGATGGTTTTTGTGGGTGGGCTAGTCCCCCATCTGATAGTTCAGTAACACCCTCAGTAGACACAGATGGTTTTTGTGGGTGGGTAAGTCCCCCATCTGATAGTTCAGTACTACCCTCAGTAGACACAGATGGTTTTTGTGGGTGGGCTAGTCCCCCATCTGATAGTTCAGTAACACCCTCAGTAGACACAGATGGTTTTTGTGGGATGGTAAGTCCCCCATCTGATAGTTCAGTAACACCCTCAGTAGACACAGATGGTTTTTGTGGGTGGGTAAGTCCCCCATCTGATAGTTCAGTACTACCCTCAGTAGATGTTTTTTGTGAAATTGTAGGTCCTCCATGTGCCATTTCGTTGACACCCTCAGTAGGCACTGATTGTTGTTGTCCATAAGCAGTCCCATTATCATGATTGGTAGATGTTGAAAAAATGTCTTGTATTCCCTCTGCCTCATTTGAAACGACCAAACTATTAGACTGCAATGTTGCCCTCCGTGCTTTAACTGCCTTTCCAATTTTCCAATTTCTCTTCCTAGGCATTTTACAGCAAGTTCTCTGCAAAGAAACAAAAAAATCATAACTAAAACGGCTAGCAACGATTTTCCAAAATGGTCTCTGGTTTTGATGTTTTTAATTACATTTTTGGCAAAAGAAAAAAATGGTAATAATCATCATTTTCTCCTTTTGTCTATATCAATTCTATTTCTTCATATTTATACAGATCTATTTTAAACTAAATTTATTTAGCTTTCTGCAAAAGATCTCAAATTGAAAGTAAAATGTTTACTGTTCGTGAAAGGCTAACTCCAATCAATAACTCTGCTCATCTTTAACAAATGAAAAAGTCAAATTTCTACTTTAATATGATATTTATTGATCTAATAAATTATTATCGATATTGTTTGATTAACATTCATACCAATCAGAAAATAATACATTTATTGGTTTAAATAAGACCGAAATAATAGTAATTTTGAATAAACAACTTCACACAAATGCATCAATTTTGCCTAAATATTTCCATAGAAAAATATCTGTGCATAAAAAGACAAACAGACAGAAATAAGATTCACTTTGCCTACTTTATCCTTAATTTATTTGTACTGGTCATTTTAAAGTGTTCATTTTAAGATGTGGCTTAGAGTTCAATCACTTACCTATAACTCAAATTAGTTCTCTAAGTCGATTCACTATTCTGCCTCAAAGCTAGCACATCTTCTACAGTCCAAATTTATACATGAAATAAGTGTCACTGCCACATCTTCCTTAAATCCAACTAGATTCATTGAGAATTCTTCACTATTACACATCTTTCACTGTCAAGATTCATGAATAAAACAGGTGTCACTGCCACATACTGCTTATATCCAATTGAAATTATTCATCATAATTCACTATTACTTATCTTTCACAGTTAAGATCCATGGGGAAAAAAGGTGTCACTACCACATACTGCTTAAATCCAATTAAAATTATTCACAAAATCTCATATTCAATCTATATCTGTGTCACAGTCAGTAATAGCTTTTCAAATCACAAATTTTGTACCACTATCACTGACACTTTGTCACTGACACTTTGTCTTACAATCAAAATCATATGCTGTCATACATTCAGTTTTTGGTGTTTTATTTAGCTTTTCAGTACCTTAAAAAAAAAACAGAAATCATTACTATCACATATGGAAAAACTTCTAAAATGTTCAATAAATGTACTTCAAGATAGATTGATTGTTATATTTGCAGTCAGCAAGGCGGTTTATCCCATAAGAGGCCCAACATAAACACTGGCAAAAATATCTTGTTATCAAACCACGAAAAAATTATTCATTGATTCAAATGAATATATTTGTAAGAAAAGCTATAACATACTAAATTTTGAAGTTAATTGAAGTATAATAACATGTAGTCCCAAAGTGATTTCAAATCATACATGTAGACTTATTTTCCTTTTCTATCCGGCATTTAAAGATAAATTCTTTGACAGTGGCACTCACCCGGTACAGGTTGACATTTGCGATAGCTTTTAAATGTTAGGAATACTGAATGGTACATGCAGAAATCAACATTATTTAAATTTCTAGTCCAGTTAATTGGATTCAATATTATATAAAGCCACATTCCCATTGCCAACCAAATCAACTTGATTGCCTAAATTCCCCGATCAAACCCATTTAAACTCAATCAATGTATTTACGTGACTTCTTCTTCATTTCTTGTAGATTAATTCCTGATCATTTTTGCCGACCACGCTCGATCGTCCTATCACTCTTGCCAACCAAGCTTGATCAGTACTCCATCGCTTGATCAAGCTTGATCAAGTTGATTTGGTTGGCAATAGGAACTCACCTTAAAGTATGGGAAACTAAGATATTATCAAAATTGTTTACATTTGCAGTAAAAGTAAAAATTTATTTAAATTAATGTTATGTCATTATAGTAAATTTATCTTTTGTTTTTAAAATTTCTTAATTATGGTTCAGAACTATGGTTTAGAAGTAATTTTTGCTTTCCTAAGTTTCCGAACTGTAACAGTGTAACAAAAGGCACTTGTTTAGTAATAACATAAAATTCCCTTTTGTGCCAAAGTCAAGAAAAAATTGATTTTTTTTTAAAATAATTTTCTGAATAAGTATAATGTATATTTAAGGTTTACAAACTGAGAATGAAATGCAGAGCCAGAGGCAAAATTTGAAAAGTGCCAGATAATTATTCCTAAACTGTGTCACATTTTCATTCAAAATATAAACATAAGCATTTTGTATGGTTTAGAATTTTGAATAAATGCATACTTATGGAAATATTTGACAAAAATGTTCAAAATTACCTCCCTTGCATATGAATATAGAGTAAAATAATATTTTTGAATATAGAGTAAAATAATATTTTTAAATTATTTTCTTCTTGAAGCATAATCTTGAAATCCGGCATGGTGATTCAACTTATTTGAAGTATATTTACAAGTGTGTGTAATTTGATGCATTGCGTATGACTAGGAAGTGGTGTTTTCATTCTCAGTCTTTAAACCTTAAGTGGTGAGGAAACTGTGAAACTGTAGTAGACTCCAAAACAACCTGAAAAAGAAAACAAAAGCATATCAATAGATGAACATTAACATGTCCAATTTTGATGCTTTGAAAAATAGAGATTCATATGACATCGCAAACTTTTGGGGATATCTGATCTGTACTGCAAAGTGGAAAGCAAGGAAAAATGCATCGATTTCTACAGCAGAATGATTTCAACATCACACCAATAAGGAAGATTACTGTGAGTTTTGCTTGAAATTGGTCCAGTAGTTTTGAAGAAGATTTTTAAAGATTTTTTTTGAAAATTCAATTTCATTAGTTAAATTACAATTTAAATTCTACATAGAATTTATTTCATTTAAGGCATTTGGAAGAGATTCATGCACGGAAGATTCCTGTGAAGTTAGGTTGAAATTGGTCCAGCAGTTTTGGAGAAGAAGATTTTTAAAGATTTTTTCAAAAATTTGATTTAATTAATTTAATTAAAATTTCAGTTCTAAATGGAATTAATTTTCTCTCAGAAATTTGAAAAAGATTTAAGGAAGATTCCTTTGTAGTTTGGTTGGAATAAGTCTAGTATTTTTGGAGAAGAAGATTTTTAAAGATTTTTCGAAAATTTAATTAAATTAATTTAATTAAAATTCAAGTTCTGTTCAGAGTTTATTTTTTCGACGGAATTCAGAAGAGATTTATGCAAGGAAGATTCCTGCGAAGTTTGGTTGAAATTAGTCCAGTAGTTTTGGAGAAGATGATGTTTAAAGATTTTTCGAAAATTTAATTTAATTAATTTAATTACAATTTAAGCTCTGTACGAAATTTATTTTTTTTGACAGAATTCAGAAGAGATTCATGGAAGGAAGATTCCTGCGAAGTTTGGTTGAAATTGGTCCAGTAGTTTTGGAGAAGAAGATGTTTAAAGATTTTTCGAAAATTTCAATTAATTAATTCAATTACAATTTAAGTACAGTACGGAATTTATTTTTTCGACGGAATTCAGAAGAGATTCATGGAAGGAAGATTCCTGTGAAGTTTGGTTGAAATTGGTCCAGTAGTTTTTGAGAAGAAGATTTTTTAAAGATTTTTCAAAAATTTGATTTAATTAAATTTATTAAAATTTAAATTCTGTACAGATTTTTTTGAAGGAATTCAGAAGAGATTCATGCAAGGAAGATTCCTGTGAAGTTTGGTTAAAATTGGTTCAGTAGTCTTGGAGAAGAAGGTGTTTAAAGAAGATTTTTCGAAAATTTAATTTAATTGATTTGATTAAAATTTAAGTTCTGTACGGAATTTATTTTTTCAATGGAATTCAGAAGAGATTCATGGAAAAAGGATTCCTGTGAAATTTGGTTGAAATTGGTCCAGTAGTTTTGGAGAAGAACATGTTTAAAGATTTTTCGAAAATTTAATTTAATCAATTTAATTACAATTTAATTTCTATACGGAATTAATTTTTTCGATGGAATTCAGAAGAGATTCATAGATGGAAGATTCCTGTGAAGTTTGATTGAAATTGGTCCAGTAGTTTTGGAAAAGAAGATTTTTTAAAGATTTTTCAAAAATTTGATTTCATTAAATTTAATAAAATTCAAGTTCTGCATGGATTTTTTTTTTTACGGAATTCAGAAGAGATTCATGCAAGGAAGATTCCTGTGAAGTTTGGTTGAAATTGGTTCTGTAGCTTTTGAGAAGAAGATGTTTAAAGATTTTTCGAAAATTTAATTTATTTAATTTAATTAAAATTTAAGTTCTGTACAGAATTTATTTTTTTGAAGGAATTCAGAAGAGATTCATAGAAGAAAGATTCCTGTGAAGTTTGGTTGAAATTGGCTCAGTAGTTTTTGAAAAGAAGATGTTTAAAGATTTTTTGAAAATTTAATTTAATTAATTTAATTAAAATTTAAGTTCTGCACGGATTTTTTTTTCTTTAAGGAATTCAGAAGAGATTCATGCAAGGAAGATTCCTGTGAAGTTTGGTTGAAATTGGACCTGTAGTTTTTGAGAAGAAGATGTTTAAAGATTTTTCGAAAATTTAATTTAATTAATTTAATTAAAATCTAAGTTCTGTACGGAATTTATTTTTTTGAAGGAATTCAGAAGAGATTCATGGAAGAAAGATTCCTGTGAAGTTTGGTTGAAATTGGTTCAGTAGTTTTTGAGAAGAAGATGTTTAAATTTTTCGAAAATTTAATTTAATTAATTTAATTAAAATTTAAGTTCTGCACGGATTTTTTTTTCGTTAAGGAATTCAGAAGAGATTCATGGAAGGAAGATTCCTGTGAAGTTTGGTTGAAATTGGTCCAGTAGTTTTGGAGAAGAAGATGTTTGAAAAAAGTTTACGCACGGACGGACGCACGCACGGACGCACGCACGGACGCACGGACGCACGACGGACACAGGGCCATGACATAAGCCCCGCTGGCCTTCGGCCAGTGGAGCTAAAAATCGTATTTTGCTGTCTTAATAACAAAATTTTGCCAATTTTGAATAGCTTAATTTTTAGTCCTTGAATTGACAATGAATTCACAATTTTTACACTCAAAATAAAAATACCTGTAATAAGCGCCCGCACCAACTTTTCCATTGAACATGTTTGTAATAAACGCCCAAGTGTTTATTATAATATGGTATATGCACCTACCTGTAAAGTAAAAGTCTATTTTTGCTGTAAGTTGTGATTCATAAACGAACAAACAAGTTTGCCAGTGGTGTACCGTCATATTACGTACTGTCGTCTGTCCTTGAAATACCTGTAAAATTATCAAAATGTAAAGTAAGAGCTGAAATCATAGCTATTACAAAACAAAAACTATCACCCCTTTAACAAAATGCAGTAGCGCAAACTACAAAATTGATATTGAAAAGAAATGGATTTACGCACAAAATAGCACAGAAAATTTTAGTGAAAGGGGAGAAAATGCTGATTATCAAAATTTTGCCCCAGTGTTTTCACAAGCTTTTCTGAGTCTCAAAGGTGTTGAAGTTGTAAAAAGAGTATTTTATGAGAAGCATCCATGTGTTATAAATCAATGGTCTATCTCTTACAGTGCATTAGATGTGGAAAATAAATCAAGGCTCTGTCTCTAAAGTGCATAGGATATGGGTCAGGCCAATTTTTGAAAAGTAGGTCAAACTCCAAGGTCAAGGTCATGGTTCCAAATGAAATGTCTGAGCAGGAGCTTTTCATGTGTGAAATATCAAGACTTTATCTCATATAGTTCATAAGATATAGACCCAATAAAGTTTTTGCCTTAAGATGTAACTGACGGAGACGTCAAAGTAAGGAAAGGCCTTGCATGGAGAGCACTCAATGGCATGAAAGCAGTTTGGCGCTCACAGATGCCTCATAAAGTCAAACTGAACTTTGTCTTTGCCACACTCAAATCGGTATTACTATATGGCTCAGAATGCTGGACAATAACTTCCCCAATAGGAAGATCTTTAGATGGGTATTGCACGAGAATGCTTACACAAGTCTTGAACATCAACTTAAGTGAGCGCATAGGGAATGACGAACTGTAACAAGAAATCCCTAGACTCAAAGACTAAGTAGCATATCGTAGGATGGGGGCTTGTTGGGTACTGTTACAGACACTCTAATCTACCCGCTATTAACCCTTTCCCAAACAAGACCTGGTTTTGACGTCCTTAATAGAAAAGGCTTGAGAAAACATTGAAACAAAAGAAGAAACTGCTGATAACCAGCAGTTTCTCCTTTTGTCTCAATATTTTCTATGCTATGTTGTAGACTGATTCTATCTTTAATAACTTCCATTTTGTCATTTTTGGCAGTTTTTGAAGAAGATCACCCTAAAATTTTGCCATTTTGGAAAGGGTTAAGGTGGTGTTATGGACATCTGAGCATGGAAAGACAAAACAGAGGAAACTCAGGCACAATCATGGTGCTTGTTTTAATGCAGGATGCGGCAGAAGCGACCCTAGAAGAAGGCTTGGTGCATAATGAATAGGTCCGATTGGGAAAGTAAACAGCGTGCCCATCTGACGACGACCTGACACACTCAAAGACACTGTTGCTGATGACACCAGAGCTGTGACATTAGCTCCAAGAGCATGAAATCCTTGCTGGCTAGATATTGGTGTATCAGAAAAATTCTACAGTAGAGATTCTTACCGGTACTGATTGTACAACTACACCATATAAGACATTAAAAGCTGATATCCACACTTTGTCATCTAGAAATGTAAAACTGCCCAGATCTGATACTTTACAATGTTGATCTGAAATAAACCAAAATGTTTCATTTAAAAATACATAAAATTTCAGTAAAAGGACCAGAATTCTGCTAAAATAAATGGGAGAGTAATGAATCTTTGTCAAGATGATAATTTTATTACAGTAGCAAATACAAAGTTTCAGATCATTTACAGACAAGAGCCGTCACAGACGGATTATGCTCCCCGAATAAGTGTTTGTCACAAAATAAAAAATATCATACATTAAGCCCCTTTTCCCATGACGGATTTTTTGTACACACATTATTTATAGAATATGATCTAGAACATCTCATCTATCTCATAAGTACAAAATTTCATTAAATTCTGCCCATTAGATGAAGAGAAATTAGAGAAAAACTAATTTTTACATTTAGGCCCCTTTTTCCATGACGCAGCCTCGAATTGAGAAATGGAGAAAAAGGTCTCTAGGGATTATCCCAGGGACTCCACATGTGAAGTTTCATTGAATTTGGCCCAAGGGTTGCTGAGATCTGGCTATGGACGGACGGACACACGGACGGACAGACAGCGTGGCGACTATAATTATGCTCCCCCGAAATTTTTACGGGAGCATATACAAAGTTTCAGATCATTTACAGAAAATGAGATATCAGAAGCTACAGACATTATGACAAGTCCTTGTAGAACTTGAATGATTTTTTTAAAAGTCTAAAGGGGTAGGAATGCCCTAAAGCAAACAAGATGTGTTTGTGAAACATTAATGCCCCTAAATGGCCAATGTTAAATTTTTGAACAGACAAACAGACAGACAGACACGAGTAAAACATTATACTCCCCAATCTTTCAATACTGGGGCATAATAATTGGAAAAAACATTGAGGAAATGAAGAAATGTCATATGAAAAGCAATTTCTTTGTTTCCCATAACTCTTCCTACCAAGAAAGATGAAAACAAATGTAACACCACTTCACCTGAAATAGTCATCTTTAACATCTTTGAACTAAGACAAGTATAAAGTTTTGCTGTCTGTTAATAGGTTAACCCATTACCAAACAACAAAATTTTGGGTATTCCAATTTGGAAAAACGACATTTCAATGTGATGAAATTTCGAGATTTTATAGCTTTTTGGGCAGAAAACATTGTGGGAAATGAAGAAATTGCTTGTCACAAGCAATTTCTTCATTTACTACAATGTTTTCCAAAGCCATTATATTGTGGGGAGTCAAAAGGAGTCACTGTGTGGTAATGGGTTAAAAGCCTTTTTTGTCTTTTGGTGAATTGATAATACAAATTCAATATATTTATAAACAGAAAAGCATCAAAGCATTAAACGTTACCTTGTTTAAATTGTAAATACTGGCTCTCTTTAGTGTCATAAATAACTTTTGTGTTTTGTATACCCATATAAACATGCAGACGACATTTTCAATGTAATGAGACAATGAAATTCTACACCTTTTGGGGAAGAAAACATTGTGGGAAATGAAGAAATTGCTTGCTAAGAGCAATTTCTTCCTTTTCCACAATGTTTTCCAAAACCTCTTAATTGTGGAGCGTCAAAAGGTGTCATTATGTGGAAAATGGTTGAAAAGAAAAATATCAATGCATTAAATGTAGTTATATATTTATACAATCAAACGAGAATGATTACAGTTGATGTGAGTTGTTTTTATAAAGCAATTCAACTGTAATCATTCCAGTTTAATAGTGAATCTATTATACCTTGTGTATATTGTAAATACTGACTCTCCTTGGTATCATAAATAACTTTTGTGTACTGTTTACCCATGTAGATATCTTGACTACCTGGAAAAAATTTAAAAATATATTTAACACATTCAAATGAATCCAAAGTTGAAGTTAGGAAAGAAGTGATTGTCATCATGAACAAAACATATTAAACAAGAGCTGTCTAAGAGGCTGATACCACGGTCACAGAGGCATGTGCTAAGTTTCAGAGCAATTGCATTTGTAGAAAACAGAGATTTGAGAAACTTGAATGTGAAAATTTAACCAAAGCATTACGCCGACTCCAACACTTAGATCAATTTGTCTCATTACATAGAGATACTTCAAATGCATTCGAGAAACTTCCCTGAAAGTTGGGATGAAATATAACAACTCACAACAATAGTCAGGGGTCGACACTAACTTTTTTACCTGGTGTCCCGAGGGGACACCTGATTTGAAAATCAGGAGTCCCTTGTAAGAATCAGGAGTCCCTGAATATGGTGCTTTGTAAAAAATAATAAAATGTACCCAGCATATCCAATTGTCAAACTTGACAGAAGCACTGTATTTGGAAATCAGTTAAGATTTATAATCAATTTACAGTCTAAGGAGCCAATCAGCATTTATTACGTAATTGGTTTCACTGTATTTCATGCAATACTTGCATACAAACCGGAGATAAGAGGGGATATTGAGTACGGACAAAAGCCCACTGGACATAAGCCCAGGTCTCAGTTATAGAGGCTGGCAAACTTCACTATTGTAGAAGAGAAAATATTCTACATTAACCATTTCCCAAACAAGACCTAGTTTTGACGTCCCTGATAGAAAAGGCCTGTGAAAACATTGAAAGAAAAGAAGAAACTGCTGGTAACCAGCAGTTTCTCCTTTTGTCTCAATGTTTTCTGTGCTGTATCATTCACAAATTGCACCTTAGGCAACATCCATTTAGTCGTCTGCAGCAGCTTTCAGATTGGAACACGCTAAAATTTTGCTGTTTGGTAATGGGTTAACTTACCCACATCGTCTATCCCATTATAGTATTCCTTGACTATCATTGTAGAGTTGTTATAAAGGTTCTTCCATTCTATAGTTGTTGTGTAAGATTGGAGCCATTGGCCTTTTATTGATAAAACTTATTCCACACTAGCTTACCCATGTCATCTATCCCATTATAGTATTCCTTGACTATCATTGTAGAGTTGTTATAAAGGTTCTTCCATTCTATAGTTGTTGTGTAGGATTGGAGCCATTGGCCTTTTATTGATAAAACTTATTCCATACTAACTTACCCATGTCATCAATCCCATTATAGTATTCCTTGACTATCATTGTAGAGTTGTTATAAAGGTTCTTCCATTCTATAGTTGTTGTGTAAGATTGGAGCCATTGGCTGTTTATTGATAAAACTTATTCCATACTAACTTACCCACGTCATCTATCCCATTATAGTATTCCTTGACTATCATTGTAGAGTTGTTATAAAGGTCCTTCCATTCTATAGTTGTTGTGTAGGATTTGGACAGCTGTGGTGGCGGTGGTGGTACTGAAAAATGTAAAAAGTCAGAAAAGGGTTCAAAATTGAAATAAATTGAAAGTTAAAGTAATTAATCTTTGTGTAAAGTCTGCTTTCATGGTAACAGAAGTATGTGCAAAGTAAGTTTGAAAGCAATAGCTCTAGCAGAAACAAAGGTATCAAAGATATATTACAGTTGATCATAAAAAACTTTACCAAGAATTTCTAAATCTGAAAAAGGTTAAAATTCCACAGAATTAAATATCAGAATATATGCCTAGACAATGATGTTATGATCACAGGAGCATGTGCAAAGTTTCAGAGCAATAGCAATTATAGAAACAGAGATATGACAGTTGCATGTATAAACCTTAACCAAAGCATTACACCAATGACAATGCAAGGAGAAAACACTGGTATCAGCATTTTTTCATTTCTTGCAGTACTTTTCGACGCCACCTTAATAAGGGACAAATCAAAACAGGTTTTGTTTGTGAAAGAGTTAAGGTGATTACCATGTTTTGTTGTGAAGTTACATATAGACACATCTTGGGCCCTGGTTAAGGCTATGTTGATAGCAACTAATATCACTAAAGTGTACAATCTGTATGCATCTGAAATGAAAATATATACTGTTAACAGATGATAGAATAAAAGTATAAAAAGATAGCTATGTAGGAAGATTATGTCTCTTTGTTGTGAAGTCACAAATTATCAGTTACATTAATAAATGTCAGAACTACAGCATATCAATGTAGTAGTTCCAACATTTTTTAATGTAACCAAGCATATTGACACATCATGGGCCCTAGTTATCTTCTTATTGATAACAATAGATATCACCACTGTGTACACTTTATATACATCTGCAAATGAAAATATACCATTCATAGATGACACATATTGATAAATCATTTTAAATGTCAAAGTGAATGCATTTGACAGGGTACCCACCCTTCATCTGGAATAAAATTCCCTGACTTTTCACTGACTTTTCCCTGACCAAAATTCATTTTTCCCTGACCTTTTTTCGTGTGAAATGGCCTCATTTCCCCCTAAAGCTGTTTGATCAATCCCCTATTTATGAAGATTTCTTACAATAATAATTCAAATGTGATGGTTGAACTTATATGTATTAGTAGAAATCTTAAAATGCTAAACATTTTAGACATGATCAAAGAGAAAAAGTTCATTTGTCCTGCTTGACATAGTTAAATACACTTTCTTAGACGACAATTGAAATGTTAATACTTATGGTTGAAGTTATGACTAAAGCTTTAAAATGCACACTTCTTTACACAAGAGAAAATGAGAATATATACTTCTTCAGTATTTGTCTTACATAAACTGTTTCAAACAACTGTCTGTGAGCATCATTCTCATGGAAGGTGTTTAAAGGACAGATTTGCTTCCACTCCAATCTTTTTCCATCTTAAATATTCACTGACAAATTAATAAGGTCCTTAGTTATCTATATACATTCCAATCAAAATTTCCTGCACTGATAGCCTTTCACATTCATTTTTAGTTAAAATCATGTACTATGTTTAGTAGTTACTTTCATTCATTTTATGGACAAAAATGGATACCTCTGTGCATGTATGAACAGTTTGTTATAAGCACAATTTGATGTACATTTTTGACATACTGCATGCTCAAGTATTGCCATTTAAGAGCATTTTAGAACCAGCTTTGTGCTAAAATTGATTCTTTATCAACCAGGTACAAGTGTAACTAATGAATGTTTGTAGGAAACTTGTGATAATGGATATATTTGAGGGCTTTTATTCACTTGACATCAAAATGTCACTGAAAGAAGACAATGGTGATTATCTAAGTGATTTGGAAGGAGATGACCTAAACCTAAATCAAGTTACACTCATCATCAAACTCAAAAGCAATTAAAACCAAATGGTGCACAGTCCTTGCACTATGCAAGTATTAATACACATACCACACCACATAATGTAACTACCCTCTTAGTATCAATATTTCTTCAACCTCTTCTGAAGATGTTAAATATTCCTCCCTTCACTGTCAGCATCTTCCCTCTTGCTTACAGATTTAGTCCTACGAGCATTAGATTTCAATAGAAGATCCATTTCAAATGTTAAGCCTTAATTTATTAAAAATGATAAGTGCAGTCATGTATACAAGAACAACTGGTTTGTTAATTAAAACCTGAAAAATGCCATAGCTATGATTATCTGTTTTACTTTATTTCATTTTTTTTCTATTTGTTTGTTTGAACAAAAGAAAATTTCAAAATTCCCTGACTTTTCCCTAACTTTTTAAGCTTTTTAGATTTCCCTGACCATTTTTCAAAATTCCCTGACTTTTCCCTGACTTTGAAGAAAATACAAATTTCACTGACTTTTCCCTGACCAATGTGCACCCTGTTTGATAATTTAAACAAAAGTTGGCAGAGGGCAGCAAATAGCGACTACCAAGACAGTGCTGATTTGTGAAAAAAATTCAAAGTCGGAAAAGGGTTAGTGTCTGATCTAGAGGGGTTCAGGGAGTTCAAACCATCCCCCCCTTTGTAGTCTGATTATTTCATTTTCATGCACAAATTCCGTCAAAATTGTGCAATATTTGTAAAATGAACCCCCATTTATGTAAAAACAAACCCCCTCACAGAAATCCTGATCTGCCGCTGGGTTAACAAGAGATGTTTGTAAAACATATATGCCCCCTCAAGGGACTACATTTGATGTTGGTCAAAGTCCAAGGTCAAGTTAACAAGGTCCAAGGTCATGGTCACATATGAAAGGTCTTGGTAGGAGGTGTCTATATGTGAAATATCAAAGCTGTATATTTAAAAGTAAAATGAAACATAGGCCAGGTTAAAGTTTTTACAAGTAGGCCAAATGTCAAGGTCATGGTCAAATGTGAAAGGTCTTGGTTGGAGGTGTCCATGTGTGAAATATCAAGGTTGTAGGTGTAAAAGGACATGATATATATGCCTGGTTTCGGTCTTTTTAAAAGTAGGTCAAACTCCAAGGTCAAGGTTGCAATATTCAAAGTCATGATCAAATGTGAAAGGTCTTGGTAGGAGGTGTCTATGTGTGAAATATCAAGGCTGTAGGTGTAATAGGACATAAGATAAAGGCTATGTTAAAGATTTCTAAAAGTATGTAAAAATCAAAGGTCAATGACATACAGGCCAAGGTCATGGTCAAATGTGAAAGGTCTTGGTAGGGGGTGTCCATGTGTAAAATATTGAGACTGTATAGGTAACAGGACATGAGATATAGGCCTAGTTTAAGTTTTTTTTAAAGTAGGCCAAACTCCAAGGTCAAGGTCCAAGTCCATGGTCAAAAGTGAAATATCTTGGTTGGAAGTGACCATGTGTGAAATATCAAGGCTGTAAATGTAAAATGACATGAAATATAGGCCAGATTAATGTATTATTAAAGTAGGTTAAACACCAAGGTCAAAGTCACAAGGTCCAAGGTCATGGTCAAATGTGAAAGGTCTTGGTCGTAGGTGTCCATGTGTGAAATACCAAGGCTGTATGTGTAAAAGGACATGATATATCGGCTAGATTAAAGTTTTTTTAAAGTAGGTCAAAGTCCAAGGTCAAGGTCACAAGGTCCAAGGTCATGGTCAAATGTGACAGGTCTTGGTAAGATGTGTCCATGTGTGAAATACCAAGGCTGTATGTGTAATAGTACATAAGATATAGGCCAAGTTTAATTTATCTAAAAGTAGGTCAAACTCCAAGGTCAAGGCCACATGGTCCAAGGTCATAGTCGTATGTGATAGGTCTTGGTCAGAGGTTTCCATGTGTCAAATATCAAGGCTGTATGTGTAAAAGGACATGATATATCGGTCAGGTTAAAGTTTTTCAAAAGTAGGTCAAACTCCAAGGTCAAAGTCACAGAGTCCAAGGTCATGGTCAATTATGAAAGGTCTTGGTAAGATGTGTCCATGTGTGAAATATCAAGGCTGTATTTGTAAAAGGTCATGAGATATTTGCCGGGCTTAATTTTTTCAAAATTGGTCAAACTCCAAGGTCAAGGTCACAAGGTCCAAGGTCATGGTCAAATCTGAACGATGTTGATAGGAGGTATCTATGTGTGAGATATCAAGGCTGTATGTGTAAAAGGACATGAGATATAGGCAAGGTTAAGAATTAAGTGTAAAAATCAACAAAGGGCAATAACTCCAAGAATTTGATTGGCAGAGTTACGGTTCTTGTACGCTGCACCTCTCCATAATAAAATCTATTCACCTGTAAAGTTTCATGATTCTACCTTACATATTTTTTGAGTTGTGCTCCGGACAAGAATCAATTATAAACTCATTAAAGGGCAATAACTCAAAAAATTTGATCAGCAGAGTTACGGTTCTTGTGCACTGCACCTCTCCATAATGAGATCTATCCACCTATTAAGTTTCATGATTCTACCTTACATACTTTTTGAGTTATGCTGCCGACAATAATCAAGTTTGAAAATCAACAAAGGGCAATAACTCAAAAAATTTGATCAGCAGAGTTACTGTTCTTGTGCACTGCACCTCTCCATAATGAGATCTATCTACCTTTTAAGTTTCATGATTCTGCCTTACATACTTTTTGAGTTATGCTCCGGACAATAATCAAGTTTGAAAATCAACAAAGGGCAATAACTCAAAAAATTTGATCGGCAGAGTTACGGTTCTTATGCACTGCACCTCTCCATAATGAGATATATTCACCTGTAAAGTTTCATGACTCTACCTAACATAGTTTTTGAGTTATGCTCCGGACAAAAATCAAGTTTGAAAATCAACAAAGGGCAATAACTCAAAAAAATTGATCAGCAGAGTTACGGTTCTTGTGCACTGCACCTCTCCATAATGAGATCTATCCACCTGTAAAGTTTCATGATTGTACCTTACATACTTTTTGAGTTATGCTCCGGACAAGAATCAAGTTTGAAAATCAACAAAGGGCAATAACTCAAAAAATTTGATCGGCAGAGTTACGGTTCTTGTGCACTGCACCTCTCCATAATGAGATCTATCCACCTATGAAGTTTCATGATTCTGCCTTACATACTTTTTGAGTTATGCTCCGGACAATAATCAAGTTTGAAAATCAACAAAGGGCAATAACTCAAAAAATTTGATCAGCAGAGTTACGGTTCTTGTGCACTGCACCTCTCCATAATGAGATCTATTCACCTGTAAAGTTTCATGATTGTACCTAACATAGTTTTTGAGTTATGCTCCGGACAAAAATCAAGTTTGAAAATCAACAAAGGGCAATAACTCAAAAAATTTGATCAGCAGAGTTACGGTTCTTGTGCACTGCACCTCTCCATAATGAGATCTATCCACCTATGAAGTTTCATGATTCTACCTTTAATACTTTTCGAGTTATGCTCCGGACAAGGTCTGGTCTACAGACAGACCGACCGACATACGGACCGACCGACCGACCGACCGACCTTCCGACACTTGCAAAACAATATACCCCCATTTTCTTCGAAAGGGGGCATAAAAATTCACCAATTTAAATGTCAGAGAAATTGATCTTTGTCTAGCGGCTGATATTGTGGTCACAGAAGCATGTGCAAAGTTTCAAGAACAATAGCATCAGTAGAAACAGAGATGCAACTCTTGCACATAAAACCTCAACCAAAGCATTTATTACCCTGACGCCAACATAGATGCCTTGGTGAATGGAATAGCCCCCATCCTACCAATAGTCACGCTTAAAACAAGAATATCCAAAGGTGTTGCAGACATACCTAAAGATGCTTGATAACCTGTATGTGTTTATGATTCATTTGACTGATTCATTATAAATATCCTGCATGGCATTGTTTAATGATGACATGTGATAGCTGCACTTTATAAACCTTAAAAATATATCAGCAGTAAAAATATAGAGATAAGTTAAATATCATAATACATAGATAACCTTGTCTCTCATTAAATATAAATCAAAGGAAACAATGCAATTGTTTGTTTTGATTAAATCTAATCAAAACTAACAAATTCAATAGAATAGGAAATTGTTAAGCCTCAGAACATAGTCATTAAACTACAATTTATATTTTTGTGGCAATGAAAACTAGCATTATTTTCTCAACTTTGATTTTTTTTTCCAAAGATATATGGAACAACAACTAGAATATCCAGGTCTTAATACATCTAATTTGTAAAATCCACGGTTATCAGCATTTTCTTTTTTCTGTAATTTTCAAAACCCACATCCATAGACTATAGTCACTTTTTGGGAGACGATTGAGTAACATAAATTTGTCATATGCTTGTATAATAAATATTATGCCACAGCCTCAATGGCTATGTGGCAAGAGCACCCTCTTTGGAAGAGGGAGACTAAAATTTGGAAACATTGTGGTCCTTCGGATACAACCAGTTGGTTAGCCATCAGCTATTAGAATTATGGAGAGTAAAGAAAGCAGGCAATCATTAGTCCCCTCCTCCCAACACCACCACCTTTCAGTGTAAAGAACAATTTACATCGAATGGTGCCCAAAGTCGAAGGGAAGAGCATTGGACTCAAAATCAAGAAGTCAGATCCAAAATCAAGAAGTCAGATCCCCAGTGGCGGAGACTGTTCCTGGTTTTGTAATTGACCATTCTAGTCTTCTTCCAAATCGAAGTAAAATTTTAACATTCAATGTAGTCCATGTAATAAGATTCATGCGACATTGTAACCACTTGTTATGTATCCCAACTTATTTGTGTGACATCAAATGTTTACATCACCTGGATAATTCAGGCGTCGCATGAGTCTCATTAGGGGTGGACTACCTTGAACTTAATTTACACAATAATCAATTATGTCTGCATATCAGTCCATTTGGTCATTTGGACATTTCAGGCCTTAAAAACTTGAATAAACCATTCCCACATAGTGACGCCTTTTGACTTCCATCAAGATTAAGGCCAAGGAAACCATGGTTGAAAATGAAGAAATTGCTTGTGACAAGCAATTTGTTCATTTCCAACAATGTTTTCTACCCCAAGTCATAAAATTTCAAAATTTCATAACATTGTAAACTAGAATATCACTGAAAGTGATCATACCCCCCAACAGCACAGTGTTGTGCATTTTCATTTTAGAGATGTATATTTCCTATGAACTGTGATCTGATCAATTGAGAAAAAGAGCAAACACTATAAAAACAGACTGACCAACATATGTTAATGTTGCAAAAATTACTAATTTTAACAAATGGCCATAATTCAGTAAAAAAAACAACAACAATGAACCGAAACCAATATTTGATATGCACATATTTGAGAGCTAGTAAGCATACTTGTAAAGTTATAATTAATAAAATCTATTCATTATTTACCAAGAGTTGAAGCGGACAAGAAAATTCACTCAAAGGCCATAACTCTGGGAAAAATCAATAGACCATGACCAAAATAGAAGATGCAAATCTTCACTTTGTAATAAGTTCACATGTGAACTTTGAACAAAATTCGTCCAGTAGTTAAGGAGAAATAGAGCAGACAAAAAATCAACAAACTGATCAACACATGTTAATGTTGCGAAAAATGCCAATTTTCAACAAAGGGCCATAACTCAATTAAAAATCAATGAACCATTACAAATATTTGGTATGCACATACTTGAGAGCTACTAAGCATTACTGTAAAATATCTTTGAAATCCATCTATCACTTTTCTAGAAATTGAACGGACAAGAAAATTCACTCAAGGGCCATAATTCGGTCAAAAATCAATGGACCATAACCAAAATAAAATATGCACATCTACACTTAGTAATGAGTTCACATGTGAAGTTTGAATAAAATTGGTCCAGCAGTGTATGAGAAATAGAGTGGACAAAAAATTGAAAAAACAATCAACACACATTAATTTTGCGTAAAATGGCAATTTTCAGCAAAAGGCCATAACTCATTAAAAAATCAATGAATCATCACCAAAATTTTATATGCACATATTTGAGAGCTACTAAGCATAACTGTAAAGTTTTTTTTTTAAATCCATCCATTACTTTTCGAGAAATTGAGCGGACAAGAAAATTCACTCAAGGACCGTAACTCAGTCAAAAATCAATGGACCATGACCAAAATATTATATGCACATCTCAACGTGGTAATGAGTTCACCAGTCATTCTATAGAAAATGTACATCGTCTGTCCCGGTGTAATTACGGAGTAATTCTGTGCTAAAAGTGCACTTATATACAGTATTCAGTATGTTTATCTTATGTTAATCAAAGCCAAATACTTTTTATTTAACAGAAAAACGCCAATTGTAACAATATTTCGGAACAAAATTTGATGACCCTACGAAAATCAGCGATTTTATTGTGTCCCGATGCCCAACCTGACATATTTTTTACAAAAAAGAAAGGGTTATCAAATAGAAAATACACACTTTTTTGTTGTTGTTGATAGACATAATGTTGTCCTTGTGGATAAAAAACAAAAAGAGCTAAACACTCATACCATTAACAAAATTTTTAATCCTAAACCACTGTCCCTGTAAAATAAAACAGTACCGTTACGGGATCATTTCTTCAACTTTTGCTAACTATCTACCACTGACTTCGTCATCAAATGACGTCATATTAAAGCATCTCTGCGACATTTTGTAAATGTGACAATATATGGCCGTGATGTCTGATTCGCTTGAAGACAAAATACGAAGTAAGTTGTTCGTATTAAATAGTTATGTTTTCCACGTACAATACCGTTCATATGATTAAACAAATGTCGGTCGCTATAATGAAATGTTTACTTTGCCATGCTATTTTATGTATAACCCTTCTGGTTTATGTCAAGAGAAACTATGCATATCCCTTCCACGTTATCACCATTATTGAAAAGATGTGTAAATTTTACATTACCGTTACAAACAATACCGTTACGCAAACCAACAAGAGCCGTCAGAGACGGACAATGCTCCCCGAATAAGGCATTGTCACAATAAATATATGCCATGCAGAGCTAATATAAAGCTAACAAATGTTAAGCCCCCTTTTTCCATGACATATTTTGTATACGCAAATTTTGAATAGTTTATTGTCAAGGGCATCTGATTTGCTACTCAAATATGAAATTTCATCAAATTCTGACCATTAGACTAGGAGAAATTAGAGAAAAACTGAATTTGACCTTAAGTCCCCTTTTCCCATGACGAGGCCTCAAATCCAAAAACGGGGAAAAGTACATCGGCATTATGTCCTAGGGAGTTCACATGGTAAGTTTCATTTGATTTGGCCAAAGGGTTATGGAGAAATCGCTTCGGACGGACGGACGGACGGACGGACGGACGGACGGACAGAATGACGGACGGACAGGACGGACGGACAGACAAAGCGGCGACTATATGCTCGCCCTTCGGGGAGCATAAAAATTTGTAACGGTATTGTCCATTTTGTAACGGTATTGTCCTTTTTCCGTAACGGTAAGGTCCATTTTCCGTAACGGTACTGTTTAAAAACCATACCGTTACACTGCTTTTGAAGACAAGTTCAAATATTTTATGAATAATTCAAGTGAAGATAAAAGTATTGTAAGAAAATACAAAAGTTGACATTTGTGCATTTAAATTTGGACTAAAATCACAGATTATATGAGAAGTTTTGATACATATTTTAGAATCGTTTTAGATTTTCAGGTGTTGAAATGATTTCTCCGAAGAGATGAACAACTGTAGCAGTATGTTCATGTATTCTGGCGAAAGCTTTTAACGAGTGAAAATTGTTTGTGTGTTGTTTTTTTAAAAATGAAACAATTTTCAGAAGTTAAACTCAACATTTCTCTCCGTAACGGTAAGGCCTATTTCTGTCAGGTGCTTTATCATAGGAATGAAAATTTTCAAAAAATATCGGTACTTAATTCAGAACATGTTTTGTTTTGATTTTGTCACATATTTTCCCTTTAATTTAAGTTATTTGAGGTCCAATACCAAAATGTGTCTTTTTTATCAAAACCTGGCCATAGATGTACGTTTTCTGTAGAAATACTGTCACATGTGAAGTTTGAACAAAATTGATTCAGAAGTTTATGAGAAATAGAGTGGACAAAAAATTGAAAAACCGATAAACACACGTTGATTTCGCGTAAAATAGCAATTTTCAGCAAAAGGCCATAACTCAGTCAAAAATCAATGAAACATCACAAGAATTTAATATGCACATATTTGAGAGCTACTTGGCATAACTGTAAAGTCTTTTTGAAATTCGTCCATTAGTTTCCGAGAAATTGAGCGGACAAGAAAATTCACTCAAGGGCCGTAACTCCGTCAAAAATCAATGGACCGTGAAAAAAAATTAGTATGCACATCTCAACTTAGTAATGAGTTCACAAGTGATGTTTGAACAAAATTGGTCCGATAGTTTATGAGAAATAGAGTGGACAAAAAATTGAGAAACCGATCAACACACATTGATTTTGCGTTAAATGGCAATTTTCAGCAAAGGGCCATAACTCAGTCAAAAATCAATGAATCATCACCAAAACTTAATATGCACATATTTGAGAGCTACTAAGCATAACTGTAAAGTTTTTTTGAAATCCGTCCATTAGTTTTCAAGAAATTGAGTGGACAAGAAAATTCACTCAAGGGACGTAACTCCGTCAAAAATCAATGGACCGTAAAAAAAAATTAGTATGCACATCTCAACTTAGTAATGAGTTCACATGTGAAGTTTGAACAAAATTGGTCCAATAGTTTATGAGAAATAGAGTGGACAAAAAATTGAAAAACCGATCAACACACATTGATTTTGCGTTAAATGGCTATTTTCAGCAAAGGGCCATAACTCAGTCAAAAATCAATGAATCATCACCAAAATTTAATATGCACATATTTGAGAGCTACTAAGCATAACTGTAAAGTTTTTTTGAAATCCGTCCATTAGTATCTGAGAAATTGAGCGGACAAGAAAATTCACTCAAGGGCTGTAACTCCGTCAAAAATCAATGCACATCTGCACATGGTAATGAGTTCACATGTGAAGTTTGAACAAAAATGGACCAGCAGTTTAGGAGAAATAGAGCAGACAAAAAAGCTACAGACCGACCGACCGACAGACAGACAGACAGACCAACGGACAAGCTGACTCCTATATACCCCCCAAATTGAATTTGGGGGGTATAATGATGTCTGCAACATTTTTTAACTTGAAAAAGTCTAAGAATTTGTTGTCTGGTGATGGGTTAAAAACATGAAGAAAATTTTACTTACCGATCATTTCTCATAAGCCCTTTTTGTCATGTTAGGAGAAACGTGTAATAAATGAGATATTCCGGTAAATCCAAAATTGTTTGAATGTATTGTACTGATTTCACAACTTGTTTTAGGAATCTTAAAGTAGTCCACCCCTAATGAGATTCACACGACATCAAAATTATTCAGGCAACTTTTGTAAACATAGTGCAGAGTAAGGTTCCATCGCCAAATTTTAAGAAAACACTGGCCTAAATAGGTTCTGATATATTACGAAAGTAAACAACATCTCACAAAAAATCTGATGAGGCTCAAATCTCATTGGGTGTGGAGTACCTTTAATGTGCACACTTGATTTAATAAATTCCCTTCATTAAGAATTGAAACTAAACTATTTATTAAATCAACAACATATCAAAATCAAACAAGATGATAAACCCTTTCACAAACAAGACCTGGTTTTAACGTCCCTAAAAAAATTTCTTGGGAAAACATTGAAACAAAAGAAGAAACTGCTGATAACCAGCAGTTTCTCCTTTTGTCTCAATATTTTCCGTGTTGTATTAATACATAAATTCTCTTTAACAACATTAATTTTGTCATCTGCATCACCTTTCAAATTGGACTACCATTAAAAAGTGTTGTTAGGGAAAGGGTTAACCCTTTCCTAAATGGCACAGTTTAGATAGTACTAATTTCAAAGCTGCTGAAGACGACAAAATAGATGTTGATAGAGATAAGATATGTGTATTATAGAGCTCAGAAAAATTGAGGCAAAAGGAGAAAATGCTGATCATCAGCATTTTCTTCTTTTGTCACCGATGTTTTCTAAAACTTTCTCCATAAGGGATATCAAAATCAGGTCATGTTTGGGAAAAGGTTAAGCCTTTAGATAACAAGCTTGATAGTACAATGATTTTTTTTCCATTTTGTTAAAAACCCTATGTTGTTGGTACTCAATCTATCCGTCTCAATGAGACGATTTTAACGAGTACCCACAAATTAGGTTTTGGGGTAGGATAGAGGATAATATGAGTTTTTTCGTCGAAATATTTTTTTTGTTATCAGAACCAAGGGGGAAGATTTTGATATCACCCGTATCATGTGACCTGATTGTCTGTCTATCTGTACCTGTATCCTGCTCTAGTCTTTACTTCAAAGTTAACCCTATCAAAAATTAGACCTTTCAACCAATTACCAGACAGGAAAATTTCAGACTGGTTCAAATTCAAAGATGTTGCAGAATGATGACAATTCCAAGTGAATAAATCTGGTATTTTTTGGTCATTCCTGGTATAAAATATTGTGGGAAATGAAGAAATTGCTTGACACAAGCAATTTCTTCTTTTTCCAAAATGTTTTCTAAAGCTATTATCTTGTAGGTAGACAAAAAGGTTCATTGTGTGGCAATGGGTAAAGTTAAATGGGTACACCCGTAACAATATTTCAGTCATATTGTAGCATCTAGAGCACCTAAAAATGGATTCCTGTCATTTCTCATTTCACTGACCTGGACTTAACAAGAAGAAAGATAAGTTCAATCCATTCAGCACCATATAACTTTATGATCAGACAACAAAATGAATTGAACTTTCAGAATGAAATTTCTCTGTAATAGGTTGAAAAATATTGATATTTTTTTTTTGGTATTTTTTTAAAGCTGTACCACTTTAGATGCGTCAAAATGCATCACTGCTTGGGAAAGGGTTGACTCACACATGACCTGAGCAACTTGTAGATTACATATGATATAATATGACCTCTATCTAATAGGTCATACTATCTTGCAGGATAGAAAATTCTGATAACTAACAATTTCTCCTTTTATCACAATATTTCGAGAGGCTCCGTCAAAAACAGGGACATCAAAACCAGGTCTTCTTTGGGAAAGCGTTAATAGGCCCTTTCAACCTAGCATGTCAAAGAACTCCACAATAACCTCTTCCAACATAATGATGCCTTTTGACACCACACTAGATGGAGGCTTCAGAAATCATTGTGGAAAATGAAAGAAAATGCTTGTGACAAGCAATTTTTTCTTTACCTAAGATGTTTTCTACCTAGAAACACCAACAACAACTGTCTCAGTACAGCCAAGTGTGACTACGAGGGTTGATTGATAAGTACTGAGCCTCACATAGAAAGGTTTGAATTGTTATTATCAAGCGAGTTTATCTTTAAGCATAATCCGCTTCTTTGTCTATATACTCTTGCCAGCGATCTTTTAAGGCCTCAATGCCACTTTTGTAGAACTCCTTCTCCTGATCGTTCAGAAAGGCCTCCACTGCATGTATGACATCATTATTTGACTGAAAGTGGGTACCAGCAATAGCTTTTTTCAACTGTGGAAACAGCCCTGCGTTCAGTAAGACAAAACGTTTACTCCTAACGGATTTTTCTCTAAATAGTCTTACTGAACGCTCTGCTAACGTTAACTGAATAAATATGGCCGCCCCCATAGTCTGGGTTCCCTCCTTGTTTTCGCAGTATGGAAAGTAGGGAACCAAAATAGCCGCCATTTTTGTTTGCTTTGGCACACCACCTTCAAATCTGTGAGCTAAATGGTGCGAACGTTAAAAGTAAACAGGTCGTTCAGTAGAAAATTGTTACGTATCGGTAGCTCTGTGAGCTAACGTTTTGTCTTACTGAACGCAGGGCAGGTGAATGTCTGATGGAGCAAGATCAGGTGAATACGGCAGGTGTTCTACTAGTTCAAACCAACAGTCATTGATGGCAGCCATGGCAATGGCAGATTTGTGAACAGGGGCATTGTCCTGGTAGAACAGTACACATTTGCTGAGTTTGCCACAGTGTTTGAGCTTCATGGTTTCTCTAAGATGCCTTAAAAGTGATGCATGATACTGTCCATTAATTGTTTGGACCTTTTGTAGATAATCTACCATCAAGATGTCATCAGCATCCCAGAAAACCGAAGTCATAACCTTTCCTGCTGATGGGACAGCCTTTGCCTTTTTGGGTGGGGGTGAGCCAGGGTGCTTCCATTATTTGGACAGTTGCTTTGACTCTGGGGTGAAGTGATGGACCCAAGTTTCATCCATAGTCACAAACCTCTGCAGAAAATTATCTGAGTCTGCCTCTAAAAGACTCAGATTAGCATGTGACAAAGTGCACCTAGCATGCTTCTGGTCAACTGTCAGAAGCCTTGGTACACAGCGGGCAGAGAGCTTTTTCATCGCAAGATTTTCCTTGAGAATGGAATGAACTCTTTCCTGTGAAATACCAGTTTTACTGGCTATATATCTCTCTGTAACCCGCCTGTCAGTCATAAGAATATCATGGACTTTATTGACCATTTCTGTTGTTGCAACGGTGACAGGCCTTCCAGGGCAGACGTCGTCCTCAAGACCCTGCCTACCTCGCTTGAACTCCCCTACCCATCTCTTTACTGTAGCATACGAAGGGGCACAATCCCCTAGTGTTGAAACCATATCTGCATGGATGGCCTTCGGAGTTAGACCCTTTTTATACAGATATTGATTCACTAATCTTTAAGCAACTTTGTCCATTTTGCAAAAGCCACTTGCCCGGTTTACTTTAGAGTGCTACCTCTTCAACATAAACTGACCAAATGACACCAGTTTTCGGATGCACACCTTTATTTAGCCAGAGAATACAGGGGCTGAAAATAGACATCCTTGCTTGACCCCTTCTATGAGAGGCTCACTACTTACTAATCAACCCTCGTATCAAGTGCTGGATAGTGAAAAATTTTAAGTCCAAAAAGGCTAAAAAAATTCAATATATTAAATGTCACAGTAACGAATCTTTGCCTACAGACTGATAATATGGTCACAGAGGCATGTACAAAGTTTAAGAGAAATAACATAAGTAGAAGCAGAGAACTTGCACGTAAAAACTTAACACCCCAGTGACTAGATTAGCCGTGGCGGATCCAGAGGAGGTTCAACAAACCCTCTCTGTAGCCTAACTATTTCATTTCCATGCAGAAATTCAGTCAAAATTGTGTAATACTGGGAAAATACCCCCATTTGTGTTTTAGACCCCCCCCTTCATAGAAATCCTGGAACTGCCACTGAATAACCCCTATTAACAAATGAAGGCTAAATAATGTTAAAATGTCACTCATTCCCTTGACAATTGTCATCTGCAACATCTTTTGAATTCAACAAGTTTCAAACAACACAAGAGCCGTCAGAGACGGACAATGCTCCCTGAATAAGGCATTGTCACAATAAATTTATGCCATGCAGAGCTAATATAAAGCTAACAAATGTTAAGCCGCCTTTTTCCATGACATATTTTGCATATGCAAATTTTAAATAGTTTATTATCAAGGGCATCTGATTTGCTACTCAAATATGAAATTTCAGCAAATTCTGACCATTAGACTAGGAGAAATTAGAGAAAAACTGTATTTAACCCTAAGTCCCCTTTTCCCATGACGAGGCCTCAAATCCAAAAACCGGGAAAAGTACATCGGCATTTTGTCATAGGAAGTTCACATGGTAAGTTTCATTTGATTTGGCCCAAGGGTTATGGAGAAATAGCTTCGGACGGACGGACGGAATGACGGACGGGCGGACGCACGGACAATTAAAGCGGCGACTATATGCTCTCCCTTCGGGGAGCATAAAAATAGTCCTTGTTTTGCAAAACCTCCATAAAGAAATGATACACAGGCCAAAGAGACAAAATGGTTATCAATATTAGTTTTCCTCAATGTTTCAAATAATTATATTCTTTTGATTTGTAATTTCTTCCAATGCAAGAATTTTTTTACGATCAGCATCTCCTCTATTTGGAAAAGTCAAGAACAATATCAACTAGAAAGGTTCTTAAAGAAATATTTAACTTTTCCAAAACAAGATAGGGTTTTCATGTTTCTAATAGAAAAGGCTTGGGAAATCATTCAGGCAAAGGGAGAAAATGCTGATAATTAGCATTTTCTTCTTTTGCCTCAAAAGGATGGGTTGCAATAAGGGGTCAAAAAATAGATTTTCTTTAAATTTCGTGGATTGATAGGGTTACATAATATCTTTAATTTGTATGTGTAAAAAATCTGGTTTCGGCTTATTTTTCGAGATATGGGTAAATAAAGTGGGTGGGGTAAGATGGACTGAAACACAGTAGGGGTTATTCTAAGTCGCATATCTTTCTTATTTTTAGCCCAAGATGTGTGAAAATTTGTATGCATGTTTTGTGATATATGCGTTAAACATTTATGGGCTTACATGTGATATTCCATGTATATCTTTTCCGTAATACTCATTCTTCTTTCTTTCGAAGAATTTCGCTATTTTTTAACGACCAACTTTACCAAACTATCTCCACACGTTTTATTTGAAACACGATTTCTATGAAACTTTACAGATATATTGTTAAGATATTAATGTATCTTTGTGTGAAATTTGAAAGAAAAGCGTTGGCCCGTTGTTGTGATATTTGACCTTGACCTTCAAAATGACTTCAAAACTCGGGAAATGCCAAAATGTGATAGGTAAAGCGCCAATTTTATTCATAAGGATTGGAAACATGGTTTATTTTTATTGTTCCCAATGAGTTTCGTAGCAATATTTACTTTTTTGTAACGTACAACCCATTCGGAAGAATGGGAAAGAAAAGAAATTCTTTTTACTTCTCAGTTTTCTTATCAAACTAAATATTGCACATGAAACATGTCTACGCGTAAAGCGCTGTAATTAATATTACTACCACAGGTGAGTGAAATTAAATATTAGCATTATGTTGAGATTGCTAGAACTACCAAAGCTTTATATGCAACTTGAATTGTCTAAGAGTTTATATTCGTTCACTCATTTCATGATGGACAAGAATTATCAATTTGCTAGGAGAAAACTAATCATTTTCAGATTGTATTATGTGGTTATAAAGAAGACGCATTGTGAATGATTTTACTAAATGACCAAATGTGCTTACAATTAATTAACTTAAGCTAAATATTTATATAACGTTATGTAATATCAACAAAAAGAAAATAATGTTAAATGTGTAGACAGGCCTTAAACAAATATCTGTCTATCAATGATTTCATTACTTGAAATGACCGGGTAACTCTGAGAGGTGACCAAGTTTATTATATTGATTATATCAATTTTAACGGTAAAATCATACAATAAAAACCCCAATCATGTGTGAAATGCATTCTTTTATGAATGGGCTGTCACATGCCATTCAACCCTAACCATTTTCCCAACAATGCGTAGTTTTAACGGACATTCCCGAATTTGATGTTATTTTGAAGGTCAAGGTCAAATATCTCAACAACGGGCCAACGCTTTTCTTTCAAATTTCACACAAAGTTACATTAATATCTGGATAATACATCTGTAAAGTTTCATAAAAATCGTGTTTCAAATAAAATGTGTGGAGCTAGTTTGGTAAAGTTGGTCGTTAAAAAATAGCGAAATTTGGCGAAAGAAGGAAGAATGAATATTACGGAAAAGATATAAATGGCATATCTAATGTAAGCCCATAAATGTTTAACGCATATATATCACAAGACACGCATACAAATTTTCACGCATCTGGGGCTAAAAATAAGAAAGACAGGTGACTTAGAATTACCCCTACTGTGTTTCAGTCCATCTTACCCCACCCACTTCATTTACCCATATCTCGGAAAATAAGCCGAAACCAGATTTTTTACACATACAAATTAAAGATTTTATGTAACCCTATCAGTCCACAAAATTTAAAGAAAATCTATTTTTTGACCCCTTATTGCAACCCATCCTTTTCTGGGCTTTATTATACACAAAACTTATCTGTACCAAAACCCATTTTGTCATCTGAAGAAGTGTTCAAAGTTAAACACCATAATTTCTTGTCGTATGGGAAAGGATTAATGATCTGCACAATAAAACCTCATAAACAGTAGCACTATGCATATTCATCTATTTCCTGCAATTTTTGACCAGTACATGCACAATATGAAATCCAAGCCACCAGGGGCCTGTCTTATTAAAACATTTAATTCATATTTTTGACTTACCAATGTTTTAAAAATCGCATAAAACTAGAACTGTCGCAAAGCGGACAAATACTCCCCACTAGGGCCTTGTCACTGAAAAAGTGCTATAGGTCAAAAGGTTCTTGACTTAGAGCACGGAAACGGATTCTAAACAAAGTCCAATTGTTACCTTGACATTTGACCTTGGTGACCCAAAAACAATAGGGCACCTCCTTGGGTCATGGGCAACTACTGTGTAAGGTTTCATGACCCTAGGTCAACTGGATCTTAACTTAGAGCATGGAAACGGATTTTAAACAAAGTCCAACTGTGACCTTGACCTTGGTGACCCAAAAACAATATGGCACCTCCTTGGGTCATGGGCAACAACTGTGTAAAGTTTCATGATCCTAGGTCAAACGATTCTCGAGTAAGAGCATGGAAACGAAATTTTAAAGTTTGACTACTCCCCCCAATTAAAAAGTTCAAAGTAGCATAACTCTGAAACTAATAACTGATCAAGATGAAAATTGCAGGTGCACAACTTCATATGATATATAGGAAGCCTAGAGGCTCACAGGGAAGACTGGGTTAATCCCAACTGTGTTGCCTCTTAAAATAAAGTCTTCATTATTATTATTATAAACAACCTGATAAACTAGAAATCTATCACTGAAGGTGATAAAAATACCCCCGCCACCACCTTTGTTTGGACAAGCGTTTTTGTTGAATGAGGAGCCATACTCAGAAATTGTCAATCCGATTTTCTTGAAATTTGGTCCAATCAGGGGCAATAACTCAGAAAGTATCAGTGTGATTTCCATGAATTTTGCATCTTGCATTGCCAAGTATGAAACAAATCGTTCAGTAACTGTAGGAGGAATTGTCCGGACAAGCATTTTTGTCAAATCAGGGACAATAAATCAGAGAGTGTTGGTCTGATTATCATGAAATGTGTGTCTTGCACATCTACAGAAGTTAATGCACACCTGTGCCAAGTATGAAGCAAATCGGACAGTAACTAAAGGAGGAGTTGTCCGGACAAGCATTTTTTGGTAAAATCAAGAGCCAAAACTGAGAAAGTAAATGTCAGATTTCCCTGAAATTTGCGTCATGCACATCTACAGGTCCTAGTGCACACCTATGCCAAGTATGAAGCAAATCGGACAGTAAGTGTAGGAGGAGTTATCCGGACAAGCATTTTTTGGTCAAATCAGGGGCCATAACTCAGAAAGTATCGGTCCGATTTTCAAGAAATTTGCGTCTTGCAAATCTACAGGTCCTAATGCACACCTGTGCCAAGTATGAAGCATATCGGACAGTAACTGTAGGAGGAGTTGGCCGGACGAGCATTTTTTGGTCAAATCAGGGGCCATAACTCAGAAAGTATCGGTCTGATTTTCAAGAAATTTGCCGTCTTGCAAATCTACAGGTCCTAATGCACACCTGTGCCAAGTATGAAGCAAATCGGACAGTAACTGTAGGAGGAGTTGGCCGGACAAGCATTTTTGGGTCAAATCAGGGGCCATAACTCAAAAAGTATCAGTTCGATTTCCGTAAAATTTGCGTCATGCACATCTACAGGTGACAATAAACACTTGTGCCAAGTATTAACTAAATCGGTCCACAAGTGTAGGAGGAGTTATCCGGACAAGCATTTTTTGGACAAATCAGGGGCCATAACTCAAAAAGTATCGATCTGATTTTCGTGAAATTTGCGTGTTGCAAATCTACAGGTCCTAATGCACACCTGTGCCAAGTATGAAGCTAATCGGACAGTAACTGTAGGAGGAGTTGGCCGGACAAGCATTTTTGGGTCAAATCAGGGGCCATAACTCAAAAAGTATCGGTCTGATTTCCGTGAAATTTGCTTCTTGCAAATCTACAGGTCCTAATGCACACCTGTGCCAAGTATGAAGCAAATCGGACAGTAACTGTAGGAGGAGTTGGCCGGACAAGCATTTTTGGGTCAAATCAGGGGCCATAACTCAAAAAGTATCGGTCCGATTTACGTGAAATTTGCGTCTTGCACATCTACAGGTGACAATGAACACTTGTGCCAAGTATGAACTAAATGGTCCACAAGTGTAGGAGGAATTATCCGGACAAGCATTTTTTGGTCAAATCAGGAGCCATAACTCAGAAAGTATCGGTCCGATTTTCATGAAATTTGCGTCTTGCACATCTACAGGTCACAATGAACACTTGTGCCAAGTATGAACTAAATCGGTCAACAAGTGTAGGAGGAGTTGTCCGGACAAAGTTTTGGAGACAGACCAACAGACAAACAAACAAACCACCCAACCAACCAACCATCCAACCACTGGACCGACAGGCTGATTCCAGTATACCCCCTCCAAACTTCGTTTGCGGGGGTATAAAAATCAGCAAAATTGGTCAAACATTGTGGGAGGAGAAGAGGACACAAAATTATGTCCACGGAAGGACGGACAGATGGACGGACACCCTGATTCCAGTATACCCTCGCCCCCCCCCCCCCCCCCCCCCCTTACTTTGTTGTGGGGGGTATAACAACAATTACACAAGAGGACCATGATGATCCTATATCGCTCACCTGAACCAAAATGATATGAGCAACACTTTTGATCAATTCAATTAATATTTATGACTTTAAGACTGAGAACGAACTTATGGTCAATAACGTCTGAAAATCCAACTTAAACGAGATCTTATGGTGCCAAACTGTGAATATTGTGTCCAAGTTTTGTCTTTATTTATTAATAATTGTAGATTCTAGAGTGCAAACAAGGTCAAAAACAGCCGAAAATGGCAATTTTATCAAATTCAAGGGCACATAACTCTATACTTTCTGGTCAGATCAGACTGAAAATCTCACTCATCCAAGATATTATGGTCTCCAACATTGTGTCCAAAATTGGTCAATAATTGTAGATTCTAGAGCGTAAACAAGGTCGAAAACAGTCAAAAACGGCAATTTTGTCAAATTCAAGGGCACATAGCTTTCGACTTTCTGATCAGATCAGACTGAAAATCAAACTCATCCCAGACCTTATGATCCCAAACATTGTGTCCAAGTTTTGTCTTGATTGATTAATAATTGTAGATTCTAGAGTATTAACAAGGTCGAAACCAGCCGAAAATGGCAATTTCATCAAATTCAAGGGCATGTAACTCTAGACTTTCTGTTCAGATCAGACTGAAAATCAAACTCATCTGAGATCTTATGGTCCCAAACATTGTGTCCAAGTTTTGTATTGATTGATTAATAATTGTAGATTCTAGAGTGTTAACAAGGTCGAAACCAGCCGAAAATGGCAATTTCATCAAATTCAAGGGCATGTAACTCTAGACTTGCTGTTCAGATCAGACTGAAAATCAAACTCATCTGAGATCTTATGGTCCCCAACATTGTGTTTAAGTTTTGTATTGATTGATTAATAATTGTAGATTCTAGAGTGTTAACAAGGTCGAAACCAGCCGAAAATGGCAATTTTGTCAATTCAAGGGCATGTAACTCTGGACTTTCTGTTCAGATCAGACTGAAAATTGAACTCATCCAATATCTTATGATCTCAAACATTGCGTACAAATTTTGTCTTGATTGATCAATAATTGTAGATTCTAGAGTGTAAACAAGGTCAAAAACAGCCAAAAATGGCAATGTAAACAATTTTATCAATTTTTAACAAAATCAAAACTAGCTATTTTGATAACAAAGGGTAACTTGCATAGTTACCCTTTGTTATTGTGATCAATACATTTATCAAACCAACGCAAAGATAAGGGCAAATAACTCCAGACTTCCAGATCCGATCAGGCCCATAATCGAACTCATCCAAGAACTTATGACCATACTTGCTTTGACCAAGTTTGATTAAGATTGGCCAACTTTTGTGGATGCTAGAGTGTTAACACCAAATTGTTGACAGACAGACGGACAGACGGACGGACGGACGACGGACATTGAGTGACCACAATAGCTCACCTTGAGCACTTCGTGCTCAGGTGAGCTAATAACCCAGGTCTTGATCGATTGGGGATACACATTTCTTGCCCTAAACTTGTCGTAAGTCATCGTTAAGACAAAATTATGTCTTGAATGCTCTGATCATACAGGCCCCTGCTGCTTATCCCATTACCAGATGGCATAATTTTAGACTTGTTCAAATTCAAAAATATTGCAAACATCAATTTCAAGTGAATAAAATGTCACACATTTTGGTCATTCCTGGTAGAAAACATTGGGGTAAATGAAGAAATTGCTTGTCACAAGCAATTTCTTCATTTTCCATGTTTTCTAAAGCCTTTAATTATCCTTGTGGGGTGTCTCAATGCATCATTATGTGGGTATGGATTATCACACATTGATGGTTCATCTAATGGTGAGAGACAAATTACTTATGACAAATGTCAAAATGGATATTGTCCAAGTCAGAATTCAAACACACTTTCTCTGAATTGATATTCTCCCTCGATATCCAACTTAGCCCTTTCGAAACAATGAAATTTCAGACTAGTCAAATTTGACAGAAGTTGCCGATGACAAAACAGTTGATGTCAAAAATGTAAAACGTGTATGTTATTGCATAAAAACTTTTGAGTTATGAGGAAAATATACTGATTGTCAGCATTTTCTCTTTTTCCCTCAAAGTTTCTCCTATTTTTTGGAATTTCAGATATCAAAACCAGATCCAGTTTGGATAAGGGGGTACCAATTAAAATTTAACTTGCATAGTTACCCTTTGTTATTGTGATCAATACATTTATCAAACCAACACAAAGAAAACAACATTCTTTTATTTTAATTTTATTAAATATCATCTGCTAAATTTTATCACTTGCACCAATTCTTCCTTCATATTGGAGAGTTCCTTGACTGTGTCATGAGTTTTTCCATAATTTTCTGTAAATATTTTAATAGCATCAGAGACACAGTCTAAAGCCTGGTTCCACTTATGAGCACTAATAAGTATTTCTGAAAGTTTATGAAGTTCATTCTCTGTCTCTATACTATCAGCTCCGTAAATAACCTTGACTGTCTCTATACTTTGTTTGAGGAATTTGGCCGATTCTTCAAAGTTACCTGTAATTAGAGAAATGTTTGATGGTTACCAACAACACTTTAGATTAAATGATTGGCTTTCAAACTGCTCCCAAACGACACATTTTTTAGCTTTTCCAAATTGTAAGAAAATGCAGATGACATTTTCAATCTGAAGAAATTTTGAAATTTTACAACTCTTAGGGTAGAAAACATTGTGGGAAAGGAAGAAATTGCTTGTGACAAGCAATTTCTTCATTTTACACAATGTTTTCCCAAGTTTTTATCTCGAGTCTCATGAAAAAGCGTCTAAAGCCTGGTTCCGCATATGAGCACTAATAAGTATTTCTGAGAGTTTGTGAAGTTCATTCCCTGTCTCTATGCTGTCAGCTCCGTATATAACTTTCACCGTCTCTATACTTTGTTTGAGGAATTTGGCGGACTCTTCAAAGTTACCTGAAATTACAGAAATGATTGATGGTTAGCAACAACACTTTACATTGATTCATGGACTGAGTTTTAATCTGCTCCCGAACGACAAAATTTTCAGCATGTCCAGATTGAAAGAAGTTGCAGATGACATTTTCAATTTTAAGAAATTTTGAGATTTTACGACTTTAAGGGAAAAAAAACATTGTGGGAAATGAAGAAATTGCTTATGACAAGCAATTTTTTCATTTTCCACAATGTCTTCCCAAGCTTTTTTCTCCAGTTTCATAAAAAAAGTGTCTGAAGCCTGGTTCCACCTATGAGCACTAATAAGTATTTCTGAGAGTTTGTGAAGCTCATTCGCCGTCTCTATGCTGTCTACCCAGTATATAACCTTGGCTGTTTCTATACTTTGTTTGAGGAATTTGACTATTCTTCAAACTGACCTGAAAAAGAAGGAGATAACCCATTCCAGCATAATGGCACCCTATAACAATCCATGAGATAAAGGCTTGAGAAATCATTGTGGAAAATGACAAAATTGCTTGTGACAAGCAATTTCTTTATTTCCCACAATGTTTTCTACACAGATAAACCAAGAAATGTACTATTTCATTCACTTGAAATTGTTGCCTGCAACATCTTTTAATTTGGCCAGGTCTAAAATTTGCCATCTGGTAATGAGTCAAGACTAATGCAGTGAAAAACATTCATCAGATGATATCAAAATCATAGAAAGCATATCAATTAGCTATTGAAGCATAACATCTGGCTTATAGGCAATCCTATGTTTTTTTCTTTCAAAGGATAGAAATATTAAGGAAAAGAGTGAAAATGCTGGAAATCAGACTTTCTACAATTTCTCCCATGTTCAAAGGCGTTACTGTGTAGAAAGAGTTAACTAGAAATCTATCGCTAAAGGTGATAAAATAACCTCGCCACTACATTTGTCCGAACAAGCATTTTTGTCAACAAAGGGTAATAACTCCAAAAATATGATCAGCAGAGTAACGGTTCTTGTGCATTGCACCTTTCCAAAATGAGATCTATCCACCTATGAAGTTTCATGATTCTACCTTTTATACTTTTTAACCCTTTCACAAACAAGACCGGATTTTGACGTCCTTAGTAGATATGGCTTGGGAAACATTTAGACAAAAGAAGAAACTACTGATAACCAGCAGTTTCTCCTTTTTCCTCATTATTTTCGTGGCTATAACATAAAAATTTTGGCCTTTTGTGATCAATTACTTTGTCGTCTGCAGCAGTTTTCAAATTGGACCGCCTTAAAATTTTGCCCATTGGGAAAGGGTTAAGTTATGCTCCCGACAAGGTGTGCACCCAGTTGATTGGACAGACAGACATGATGATTCCAGTATACCTTTGAAAACATCTGTTTTGTGGGGGTATAACAAATTTACATTACCTATTGAAGCATAACATCTGGCTAGGCAGTCCTGTGTTTCTGACAAAACTTTGTTGTGTTTGTACAGGAGTCTTTCTCTTATTTCACAACAACGTAGTAAAACATCCACTGCATCTGGTCATAAAAATTGAAATTTTAGCCAATTAGCACACAGTTCTGATGCCCCATATGATAAAGGTTTTGTAAAACATCATGGAAAATGTGACGAGCAATTTCTTCATTTTCCAAGATTTTTTCGACTCAGAAGGACCAATAAATATGTAATTTTAGTCTCTTGAAATTGTGATCAGCTACACCTTTGAATTTATACAAATCTCATATTTTTGCCATCTGGAAATGGGTTATGGTACTTTACAGAGATAGATCTATAAAGTATGAATTTGAGACAAAACATTATCATTGTTATCTGCCATACCAGAAGAACATTCTTTTGTAGCAGTCCAAAGAAATGAAAAATTCTTGTTTACGCATATTACCCATATAGCTAAAAGTGAATCTGTGAAGTGTGAAAAGTATCACCCCTAGTCAGTCTGCACAGACTGTGCACAATGACTAGGATCAAAACTCTTCACTCTAAAGTAATTTTCTGGAAGAGCATTGTTTTTCCCTTCTTACTACATGTTTATTTTCCAAATAAGTCATCTGTATGCAGCCTGTTGATTCAGATCTGTTTCTCAAAATTTGGTTTTATGTACTTTCCACCAGGTCTTTTTCAGCGTCATGGTTCACAAATAGGAAAAGAATGGCAAACTGGGGGTTAAATACAAAACAATTGTTAGTTTTTATAATCAAATTTACACTTTCAAGATATACTTTTACACAAGGCCATAACATAACATTACATCACTTTTCATTGAAAATCTTGTAACTGCAGCTTGTTTTAAGCTGCAGTTACATGGTTTTCGATGAAAAGCAGCATTTACCTTTATTTTTGTTTTTCTGTAAAAGTTTGATTCCATCTTCAAACAGACCGTCCGCTTGTCTCACAGCCACATGATCAGGTTTAACAAGTTTACCACACTCTTTACACTGTGTATTTCCTAATGATGCCGCTACTGCTGAACCTTCACATAGTGGGCATCTATAACTCTGAAATTTACAGACAAGCATATTATCATCTCCTTAAACAAACATTCTCACCCATTTTGGGGGTAATTTTCTGTAAAAATAACTGTACATAACAAAAACATGGCCTTTAATTTATCTTTATGCAAAATTTCAGATTCGTCTGACCTGTATTGGCTTACATTACAATGGATATAAAACCCCATATCACATCATTTCGGAAATACTAGAGATCAGATGATAATATTTTATATAGCTTTCCACTGTTGAATGATTATCAATTCCACCGTTGCATGATTATCAATTCATATCATTTAATGTAGAAATCCTGATTTCTGTTATATCTATATAAAGTCTATAAACGGTCTGACAACAAACTAAAAGCAAACTTCTGTGAGTCATTACGGATTTAGGCCTAGGAATACTAATGACCCTTTCCCAAACGACAAAATTTCAGACTGCTTCAAATTCAAAGTTGCTGAATACAACCAAATCAATATTAATGAGAAAGGAACTGATTTTTGTAAATTACAGAAAATATTGAGGCAAAAGGAGAAAATGTTGTTTTGTTTTTTGTTGACCTTCATTTCGGCCTACTCTGATCAGCTAATGACTTTGAAGTTGAACAATCAATGCTTTATTATTGCTTCACAATTTTTCACTGAAGTTTAGTCTTTGTTCACTTACAAATAAGATATCTGAGTTCTCCTTTCCTTCTGTGCACGGTATACATCTACATGTGAAGAAATACTGCTGTTGTAAACTCTGTTGGCGTTCATCCCAGTTCATTCTCTTATGGTGAGGACCTAATAATGAAATGTAAAAGATAAACATTTACATTGAGTCCATTACCAGACAGCAATATTTTATACATAACCAATTTCAAACATGTTGAAGACGACTATTTCGAGTGAATGGTATCTACATGTTTTGGTCTCCTTGGAAAGAAAACATTGAGGGAAATGAAGATCTTCATTTGATCATTTCCAAAAATGTTTCTGAATCCTTTTTCTTGTTGGGCGTCAAAAATGCATAAATATCTGGTAAAGGGTTAATTATATGTAAATACACAATGTTAGTTGAAATTTTGTCTTTCGTATCTATTTACATTATATAACAGAAAATGATATCTAACTTTTTAGATTATCTATCAGAAACGATGCTGATGATGTCACACTCAAAAGTTTCCTGATCATTTGGTGGAGTGTTTGGAATATTCTGAGTAGACTCTCTCTGTGTCATTTGATTGGAATGGGGAGTAAAAAGAGCACTGTGAGTAAACAGAGTGGCAAAGTCAAGTCTGTCCCAGAGAAAAAGATAAGAGGGGGTCCTGCATTTGTTATTATAAATCCAAACCCTAAGTTGTGGGTACTCATTTGAATTGTCTCAATAAATCAATTCCAATGAGTACATGAGTACTCATAACACATGGTTTAAGGAACAATTACTGAAATATTGCATTTTGAAAAGTCTTCACTCACTCTTATCTGACGCTCTGATGACCTTATATGGAAAAACAAAAATTGTTTGTAAAACACTAATGCACCTGAAGTTGCTAATGTTAAACTTTCATGTTACAATTTCAGAATGACAGACGGAAGAACAGACAGACAGACAGACGGACAGACAGACTTGAGTAAAACAATATGCCCATGACCTTTAAATACAGGTGCATAAAAATTAAATGAGACAATTAGATTTGAGAGGCAAATTTACACAGACATTGATTTTATCTATGTGGGTTTCACTCACCGTAACAATTGTATACTTCATCCCCTTTCTTGATATCTTTCACAGCTCTCACAACAAGAGTATTGCTGTTAAAACTGAAAAACATATTCACCACCCCCATTAACCCTTTCCCAAACAACAATATTTTAGGGTGGTCCAAATTGAAAGCTGCTGCAGACGACAAAAGAATACAGCGAAAGAACGTATTTTTGTACAAAATAGCTCAGAAAATATTGAGGCAAAAGGAGAAACTGCTGGTTATCAGCAGTTTCTTCTTTTGTCTCAATGTTTTCCTAAGCCATAACAGTTGTATACTTCATCCCCTTTCTTGATATCTTTGACAGCTCTCACAATCAGAGTATCTTTGTTAAAACTGAAAAACACATTTACCACCCTCATTAAAAACAAGCTATTCTTTACAAACCTGGTTAATCTTAACTGTTAACCCGTTACCAAACGACAAAAATTAGGGTGATCCACTCCAAAAACTGCCACAAATGACAAAATGGAAGTTATTGAAGAAAGGATTTGTGTAAAATATGGCACAGAAAATATTGAGACAAAAGGAGAAACTGCTGGTTATCAGCAGTTTCTTCTTTTGTTTCAATGTTTTCTAAAGCCTGTTTTATTAGGGACGTCAAAACCAGGTCTTGTTTGGGAAAGGGTTAACCCGTTTCCAAAGATTAAAAGATATTTAAGTGAAAGGACAGAAAATAAATTGCTTTGTAAAACTATAATTCATGTTATAGGCATGTAAGTTAAGAACTCTTTGATGACAGCTACAGTCCAAATTTACTAAAACTAGAACTGTCACCAAGCAAACAAATACCGTTCACCGCCCCTCCCTCTCAACAGGCCCCTTGTTACTAAAGAAGCTTCTTTAATTAGAGCATGGAAACAGATTTAAAACAAAGTTCAATTGTGACCTTGACCTTTAACCTACATGGGCCCAAAACAAGAGGGCACAGCTTTATAATGTCTTTAGCAATGAGTATATTGTTATTTAGAAGTGTTATTCTACCTTGCAATAATACTGGGATCACATGAATGGTTCATAAGACTCACTGTTGGGTATATAGCTGTAGCTATTCTAACTTGATTCTGTTCTTCTATCTATCTAATGCCATGCAAGGAGTAGATCTATATCATTGATGTTATTGCAAAACCTTGTAACTCCAGCTTTAATCAAGCTGGAGTTATGAGGTTTTGCATTAACAGTGAAAATATACTGCTATTTATAATAGTGTCATTCTACCTTGCAATAATACTGGGATCACACGAATGGTTCATAAGACTCGCTGTTGGGTATATAGCTGTAGCTATTCTAACTTGATTCTGTTCTTCTACTATAGCGTATGTACTCTGAGAACACTGAAACATTATCACAAGAAAATTTCATAACTATACACATACACTTCTTAATCTCTTTCTGAAACAAGACCAGGCCCTGCTTTCTCAAAAAAACTTAAAAGTACACACTCATGAGTACACGCTCAACTTCAATGGAATACTCTCCAACGTTGAAGGGTATTCGATTAAAGTTCACGTGGATTTCATGTGATTTGAGTATGGTGCTCAGATTTGAGTTTGAGAACATACTTAAGTTTTTTGGAGAAACCTGGGCCTGGTCTCAAATTTGGATCTTGCAAATCTAAAGGTCCTAATGCACAATTGTACAAGGTACGAATCAAATTGCATGGTAACTGTAGGAGCAGCTGTTTAAAAATTTTGATATCCATTGATGAGGACATGACTTAAATACCACTTCGGCAGAAATCAGTCTTATCTGATGTCAGCACAACAAAAGCTGACTGTACAAAGAATGTCCTTTACAGAACCAAAATACTAATACTATTACCTTTAATTCTGTGATAGCGTGTGCATTACATACAAGTTGTAGAATATGTCTGAGTAACCAAGCACCAATCCAGTAACTCAGCCTCGATCAACCCTTTATAAAATAGCCAACATTTTGACTGGCCTAATTAGAAAGTTTCGACAGACTACAGAATGGCAGTTCATAAAGATAGGATCTGTATGAAATATATCAAAGAAAATATTGAGGCAAAAGGAGAAAATGCTGATTAGCAGCATTTTATTCTTTTGCCTCAATGTTTTCCCAAGCCTTTTCTAAAAGGGATGTCAAAACCAGGTCAAGAATATCCTTTACAGAATGAAAACACTAATACCATTACCTTTAATTCTGTGATAGCGTGTGCATTACATACAAGTTGTAGAATATGTCTTAGTAACAAAGAACCAATCAGTAACCCATCCTCGGTCAAATTACCCCCTTCTGAATTATCTGAAAACAAAGCGAAACCAAATCTCTTTGTGAAACCACAATGCCTCAGAAACAGCTATTATTTGCAAAAAAGCATGACATTTGACTTTGACCTAAAATAAAGATCATGATATCAAATAATTGCTGTTGTCTTAAAGAATATACATGTAAACTAGGTTAACCCTAGGTTATAGCCCACAATAAATGAACTGGCAGAGCATCCCTAGCTAAAAGCTAGAGATGCTCTGCCAGCATTTTCTCCTTTTGCATCAATATTTTCTTTGCTATATTGTACACAAATCTAATATTATCTATTATCAACTTAGATTTTATATTCTGAATCCCCTTTCAAAATGGGCAACCCTAAAATTTTGTTGTTTGGGAATAGGCTAAAAAGTTTGTTGGGAAAAAGGCAATACAAGATATGTAATCAACTTACTTTTTTCACCATCATTTGTCTCAAACCATCCTGAATGTCTCAATATTTCTAGTAGAAGCAAGGCTGTCTAATAAAAGAACAAATTGTTAATTGTGAAAAAGCTGGGGTTAAACATTGTTGACCTCCACCAATGAATAGAAACCATCAACATAAGAAATCAGCAGAAAATGACACTAATAATGACTCATTCTATCCCCACAACAAAATTTTGAACAGATGTAGAATATGATCAATCCCTCATGTTTTTTCATCTATAAGAAATTCTGTGCAAACTACTTTAACGAGTCCTTGATTTCCAAATTCTCATAGAAGATTAACATTCAGACAGGGTGAATGCATAATTTGGTGATTAGATCTATATGCTATCAATTTTTCCTTTCATTATTCTTTTTTAACGGGGAAGCATTGATTGATTGGGGTCATATCACAAGGCTGATGTGCCTTACCATAGATTTGCATCATTTCTTGTAGCAGTACTACCACAACATCCTTAGCAAGCCTCCAGCTGCTCATCCTCATAGGTTAAAGTTTATCAACCCGTTGGTGGGTAACAATTTTGTCAGAAAGGATATTTGCTGCGGACAGGTATTGAATCATGACTGAGAGTCTGATGCCATATCAAATGCACTTTTACCGCAGACTAAAAAGGAAGCATATTGTCCCTTAAAACAAGCTGCAGTTACGAGGTTTTCGTTGAAAAACAACAATATCTATAATTTTGTGATCATCATCATTTTTTAAGGATGTAGAATGCTATATCCAGTGTAACATACCAGTGTATACTGTAACAAATCCTCTGTTTCCATATCATCCGAGTGTGTCATTAGATCATACACAGACTGATAGCTCCTACAATATGTTCCTGAGTCATCAAATCCTTTGTAACGTTGAGTTCTGGATATGTCAGGCTGTCTATTCACAAAGTCTACAAAATAAATAAGCCAGGATCTGGAAAATGGGCTCTTATAGCATTTGAGATTTTCATGTTTCAAGATCAAACTTTGCCAAATTGCAGGCAGATCATAACCATTGACGATCTCTAATTGTTGCTACAGATCACAGAAAAGCTTTAAGAGAACAACATGGGTCCTGATCTGACTGTGCGTATGCACAGGCTGATCTGGATCCATGGTGTTCTCAAATGCCACAAAGGCCCTTTTTCTAGATCCTCGCTCAAATACAAATCATCAAGTCATACACAGACTGATAACTTCTACAATATGGTCCTGATTCATCAAATCCTTTGTACAGCTGGGATCTGAATATGTCCCCCTGTCTATTCATGAAATCTGAAAAATACAGGCAAGAAAAGCACAAAATTGATTAGACAATTAGACAGATTCTCACTTATGAAATTCAAAGAAGGCAAATTTGCAAGCGAAGTGTTCAATATCAAAGAGCTTTATGCAACAAGAGCTGTCCGAAGACAGCGCGCTCGACTTTCTAAGTTGCTTAGTATAAAGGGGCATAACTCCGGATATAGGGGAGCCAGGGTCATGTGCCCCGATAGTAAGGTAGAGGGTGTGATGGTGAATAAGTATTCCAAGTTTGGGTTGACTGCCTTTGATAGTATTGAAGTTATTGATGATTGAAAAAACTTCAACCTTTGTTGCAACGCCGACGCCAACGCCGACACCAACGCCCGGGTGACAGTATAAGCTCTCATTCTCTTCCAAAAGTCGAGCTAAAAATGTGAATGCATGATTTGATATATCTATATGTATTTACATTAAATTGTGTCAGGCTCTCAATATTTCAATCTCTGCACTAAAATGAAATGGAAGAAATATATAATGGGAAAGTCATTGATAATATATTTGTGTGATCAAGTTGTATAAGAAAGAGAACATTGATGGATGAAAGGCATTACAGTTGACGAGAACCCCAGATATATATCAAACAAATATGAACACCATCATCATGGTGCCTTGAATTGAACGGGGAAAATACACAGGAATGAATGAACAGCCTTTCAATCACATTTCATGTTGCCAAAACAAAGGTTCAGTAATGTTACCTTTCAAATATTGAAGTCCAGCAGTTATCACAACTTTCAAGCTTAGATGAGCAATTCCAACCTATAAATGGAATAAAGTATAAAAGAATAACATTTCATTTGTATTCTAATCACACCATAACAGCAATTAATGTAAATTCAATTTGATCTCTGCACAATCAGTAAATTTGAAGTACTGATAAGAAATTTAAAGTAAATTAATATTTTTAACAAAGGAAGTATTACCTTATTCCCATAGAATGAAGTTTAATGTATCACTCAAATTTGAAAGCTGCTGCAGTTGATGAAATGGGCATTGATAAATGTAGGATCTGTGTACAATATTGCACAGAAGTTATCGAGGCAAAAAAAAAATTAAATGCTGGTAATCAGCATTTTTTTCTTTCACCCAAATCTCTTGCCAAGTCTTTTCTTTTAGGGATGTGCAAACTATGTGTTCTTTAAGGATTGAGTGAAACAAATAAATAAACTAATTTCAAAGTCATTTTAAATTCATTACTACCTGTATGTGGTAAATGGTAAACACTTACAGAATATAAAAGTTTCAAGTAAGGACATTCTATACTGTGGTAGCTATTCCAAGATGTATCAGCACAGTAATTGTCACAGTATCTTACAGAAGTACATCTACGGCAACTGAAATGTTAACAAATTTTCCATAGTAAACTCTATCTCAAACAGAAAAATTTTTTCCAAAATTTTAAGCAAAATGTTAGGTTGACATAATTAACAAGAGGCCCAGAGGGCCTTATCGGTCACCTGAATCAAATGAGCAGACACAGTTAAGGAAAATGTTAAAAGTTAACTAATAGCGCACCCCCCAGCACCACCATTTCTTGACAGTTTTTTTTTCTCTTGTACAAACTTATTTAAAGACTCAAATACCAAATGTGAATTCAATCCAACAATAGCACATTTCTTAATATGTACCCTATTTACCCCCTTTTGGCCCCTTTTGGGGCCTCAAAGGGAGATAACTCCATGATTTGTATAAATCTGAAGCGGCTTCCCAATGGGATGCTTCCTGCCAAGTTTGGTAGAAATCTGTCTCAAAAAAATGTAGAAAATGTTCAAAGTTTAGTAATAATGCGAACCCCTCCCATCCCCGATCCCCAGCACGACCATTTATTGACAGATTTTTTCTCTTGTACAAACTTTGTAGTCCTTGCCCTAAAGACTTTAACTTCCAAATGTGTATTCAATGCAACAGCCGGTTCATGAGAAGAAGATTTTTTAAGATGTACCCTATTAACCCCCTTTTTGGCCCTTTATGGGACCTCAAAGGGAGATAACTCCATGATTTGTACAAAATCTGAAGCGGCTTTCTATTTTAGGATGCTTCCTGCCAAGTTTGGTTGAAATCCGTCCAATGGTTCTTAATAAGAAGTCGAAAATGTTAAGTTAACTAATAACGTGACCCCCCTCACATCCCCCATCCCCAGCACGGCCATTTCTGGACGGATTTTTTTCTCTTGTACAAACTTTGTTGTCCTTACCCTAAAGACTCTAAATACCAAATGTGAATCCAATCCAACAGCCGGTTCATGAGAAGAAGATTTTTTAAGATGTACCCTATTTAACCTCTTTTAGGCCCCTTATGGGGCCCCAAAGGGAGATAACTCCACGATTTGTACAAATCTGAAGCGGCTTCCCATGGGGATGCTCCCTGCCAAGTTTGGTTGTAATCCGTCCAATGGTTCTCAAGAAGAAGTCAAAAATGTTAAGTTAACTAATAACGCGACCCCCCCCTCACATCCCCCATCCCCAGCACGGCCATTTCTGGACGGATTTTTTTCTCTTGTACAAACTTTGTTGTCCTTGCCCTAAAGACTCTAAATTCCAAATGTGAATCCAATCCAACAGTCGGTTCATGAGAAGAAGATTTTTTAAGATGTACCCTATTTAACCCCTTTTAGGCCCCTTATGGGGCCCCAAAGGGAGATAACTCCATGATTCATACAAATCTGAAGCGGCTTCCCATGGGGATGCTCCCTGCCAAATTTGGTTGTAATCCGTCCAGTGGTTCTCAAGAAGAAGTCGAAAATGTTAAAAGTTAACGCACGACGGACGACGCACGACGCACGACGCACGACGACAGACAAAACACGGTCGCAATAGGTCACCATGACCTTCGGTCAGGTGACCTAAAAACGAGCTGTAGTAGAAAAATTGATTCTGTCAAAGATTGGATCTGTGTACAAAATAGCAAAGAAAACATTGAGGCAAAAGCAGAAAATGCTAATTTTCTTTTTTTGCTTCAATGTTTTCCCAGGCCAATTCAATTGGGGACATCAAAACCAGGCCCCGGTTTCTCGAAAATACTTAAGTATATTCTCATGAGAACATGCTCAACTTCAAAGGGATACTCTCCAACGTTGAAGGGTATTCGATTGAAGTTCACGTGGATTTCGTGCGATTTGAGCATGGTGCTCAGATTTGAGCACTTAAGTTTTTTCGAGAAACCGGGGCCAGGTATTGTTTGGGACACTTGAAACTATGGTAGCTATTCCAAGATGTATTAGCACAGTAATTGTTACATCATCTTACAGAAGTGCATCTACGGCAACTGAAATGTTAACGATTTGTTCATTACCAAACAATACTAAGTTTTCAACAACATTTAACCATTTACAGTTTACCTTGTAACCAAAGGAAATATTACAACATGCTGCAGTTGCAAGGTTATAATTGAAAAGCATTGGCGGATCCAGAGGGGGTTGGGGGGTGTCAAACAAACCCCCTCTGTAGCCTAATTATTTCATTTTCATGAAGAAATTCAGTCAGAATTGTGTAATAATAGGAAAACGAACCCCCCTAAATGTAATTTCGAACCCCCCTTACAAAAATTCTGGATCCGCCACTGTATGGATTTTTGATAATCAACAAATCAACACTCGTTTTTGATGACCCTTATAGAAAACAGTAATGTAATTTTACTTACGGGTAATAATTCAGGTGTAATTTCACAAAACAATGATGACAATGTGTTTCTGTATTTTCTGGCAGTAGCACAGCAGCATATGGACGCTCTACAATCAAGGTGTCTCCTTTTTGTATGTTCTGATCAGCCTGAAATAGCCAGTATTGTTTATCTGATCATCCCTTTTAAAAACAAGACATGGTTTTGACATCCCTTACTAAAAACTTTGAGGCAAAAGACGAAAATGCTGATGGTCAGCATTTTCTCCTTTTGCCTCATTATTTTCTAGGATATAATGCACACAAATAAAAACCTTTTTTTAAATTTTGTCGTCTCCAGCAGCTTTTGAATCAGACTGGTTTAAAATTGTGTCATTTGGGAAGGGTTAACCACTTCAAAAACTGCCACAAATGATAAAATGGATGTTATTTAAGATAGGATTTGTGTAAAATATGGCACAGAAAATATTGAGACAAAAGGAGAAACTGCTGGTTATCAGCAGTAATGTTTCTTCTTTTGTTTCAATGTTTTTCGAAGCCTTTTCTATAAGGGACATCAAATCCAGGTCTTGTTTGGGAAGGGTTAAAAGAAAACAAAAACTTGACAAAACATTAAGGCAAATGAAGAAATTGCTGATAAGTAGCACTTTCTCCTTTTGCCACATTATTTTCTATATATCATATTTTCAGCGGCGGATCCAGGATTTCTGTTAGGGAGGTTTGGATAAATGCAAATAGGGGGGTTCGTTTTTCTAATAGCTCACACTTTTGATTGAATTTCTGCATGAAAATGAAATAATCAGGCTTCAGAAGGGGGTTCGTTCAAACCCCCCGAACCCCCTCTTGATCCGCCACTGTATTTTACACAAATTGTACCATACAGTCACACTTAATGATGCTTGAAAAAACGTTGTGGAAAAACATTGTCACAAGTAATATCTTCATATCCCACATTGTTTTCTGTCCTAAAAGACCAAGAAATGTAACATTTCATTCACTGAAAGTTGTTGTCAGCAACATCTTTGAATATGGACCAGACTAAAAAATTTTTGTCTGGCAATGGGTTAAAGTCAAGTCTTGCATAAAATATCTTTACTGGTTCTAATAATCATACCAGAGGAGACTTAAGCCATCATTGTAAAGAAAGACTGAAAAGTAAAGTACTAAAATTTTCTACTTTTTCGGCTTTACTTTCTAGAGAATCAAGTTCAATTTTCCCAAGTTCAATCAAATGAAACCATCAAAATTTTATTCATTCAGTTATGGGTAATGACCTACTGTAAGAAATCTTCTTTTTTCCTCTGTATATGCCATGGACACAGCTATTGATGCCTGCACCGTTTATCCCTTTCCCAAACAAGACCTGGTTTTGATGTTCTAAATAGAATGTGCTTTGGGAAATATTGAGACAAAAGGAGAAAGTGCTGATAATCAGCACTTTCTCCTTTTGTCTCAATATTTTCTGAGCTGTTTTGTACACAATTCCTTTCTTAAGCAACATTCATTTTGTCCTTTACAGCAACTTTCAAATAGAACCACCCTCAAATTTTGCCGCCAGGTAATTGGTTAACACAGGCGATGAAGAAAGACTCTTACCGTAAGATATCTCCCCTTCTCATCTGTATACGCTATAGACACAGCGTTTGATGCCTGCACCAATAACTTGTTTTCTCCATAGGACACACATGGTAAGGGGTCACAGGGTTCAAGTTCTTTTGGTATACAACTGAAATACAATTTGTTTGTGCAAAAATAAGGGTTTTCATGCTTGTTTAGACCTTCCCCAAACAAGACCTTGTTTTGACGTCCCTATTAGAAATAGGTTAGGAAAAATATTGAAAGAAAAAAGGTTGATGCTTTTCACACTTCCAAGATGGCCTCATCAAGGAGACAAGTCACAACTGTTAACCCATTACCATACAGTGACTCTTTTTGACTCCCCTTAAGCAAAGGGCTTGGGAAAATATTGTGGAAAATGAAGAAATTGCTTGCTTCAAGCATTTTTTTCATTTCCCACAATGCTTTCTACCCCCAAAATATATAATCATATTCACTTGAAATTGTTGTCTGTAATATTTTTGAATTTTAAACAGTCCGTAAAATTTGCTGTCTACTAATGGGTTAAACAAGAGCCGTCATAGACGGATAATGCTCCTCGAATAAGTGTTTGTCACAAAAAAAAAACTATCATACATTAAGCGCCCTTTTCACATGACGGATTTTTTGTACATGCATTATTTATAGAATATAGACTAGAACATCTCATTCCTCACTTAAGAAGAAAATTTCATTCAATTCTGCCAATTAGATAAAGAGAAATTGGAGAAAAACTAATTTTTACATTAAGGCCCCTTTTTCCATGACACCCTCAAATTAGGAAACGGGAAAAAAAGGTCTCTAGGTATTGACCCTACGAGTTCACATGTGAAGTTTCATTGAATTTGGTCCAAGGGTTGCTGAGATCTGGCTGTGGACGGACGGACGGAAGGACGGAAGGACAGCATGGCGACTATATGCTCCCCCGAAATTTTTTCGGGGAGCATAATAAAATGTGATTTTTTTGTATGAAAGATCAATTGAGACATTTGTTACACAGTAGGATATTAACCCTTTCCAAAACAAGACCTGGTTTTGACGTCCCTAATATAAAAGGCTTGGGAAAACATTGAAACAAAAGAAGAAACTGCTGATAACCAGCAGTTTCTCCTTTTGTCTCAATATTTTCTATGCTATATTGTACACAAATCCATTCCTTTTTAACATCAATTTTGTTGTCTAGAGCAGCTTTTAAATAGGACCACCCTAAAATTGTGTCGCTTGGGAAAGGGTTAAATAAAATGTGATTTTTTGTATGAAATATGAATTGAGACATTTATTATACAGTAGGATATTAAAAGAAGACATTCAACTTACATTTTTCTGATCTTTTCTCTAATTTTTGTCAACTCCAAATTCTTTTCTTCTGCAATAATGAAACAAACAAGATGTGTTTGTAATACGCAAATATCCCAAAATATATAGATATTATGGTCACAGAAGCATGTGCAAAGTTTGAAAGCAATAGCTATTACAGTGAAAAAAAATCTCAGATATATTAAAGTTGCATATAAAAAATTAACTAAGAAAGTCCAAAACTGGTTACAATCCCACTACATTAATTGTCAGAGAAAAGAATCTTTTCCTTGAGTCTGATATTTTGGTTACAAAAGCATGAGCAAAGTTTCAGAGCAATAGCATGCAAACAAACAGAGATTTGACACTTGCACATAATCTTAACCAAAACCTTACACCAACACCTAATCTGAGTTTTCTCTGATGAAATTCCCTCTTTGATATATTGATGTCGCTCATTTACATCAGAGCGCACTACCACTCCAAAACAACGGAAAGTAGGTCATTGTAATCAATGGCTGTTCAGGTCAGGGTTGTTGCAAAACATTGCCTATAAACCTTTTAGAAATATTTTTTGGTTTAAATTTTTCACCAGGCATGACAATAAATGGTTCATTGATCGGTATCGTAAGGCGTTTTAAGGATATTGTTTAAGATCGGACTGTGAACAAAGCGCCACAACTTGTGTCCAACTTTCCATTGTTTTTGAAAGGTAGTGCGCTCTGATGTAAAAGAGCAACATCAACATATCAATTTTTCATTTATCAAAGAGCGAATTTCATTGGAGAAAACTTGGATTAGCCAACACCAAGCCGACTCCCTAGTGACCAGAATAGCCCCCCCCCATTCTATGAGTAGTTGAGCCAAACACAACATACCTTTCAATCTACTACAAACAGGTAATTTTCCAATACTTTCTTCTAGTAACATTGCACCTGAAATTTGAAATCCAATCATACACAATTAACTCTTTTCCAAAGACCTGGTTTTGACGTCCCTAATAGAAAAAAGGCTTGGGAAAACATTGAGGCAAAAGAAGAAACTGCTGAGAACCAGCAGTTTCTCCTGTTGCCTCAATATTTTCTGAGCTATATTATACAAAAATCTGATCTTTATCAACATCCATTTTTTCATCTGCAGCAGCTTTTATATAGGACAGCCCTAAAATTTTGCTCTTTGGGAAAGGGTTAATAATGGGATATAGAAAGAGGTTCTTGCAGTTGAAAGCATCTTAAAATCATGAGTCTGCAACACTAAGAGTCAAATAAGGATATTAATGCTGTAGATTATTGGAACATGAAAATGGAAAATGAATTAGATAAATGATATTCGCATAAATCACAGTCAATGTTTGGTTCTACTATAAAAAGTCTTAATTTTAAGTTGTTGTAATTTCCTTTATGGGATTTTCTTGAAATTTTGTATACTGGTATAAATGTATTATGTACCTACATTCTTCTGCTTTGATGGAATCTCCTAGCTGTATATGACAGTTTATTTCTCGTACAAGAATCTTTTGAATTTTCTCCGGTGGATATCTACATTTCTTAGCTTGGGATATGTCTTCAAGACAATTCTGTAAATTGTAAGAGAAATAAATTCATCCACTTTCCAAAAAAAGAAGAGTTAAGGAAAACAAGGAGTTAAAATAATTGCTGTTAATCAGCCATTTTTCCTTTTACTTCAGTATTTTCTGTTCTGTAGCAAACACAGACATCAATTATTCTGTTATCAGCAACTCCTGACATATGGATGCAGTCTCAAATATGTCCGGTATTAGCTGGACGGAAACAATCTTTTAGAAATCAGCTGATAAAAAGTTATTGATGACCAAGTTAATTGTATTTGTCAATAACTTTTTATTACCATATTTTTAAAAGATATACCACATTCATCAAATTTAGCAATATTTCTACCTTCTCTGTTTCAAACTGAATTAAAATCGGTCATGTATTACCAGAATTATTGACAATTTTCAGCAATTATTGAGTCACATGATTCCCCAAGTCTTACCTTGTACTTTCTCAAGTAGAATAAAGCCGCAGATCTGTTACCATATAAAACACCAAGCTCCTAAATAACTTCTCTGCTTCAAACCGAATTCTAATTGGTCATGTATTACTAGAATTATTGACAATTTTCTGCAATTATTGAGTCACATGATTCCCCGCCATGTCTTACCTTATACTTTCTGAGGTAGAATAAAGCCGCAGATCTGTTACCATATAAAACACCAAGCTCCTCACTACCAGGTGGGACATTCAGAATACCCTGTAAAATATCTATATTCCATTACCAGGCAGATTTTTTTTAAACTGGTCCAAATTTAGCCAATTACCAAATGGCAAAATTTAAGAATTTTAATGTTTATTACATCGCCGAAATAGGCTCGGATAGGTAACAAATGTTAAACAAGAGTTGTCCGCGGACAACATAGCTCGCCAATACGGGAGCTTGTCACAAAAACAGTTAAAGGTCAAAGTCACAAGGTCAAGTGTCATGGTCACAAATGAAAGGTCTTGGCAGGAAGTAAACATGTGTGAAATATCAAGGCTCTATCTATAATAGTGCATGAGATATAGGCCAGGTTAAAGTTTTTTAAAAGTAGGTCAAACTCCAAGGTCAAGGTCACTAGGTCAAAGGTCATGGTCCCAAATGAAAGGTCTTGTCGAGAAGTATCTATGTCTGAAATATCTAGGCTGTATCTCTAATAGTGCCTGAGATATACCATATAGCACTTTATTTCTGCCGGGACTTTATTTCTGCTATTTCTGCAGTCGTAGACGGCACTGCAGAAATAAAATCCGCAGAATATTAATCCTGAATGTAGAGGCTGTTGTCATTCTTGAATTTTAGTCAGTACATGGACAAGTAAAACTGTTACCACCCGATGGAAAGAACAATATCAAGGAGAGCGACAGATCATCGACAGACAAATCATCGACACGACTAATTACCGACGGGACAAACAATCGACAGGACAAAACATCTAAAAAAAGATCGACAAATAATTGACAAATATCGACACTCATCGACAAACTGTTATCTTTTTTTCTGATCGGATATTTCCTCGTTAGATATAAAAGCTGTTGCCTTTTTTGCCTGCAAGTAAAACAAAATTTTGAGTATATCAATATCATAACAATGGAGTGCTTTCCTATTCAAAAATGGTGTAACTATGGCTTCAACTTACGTGTAGATAAGACATTTTAGTTCATCAATAAACAATGATCTAACAAGTTTGACTGATTGGTAACAGTTTGACATGTCTTTCTTTTCACACCTATCTGTATACGGCATTGTTTCCCATAACGCCTTTATAGATAGTGGTAAATGAGTGGGATTATCCCTTTACCCTAATGGAGTAATTAGAATATTTGGTAAGCATCGTCTTTCAAACTATGTCTTATCTTTAATTTTGCAAAATGAAAGACCGCAGAAATATGTTCCGCAAAAATTTAACCCGCCTGATTTCTGGAATAACCGCAGAATTTGGACCCCGCAGAAATAAAGCGCTATACGGTAGACCAGGTTAAAGTTTTTCAAGTGAAGACCCAACGGGACGGGACGCTAATGCCGACACTAGGGGCCAGGGCTGTGACATTAGCTCCCCGGACATAAAGTAACGGCTTGCCAAAAACGTCACACAAACAATGCTGATGTCGGATGAATCTCATTAGGGGTGGACTACCTTAACCCACTACCTCACAGTGACGCTTTTTGATGCCCAAGAAGATAAAGGCTTTGGATTGGATTGAATGGAGTTTTACGTCTAGCTCAACAGCTAAGGTCATTAATGGAGGCAGGATCTCGTTTTAAAGTCTCATCCGAAAGACTGGAGAGGTTCAATTCCCGCACATTACCACTGCTACATCTCCACCCCTATAAAAGCGTTGGAAAACATTGTTGGAAATGAAGAAAATGCTTGTAACAAGCAACTTCTTCATTTCCCACAATGTTTCCCACAATGTTTTCTACCATGAAAGACAAAAAAACCCTAAAATGTCATTCACTTGAAATTGTCGTCTGCAACATTTTTTAATTTGGACCAGTCTAATATTTTGTTGTTTGGGAAAGGATTTACAAACCTTTGAATATTTCTGAACAGCTTCCATATACATCTTCTTCTGAAAACAGTCAGTCCCTTCCTTTTTCAGTCTCAAAGCTGTGTCAAGATCTTTATACTCTTGTTTTTGACACTTGCTGAAGAATTCAGTAATCCAACCCACCTGTCTGAAATGTCAAAAACAAGAACCGTCAGAGACGGACAATGCTCCCCGATTAAGGCATTGTCGCAATAAATATATGCCATGGAGAGTAGTTTATTGTCAAGGGCATCTGATTTGCTACTCAAATATGAAATTTCGTCAAATTCTGACCATTAGACTAGGAGAAATTAGAGAAAAACTGTATTTTACCTTAAGTCCCCTTTTCCCATGACGAGGCCTCAAATCCAAAAACCGGGAAAAATACATCAGCATTATGTCATAGGGAGTTCACATGGCAAGTTTCATTTGATTTGGCCCAAGGGTTATGGAAAAATCGCTCCGGACGGAATGACGGACGGAATGACAGACAGACAGACAGACAGACAAAGCGGCGACTATATGCTCTCCCTTCGGGGAGCATAATAACCCTCTGTCTATGAATGGTTGATTGGGGTTTAACCCATGATTACCAGATAGCAAAATGTTAAACTTGTCTAATATCAAAGATGCTGCTGACGACTACCACAAATTAAATGAAAAAAATTAACTTAATTTTTTTTTCATTTAATTTGAAGTATTTTTCCACGGCTCAACCTGGTTTTAAGTGCAATCTGAAGACAGTTACTACTTATCAAATAGGAATATATACAAAGTAAAATGGATTTCCGGTGACTCATTGACTCAGTGTCAAATTTTATCCCGTTTATTCATATTACTGTTACGAAACTTACGATTTAACTACCCCAAACAAGACCTGGTTTTGACATCCTTACTAGATATGACTTGGGAAAGCATTGAGACAAAAGAAGAAACTGCTGATAACCAGCAGTTTCTCCTTTTGTCTCAATATTTTCTGTACCATATTTAAAACAAATCATATCCTTACTTACATCCATTTTGTCTTTTGTAACAGTTTTTGGAGTGGATCACCCTAAAATTTTGCTGTTTGGGAAAGGGTTAACATAGAATGCATAAGTAAGTAAACATAAAACGCTGATTCTATCAAAAGAAATACAAACTTAGTTAGAGCGAATTATTGGAAATGAATAAAAAACCTTTTAAAGGCTGAAAATCAAGAGGCGTTCATAGTCCTCATTTACTGAGGTCATATTTTACATCAATAACGCCAACCAGAAAAACAACATATTTCTAGACTGGTTACAGACCCTAAACATACCATACGTTGTAAGTGGTATGTACAACCAGAAAACAGTTCTTTTCTTCTCTTTCGCTGCTTCAACTTTCATTTTCGAGAATTAATTGACTCCTGGTAGACATTATGGAACAAGAGGCCCAGGAGGGCCTGAATCGCTCCATTGGCTAAAGTGGAAGAATTATCCCATGATTTCTTGTAAGCCTTACACAGCCAAATCTTGAAATTTGTGAATAAATTTTGAAGAGAGACTCAAAGAACATTCTTGCAAAGTCTGGTTCAAATTGGCCTAATGGTTGATTTTTAAAGAATTTTAAGATTATGATTTCTCCAAGTCTGATAAGCCCCTTCCTCCCTGCCACGGCCACATTTTTTGACAAATATAACTAGAAGACCTGAAGGTCTTGAGTCGCTCCACAGGCCTGAATTTCATGTGATATTTAATCCAAGTTTTGATTAGATTGTTCAATGCTTGTGTTTCATAGAAGAAAGTTGCAAAACTGGATTGTTCAAAATGTTTGGTTCTTGAAGAAAAGAAAGTAAAACTATATGTTTGCCATTTGAGAAAGGGTAAAAGGAAATGGTAGAACATTCCAGCTTAGGATGATATTAACAATTAAAATTTTCCATCTTCCAAACAGATCTAAGTTAACAGACCATTGATTACTCCAAAATATTTCGTATTTCTAAAAATAGATTTTGAGCTAAAAATAGATTCAGGGAAATACCATATTCCAAAATTAATGCAAATGGCTGATGAAACCTGAATTTCTTGTAATATCAAGTCCAAGTTTTGACTAAATTTTTCAATACTTGTTGCTCATAAGCAATTACAAAGTAACTAGAAAGCTGAAAATACATTCATATACGATCAATTGGATACAAAGCTTTGTCTTTATTAGAGTGAGTTTGGCTGTTAGAGTGAAAAAAAGTCACAATTAGCAATTTTGTCAAATTGAAAGGCATATAACTGAGGATTTTATATTCTTATCTAGCTAAGAATCACACTAAAGCAAGATCTTAACTTCACGTACATCTTGTTTAAGTTTTGACCTGATTGTTCAATATTTGTGGATGTAAAGAGTGTAAAATCAAAGTCGAAAACAGCAATTTTGTCAAATTCAAGGGCAGATAGATCATGATTTAAGATTCCTATGAAGCTGAAAATTACACACATGCAAGATCTTATGGCCAGTAAGATTACATGAAAGTTTTGTGTTGATTGGTGGATATTCATGGTTGTTTGAGTAAAAATAAGGTCAAAAATCGTAATTTTGCCAATTTCAAGGGTACATAACTCAAGATATAACATTCAGATCAAGCTGAAAATTGCACTCAGGCAAGATCTTATCGGCGCCGACATTCTGACCAAGTTTTGTCTTGATTGATAAATTTCTGTAGTGGCTAGAGTGAAAACAAAGTCAAAACAGCCATTTTCAATTCAAGGGCAGATAACTCCAGACTTCCTAGTTCAATCAGAATCAATTTTAGGAATCTGATAGAGGACCACCTAAGGATCATTCCTGTGAAGTTTGATTGAAATCCATCAAGTAGTTTCTGAGGAGAAGATTTTTAAAGAAAAAGTTGACGACCGGACGGACGGACGGACGGACGCACGACGGACACAGCGCCATGACAATAGCCCGCTGGCCTGAAGGCCAGTGGAGCTAAAAATTTGTGAACAAATTTTGAAAAGAATGACTCAAAGCACATTCCTGCAAAGTTTGGTTCACTTGGGCACACTGGTTGATTTCTAAAGAATTTTCTTATGATTTCTTCAAGTCCGATAAGCCCCTTCCTCCCTGCCACGCCCACTTTTTTTGACAAATGTAAAAATTTGTGAATAAATTTTGAAAAGAGAGACTCAAAGAACATTCCTGCAAAGTCTGGTTCAAATAGGCCCTATGGTTGATTTTTAAAGAATTTTCTTATGATTTCTTTAAAGGGGGAATGGCACTTAAAATCATGCAAATTTTCTGAGAACTTGGTACAAAATAAATATGTATTATGAAAATATGGCCTTTAAATTGCATCTATGCCAAATCCTAGCTTTCTATCTTGTGTATTGGCTAGGATGTCGACGGATTTAAAACCCCATATGTTCCATTATTGTAAATATTATCCCCGGGACAACAAATCATGGGGTTTTAAATCTGTCGACATCTATAAGCCAATACACAAGGTAAAAAGCTAAGATTTGGCATATATGCAATTTAAAGACCATATTTTAATAATATATATTTATTTTTTTGTACGAAGTTCTCTGAAAATTTGCAAGATGTTAAGTGTTATTCTGCCTTTAAGTCTGATAAGCCCCTTTCTCCCTGCCACGGCCACATTTTTTGACAAATGTAAAAATTTGTGAACAAATTTTGAAAAGAATGACTCAAGGCATATTCCTGCCAGGTTTGGTTCAAATTGGCCCAATGGTTGATTTTTAAAGAATTTTCTTATGATTTCTCTAAGTCTGATAAGCCCCGCCCTGTCACGCCCACATTTTTTGACGAATCAAAAATTCGCGAACAAATTTTGAAAAGGGTCACTCAAGGAACATTCCTGCCAAGATTGGTGAAAATTGGCCCACTGGTATAAGAGGAGAAAATGTTTAAAGAAAAAGTTAACGGACAGACACACTGACGCACGCATGACGGACACAACGCCATGACAATAGCTTGCTGGCCTTCGGCCAGTGGAGCTAAAAACTGGATAGTCTGATAAAACAAAGAGAAGTTGAAAAATAGCAGAAATATTGGTATGGTAGAATCCGAACCCAACTCAGTCAGTATAAATGTCCGAACCCATGACATCTAAGTCCCGAAGCCTGCATCCTACCATAAGAACATGGCACCCCACTTATTTCAATGGATAGGTCCGCCAGTCCGACGGTCATGACTGCAATAAAGTTTCATGATTCCACCTTACTCGTCTTCAGACCGACCGACAAACACTTGCAAAACAATATACATCTATCAGCCCACCTCCAATTTCTTCGAAAGTAAAAGGAGACAAATGAAATATCAAAAGATCCTATCTTGGCCTTGGGCAAAAGAAAATGGAGATAAGTGAATTATCAAACAATAGGTTAGGTGGAAGTATTACATTTTCCCGGCATCTGTCAGATTTTGTCCACTGAACGTCCGCACTATAAACAAGGATAAAGGTGAGTTCTGATTGGTCAATAATGTAATAATTTAGAATTAATTTTCTTTATTTATAAAATTTGATATTTTGGCAAACAATTGCAGTAATTTTTTTTAAGAACTTAGAACATTTTGGCACTTCAAGAGTTATTTTTAGACATGGGTGTATATTGAGGAAAGGCCAGTCCAAATGAAAGCCCGAGAAGGGTCATGTCAAAAAGGGGCCAAAAAGTCTGTGATAAAAGGGATCATGCCATATTAAAATTGCTTGTTTTGGATGTATGAAGGATTGTTCTTGAATTTGAGGTAAGCCATAACATTTTTGCGGACTCATGGGCTGAGCTATAAGCCAAAACGTTATAATGGTCGGCTATGGGAAACCTAATACTTCCATCTAACCTAAATATGAACTCTTCCAAAGTTGTTGTTGTTCCATTAATTTGACATTTCAGCAGCAATAACTTCCGGTTTTGATTTTTCTGCAGCCGATCCATTCTGTGTAAGCTATTTACATGTTTTTCTGGCCCATATCAAAATATTTAGGTTATAATGCATCAGAATTCACTTATCTGTTCACCTTTCTGTCTGTCTCAGGCCATTTTAACATGGAAAATCAATATTTCCCTGAATAACTCACACAATATTTCAGTTACAAAGTTAAAATTTGGTGGGGGTGCACATCTTCATAACATGTATCTCCTGATACCAAGGTCAAGGTCATTCATCAAGGTCAAGGTCATATCTGAAAGCCAATTTGATTGAAAATTTGACATGATTTTTCTGCATTTTTGCACATACTACAAACATCTGAAAGCTATATGGCTCTATATTTGTTGAATATGTGCATCATATCATTGAGTTTTACTTTGTTCCAAGGTCAAGGTCATCCATGAAGGTCAAGGTCAAGTTTCAAGGTCATATTTTCAGTAAGAAATGGTTTGTTCAGGAGGGCGGGGGGTTGCCTTGTTTTTTCCTTATTGACAAAAAGATACTGCTCATTTACTTTGTTTGACTCTTTGATGCACATACAAGTCTAGAAATGACCATTTTTAATCATTTTCTAGTTTTTCTGTGGGCTTTGTGCTGGTTTTATACAAGATTTTCTCTTTATTTTAGAAATTATCTGCAATGGCTCCTTATGTTGTAGTCATCACCCCAAATGATTTTCACAAGACATAGATCAGCCCGCTACATGAGATAGTTCTCATATTGACGGGCTCATACCATTGAATCGCACTCTGAGCTTTGACTTCAATCATCAACCGGGTTGTTCTGCCTTTTGGTAAGGAAGATTTGTTTGCTTACTTCATTCTTTTTGCTATTCTGAGTGTTTAAAATCAATTTAGCTGAAAGTAGAGTATGTAATGCAGCTGGCTGATGCATTGTTCTATGTATAGGATTATAAAAACAGTAAAATAGTGGGTTGAAGGGTCTGATTTTGGCCTGTTTGCTTAAAGCAAATACAAAATAGACTGTGGAAACCCTGTTTTCTGTTATTTTGGTTTATTCTATACTTAAAAATATTGAATTTTTAAGGCCACAATGATGACAGATCCCTTTTCCTGTGCCCTCCATGGTCTATTCTTCAACTTTAACCTGCTTAAAAGCATGTGAAACTGAGAAAACAATGTCAGAAATTGTAGAAAATGCTTTAAACAACATGTTTTGATATAATTAGAGGGATAAAAACAAGATTCTGCAGAAATTTGGCTATTTTGAATGTAAAAAAAATCTAATGACTCATCATTTTCAACTATTATGTAATTTTAATTGTTCAAGTGAAGCTTTTTTTTTCACATTTTTCACTTTAATTTGGAGTTTCTGGGTAAGATGGGATATTAAAAACAGATTGATATGAAGATTTAACATTTTTTCCATTGATTATTGGATTTATAAGCAAAGGAAGACTGTGTCATTACTAAATAGACTCTTGTATTTTGCATCACTGGTGTTAAGGGAAATGCTGATTTCTCCCATATTTTTCAACCAAATGCATTGAAATTCTACATTGATGCAGAGACAATATTGTACTAGCCATATGATCAAATAAAAATACCATTTGTGAAAAATTGTGCCTTTGAGACTTAAAAATAAGCAGAAAATAAAGATTTCTTTTTAAGGATAAAGGGTGACCTCTTAAAAAAATAGTAAAAAATATAAATTGAATCAAATTTCACCTGAAACAGTGATGGATATTACCATAAGTAATAGTTCCACAATGTCAGATGAAAAGGATATGTTAAATATGATTTTAGAGTCTTTCTTTTGAACATTGAAAGTATATGTTTTGATTTTTTCTAAAATAGTACACTTTTGGCTTAACTTTATTTAGACAGGGTAAAGGGAAATGCCCATTTTTCACAATGTAAGGAAAAGTTTTGGCCATTAATTTGGGATTTAGTCCAAAATAGGTATATGTACTTAAAATTGTCAAAATTTTCAATTCTGAAGCAATAACATTTTTTATTTAGGTTAGGTGGAAGTATTACATTTTCCCGGCATCTGTCAGATTTTGTCCACTGAACGTCCGCACTATAAACAAGGATAAAGGTGAGTTCTGATTGGTCAATAATGTAATAATTTAGAATTAATTTTCTTTATTTATAAAATTTGATATTTTGGCAAACAATTGCAGTAATTTTTTTTTTAAGAATTTAGAACATTTTGGCACTTCAAGAGTTATTTTTAGACATGGGTGTATATTGACCCGGTCGGCACAATTCTTTCAGCCAATCAAAAACGTCGTCAGCGGACCTGCACTCATTCGGTGGAGGTGAAAGCTTCGGTCTTTTTCGTTGAAGCATAACCAACTTTCAGCATTAATATCTCGACGACTACGCCTGATTATTAAAAATGCGTTGGTAGTTAGAAAGTTTAAATCACATTCTTTAAAGAAAGAGTTTTGTTTATGAATTTTAACAATGGATTTTTGAAATAATCTGCCTCAAAGTTGGTATCCCGTAACGATAAAGACCGAGGTTGTACCCTCGATGAAAAAATGAAAGTGAGGCTATGACGTCATCCCGACTGATTCTATTGAGGAAAGGCCAGTCCAAATGAAAGCCCGAGAAGGGTCATGTCAAAAAGGGGCCAAAAAGTCTGTGATAAAAGGGATCATGCCATATTAAAATTGCTTGTTTTGGATGTATGAAGGATTGTTCTTGAATTTGAGGTAAGCCATAACATTTTTGCGGACTCATGGGCTGAGCTATAAGCCAAAACGTTATAATGGTCGGCTATGGGAAACCTAATACTTCCATCTAACCATATACAAACCCTAAAAATGCAATTTTAGAGAGGTATGAAACCTTGTCTGCCTCTGTGTGGCAACTTTTGAACATGTCAATGCGTCCATCACTATCAAAATCCCTGTGAATTTTTTCGATCAAACTCTGCCAGTTCCCGGGGGCAGCCATTTTGATTACCTTCTCTGTAGAGAGTATTTCGATTTACGACATTTAAATAAAGATTGAGAAAATAATATTTTATGTAATATTTTATTACCTCTAGTATTCATATGAAAAAGGATTATAATCATTTTTTTATTCGATAATTATTTTTGTTTTGTTTACATTAGCGACGTTTACCATATTTCAACTGAGCACAAAAATCACCAGAAAATTCTAGAATTTTCACAAAACATCTAAAATATTTAGAAATTCTTTACTGACATCTCAATCTAAGCATACATTTCTATTGTTTTGAACAATCGGCAGTAAATCCACAATTTAACATTTGCTTGAATTCATTTTAAAAGTCCTTAAACCATGGCTGGAGATGGCCGCATGCCTAAAGATATGAAAGATTTATTGCAGATATGTGCTGGTGCCACAGATCCAAATAACCCAAGTGAGAGCACATCATTTAGGAACCTGTCAAATGAGGTAAGACTGATTTTTGGACATTTTTACAAGGTGATGGATTTTGTCATTGATTAATTGATAGGGATTTAATGCCTATTCTAACTGTGATTGTCATTTTGCGATGGCTGGAGCACCTTACCATGGATTTCTGCTGTTTATCATCACAACATTAGACTGAATACTTTTACATTCCGATCAGTTTCTTCTGACGAAACTATTTCTGCTGATAGTATCAATCTGTTCAAATCAAGGTTAAACGCTGAGGATTGGAACATTAAGAAATTTAAACAGTCTTGCTATGCATTCTGAGACAAACAAGGTCACTTTACATGTTTGAGAAGTTTTTCAAAACAGTTTATCAGCATCCTCAGAAAACAAGCGGCGATAGCTATGCAACATGTAGCGTAGCTATGACCGCTGGGTTACCTAGGATGGTTTATCAGAGGGGTCAATCATGATAGATCATATCTACTAAATTGACCCTACAATCCAGATATATCTAGGTAATTGAACTGCATATATATCACTGTTTCATGTTTGCTGAGTGAATCTAGAAGATTTGTACCGTGCAATATTGTAAAGGAGTCTAATCCCAGACAAACCAATACAAATTTATCAAGTTTGTATCTATGATATTGCAGCTTGGTACCCTTATAAGGCGTTTGTAATACTGATATTTGCCGGATATTTGAGGGGCGTCCGTGGCCGAGTGGTTAGAGTCGCTGACTCAGGATCACTTGCCCCTCACCTCTGTTGGTTCGAATCCCGCCAGGGACGTATGAACTTTCATGTGAGGAAGCTATCCAGCTGGCTTGCGGAACGTCGGTGGTTCTACCCAGGTGCTCACTTGGGGTCTTCCTCCACCATTCAAAGCTGGAAACAGGTCAAAAGAAGGGAGTTCCTTCCTGGGCACGCCCAGTCTACTACTCGGTCATATGGGCAACCGGCAACCGAGGATAAATAACCTAAAACAATACAATACGATATTTGCCGACTTTGCTGGGGCTATTTCGGCTAAAAGAGTGCTGGTCTGTCTCTCTAATTCAATTGGACATACTTTGTTGTCAACATGTCAAACTCATTGCCAAGGTATGAAATTCATTTTCTGGGAAAGACTTTCATTAATTCTGTACTGACATTAAATAAATTTCCTAGAACAATTATACCTGATTGTGATTCCTTTAATTGGATTTATGTTACATAGACTTCTTACAATAATTATAGTTTGTCAAGCAATGAATCTATTTCAGGACAGACAATTTTTAGAACAAGCAATAGAAACCTCCACAGCTAACCCTGTTGTAGAGATAAAGAAGCTGGTGGCCGTGATACAACAAACCAGCGACGACGACGATGCCATTATACAGTGTCTCGAGGGTCTGCAAGACTGGTGTGGTCAGATTGACTTTGCTATAGGTATGTCCCGAGTTTTCTCTGATGAAAATTTGCTCTTTGATATTTGGATGTTGCTAATAATAGCGACATCAAAATATCAAAGAGGGAATTTTCATCAGAGAAGATTCTGATTACAATAGGTATGGATTGGTTACAGGATAATTTTGTTTTAATTTAATTATTTTCCTTTATTCAGTTAATGAGAAAAAATTAAATGGGGGGGGGGGGCAAATTATTTATGAAGAACAGATTCTGAAGAAATTTTAGCATCTTCCAGATACACTTTTGCTCAAATGATAAACATCATTTTCTCCTTTTGTCTCAGTATTTTCAATGCTATATCATTATATAATTCCTACCATTACCAATTTAGAATTTTACCAACATCATTCTGTAGCAGCTATCAAATAGGAACAGTCAAAATTTTTGCTGTTTGCTAAAGCATTAACAACCTTGAATTAAAATTTTCAGATTTTCATAAGATAGGAGGATTCCAGATTTTTGAGAAGTGTTTATCACACGAAGAAGATGAGGTTCGATGGCAAGTGTTGGAGCTTGCTGCTATACTGTTACAAAACAACCCATACTGTCAGCAGGTCGTTCTTGACGGGGAAATACTCAACCTGCAGCGACTGTTAGATATACTTGACAATGACCCAGATGGGACGGTGAAAACAAAGGCCTTGTATGCAATATCATGTAAGTGCATGAAAGTAAACTTGAATTCTTAGCCATTTCCCAGAATGTTAGTGCAACCATGGCTCTCTCTGAATACTTGTAGAGCCCAGATGGCAGATAGCTCAGGTAGTAATGTCATAGTCTATCCATCCATGGGTCATGGGTTTGAAACCTGGCTCAGTCAATATGCTTTCTGACATTTAACAAGTCATTAATTTTGTCTCTCACTTTATGGAATGTGAACATATTAAGGGAGAGAGCAGCTGATGGCTGGAATTGTTGTAGTGCTGTGCCAGGAATCCATTGATAGGTATTCCAGTTAATGCAATAATTACCAAAGCAGTTGAATCAGGCTCTGTCTAGACTCATATGTGATAGGATATTTTACAGGCTTTATACATTTTAATAAACAGCAAAAAATTAGACTTTTAAAATTTGATATCTGAAGCAGATGAAGACGTGTTTTAAAAAAGCCAGATTTTGTGTGCAATACAACAGAGAAAACATGGAGACAAAAGGAGAAAATGCTGGTCATCAGCGTTTTCTTCTTTTGTCTCAATGTTTCCTCGGGCATTCACTAAAAGGGACATTAACATTAACCCTTTCCCAAACGGCAAAATTTTCGGGTGGTCCAATTCAAAAGCTGCTGCAGACGACAAAATAAATGTTGCTAAAGATAGAATTTGTGTACAATTTAGCACAGAAAATATCGAGGCAAAAGGAGAAAATGCTAATTATCAGCATTTTCTCCTTTTGCTTCAATGTTTTCCCAAGCCTCTCACAATAGGGATGTCAAAACCCAGTCTTGTTTGGGAAAGGGTTAAAACGAGGGCTTGTTTTGTAAGGTGTTAAAATATTATATTTTGCAGGTTTAATAAGACAGAACCCTGCAGGCATAGAACAATTTATACAACATGATGGGTTTTCCTATATGATGAGGGCCATGCAAACATCAGTAGAAAAGTTACGGATCAAATCTGCCTTCTTACTGACCACTATCTGTGCAGATAATGATCAAGTTAAAGGTAGGTGAAGGATTATTCATAAAAAAAATTTTTTAAAACGTTATGGGTTTAATGTTTATACATTGGCAAGCAAATGTCATCAGGTGAACACTTGATGTCCCTGGTCATAAAGTTTCAAATCAGCTGTTAAAATTTGATACACATGGTTAATTCTTCCCCAAACAAGATGGGGTTGTGACATCCTTACTAGGAAAGGCTTTTAAAAACGTTGAGGCAAAAGAAGAAAATGATGCTAACTTTGTTATTTCAATTCCAAACCCTATGTTGTGGGTAGTCATTTGCATCAACTTGACAAGACAATTCTAATGAGTACACACAGCATAGGATAACACATTTCAATAGATTGGGAAAATGGAAGAAAATTTGCGTTGGGAACACAGCCTTTTGCTTTGGGAATGCCTCCGTTTTCAGGAGGCACAGAAAGCTGAGGAAAACCCCTGGTTTGTTGTTATACCGTCGGCGCTATGACAAAATTGCGTAACAAATTAGTTACGCAATTTTGTCAATTTCCTTTATAAATGCTTTCTACTAAGTATGTAGGAGCGCATATTCTGTCAAAACGGCGTTTCTCTACACATATTAGAACCATTTCAATTTTCATCTGACAAAATTACGTAACTCGATTTAGCTGACAAAAATGCGTTGTACATAGACAAATAATTTACACGAGAATAATAAAAAGCTGAGAAATGGCATTCTCCTCTGTATTTCTTCTACTTTGACCAATAAATGAACCGTAAGTTATGTTCAATTACCTTACTTTACCTTAAAGAAGCTGAATTGTTCATGAAGTTATTGAGTTACGCAATTTTGTCGGCACATTTTTTAAAGTGGTAAAAACGTTTTTGGCTCTCCTGAAAAAATGGTTTTCGAGCAAAATTTCAGTTACGCAATTTTGTCATAGCACCGATGTTATATTCTTTACAGATATATTGTGTGACATTGGAATGATAGAACAGTTGATTGGACTATTGAGTGAAGAACACAGTGGTTTTCATGAACACTTAATGTCTGCGCTATTAACTATAGTGAAAAATCATCCTCGTAGCATGAGAGACTGTTTACGGCCTGAACTCAATTTGACGTCCCTGCTACATGAAAGGAATAGAGATCTGCAAGGAAAAGATCAATTTAGGGTAAGTTAGCTGTTTAAACCTATTTTTAAAAATAATAAATGCTAAATTAGGTGGAAAATCTCTTGATTATAGCCGAGAAAACGGATAAGGAGAAAGTGATGATTAGCAGCATTTTCTTGTATTGCGTGGCTTTTCTAAGCCAATGATCTCAAAAATCATCTAAAAGCATTTCTGTGCATTTTCTTGTATGATTTAGCATAAATATTCAGTTTCAAACACTCAAAGGAGATGTCATAATGAGGTGGTTTTCAGTTTTATCCCTTTCCCAAACAAGACCTGGTTTTGACGTCTCTAATAGAAAAGGCTTGGAAAAACATTGAGACAAAAGAAGAAACTTCTGATAACCAGCAGTTTCTCTATTTGTCTCAATATTTTCTATGCCATATTTTACACAAATTTCATCTTTTATAACATCCATTTTGTCATATGTGTCAGTTTTTGAAGTGGATCACCCTAAAATTTTGTAGTTCGGGAAACCACTTTCAGAAGCTTGTAAGGGTTTATTTGATTCGTCAGAGGAAAAGGTCATAGAAGATGACCCCTCTTAACTTGTGCCTGTCAGATGTTACTTCAAAGTTATCATAGGACTTTAATCAGATTGTTACAATCTGATTGAAGTCCTATGATAACTTTGAAGTAACATCTACAATCATTGTAGGAAAGCTTTCCAAATGGATTCTTTGTATATCTTACAGGAAGAAAAAGAATATGCTGAAGAATTGTTGAAACTGTTACAAGACACAGAGGGTGATGCAGATGTTCTTAGATGATGACTACACTTGAAATGCATAGAAAAGTATTGGTGGAATTTTAGAGAGCATGTTCAGGAAATGTTAACCCATTACCAAACGGCAAAATATTAGACTGTTCTGAATTCAAAGAGGTTGCAGGCGACAGTTTTTAGTGCATTGAATTTTATAATTTTTGGTGTTTTTTTTCTGTAGAAAACATTTTAGGAAATGAAGAAATTGCTTGTCACAAGCAATTTCTTCATTTTCCACAATGTTTTCAAAAGCCACTATCTTGTGGGGTGTCAAAAAGAGTCACTGTGTGGTAAATGGTTAAGACGACAATTTTAAGTCAATGAAACTCTGTATTCTGGGAAGAAAACATTGTGGGAAATGAAGAAATTGCATGTCACAAGCAATTATTTTATGCTCCTGTATTGAAAGATTCAGGGCACATTGTTGTGACTTGTGTGTTTGTCCATCTGTCTTTTATTCAGAAAACTTAACATAAAAACTTAACATTAGCATTTTTTTTTTGGGGGGGGGGGGGGGTGTTTTCTGAAGCTTATATCTTTTTGGGCATAAAAAGTGTCATTGTGCAGTAATTGGCCTTAGTATGTTGATATTTTTGTCATAGAATAATTCATAATTCATCATTTTGATCAATTATACATTTTTGATCATTGTAAATTAAAGGTAAAAATATTGAACACCATTTTCTTGACTCTTTTTATATGCCCGTCGAAAGACGGGATGTATTATGGGATCACCCATGGCGTCCGTGCGTTTGGGCGGTGTCCACTTCTTTGTCTGGAGCCTAACTCTGTTACCTTAAGTCCAACTGACTTTAAACTTGACAGTTATATTCTTCTTATCATTACGGAGTGTAGTGCACAAGAACCATAACTCTACCTAGCATTTTTTCTGAGTTATTGCCCTTTGCTGTTTTTCATAAGCAGTGTAACGGGGTATCTTGTGACAGTTTGACACCTTGTTTACAGACTGAAGTCCAAATTCTTTCTTGATTCCAACTTAGAAAATTGTTCTATTTGAACTGGCCAACGAGAGCTGTCTCAGGACAGCATAGCGTGACTATCAAATGCTGGAGAGCAAAGAAATTCCAAGTCCGAAAAGGGAAAAATCCATTAAATCAAATGCCAGAGAAATGAATCTTTGCCTAGAGGCTGATATTATGATCACAGAAGCATGTGCAAAGTTTAACCCTTTCCCAAACGACAAAATTTTAAGATTGTCCAAATTGAAAGAAGTTGCAGACGACAATTTCAATGTGATGAAATTTCAAAATTTAATGACTTTTGGGGTAGAAAACATTGTGGGAAATGAAGAAATTGCTTGTCACAAGCAATTTCTTCATTTTCCACTATGTTTTCAAAAGCCTTTATCTTGTTGGGCGTCAAAAGGCGTCACTGTGTGGTAATGGGTTAAAAGTAATAGCTCAAGCCATAATGAAGTTGTCACATATACTGACACATATATTACATAACAGTTACACATAAAATGAAAGAATTAAGAATTCTGAAAAGGGTAACTAGAAGACCTGAAGGTCTTGAGTCGCTCCACAGGCCTGAATTTCATGTAATATTTAATCCAAGTTTTGATTAGATTGTTCAATGCTTGTGTTTCATAGAGCAAAAAGAAAGTTACAAAACTAGATTGTTCAAAATGTTTGGTTCTTGAAGCAAAGACAGTAAAACTATATGTTTGCCATTTGAGAAAGGGTAAAAGGATATGGTAGAACATTCCAGCTTAGGATGATACTAGCAATTAAAATTTTCCATCTTCCAAACAGATCTAAATTAACAGACCATTGAATACTCAAAAATATTTCATATTTCTAAAAATAGATTTTGAGCTAAAAATAGATTCTGGGAAAAACCATATTCCAAAAGTATTGCAAATGGCAGATGAAACCTGAATTTCTTGTAGATCTATACCAAGTCCAAGTTTTGACTAAATTTTACAATACTTGTTGCTCTTAAAGCAATTACAAAGTAACCAGAAAGCTGAAAATACATTCATATAAGATCAATTGGTTACCAAGCTTTGTTCTTTATTAGAGTGAGTTTGGCTGTTAGAGTGAAAAAGTCACAATTAGCAATTTTGTCAAATTGAAAGGCATATAACTGAGGAGTTCATACTCCTATCTAGATAAGAATCACACTAAAGCAAGATCTTAACTTCACCTACATCTTGTTTAAGTTTTGACTTGATTGTTCAATATGTGTGGATGTAAAGAGTGTAAAATCAAAGTCGAAAACAGCAATCTTGTCAAATTCAAGGGCAGATAAATCATGATTTAAGATTCCTATGAAGCTGACAATTACAAACATGCAAGATCTTATGGCCAGTAAGATTACATGAAAGTTTCGTGTTGATTGGTGGATATTTATGGTTGTTTGAGTAAAAATAAGGTCAAAAATGGTAATTTTGCCAATTTCAAGGGCACATAACTCAAGACGTAACATTCAGATCAAGCTGAAAATTGCACTCGGGTAAGATCTTATCTGCACCAACATTCTGACCAGGTTTTGTCTTGATTGATAAATATTTGTAGTGGCTAGAGTGAAAACAAAGTCAAAACAGTCATTTTTTAATTCAAGGGCAGATAACTTCAGACTTTCTGGTTCAATCAGAATCAATTTTAGGAATCTGAAAGAGGACCACCTAGGGATCATTCCTGTGAAGTTTGATTGAAATCCATCCAGTAGTTTCTGAGGAGAAGATTTTTAAAGAAAAAGTTGACGACCGGACGGACGGACGCACGCACGCACGCACGCACGACGGACACAGCGCCATGACAATAGCCCGCTGGCCTGAAGGCCAGTGGAGCTAAAAATCGCTTTATCTAAAACCTTTTGAGAAATCTTAAAAAATCTCACTCTGAAGAACATGTCTCAGGTCTTCTTTGGGAAAAGGTGTCCATGATATCATTTCAAACGCACACTACTTTTTAGCGAGCTGGGACTTTATGTCCGGGCAGCTTAGTAATGTCACAGTCACAGCTCCAGTGTCACGTTGGTGTCACGTCTTCAAAAGACCTTTCATTTTGAACTTTGACCTAGTAACCTTAACCTTGGAGTTTGACCTATTTTAAAAAAAAACTTTAACCTGGCCTATATCTCATGCACTATTACAGATAGAGCCTCGATATTTCACATATGGATACCTCTTGCCATGACCTTTGACCTAATGACCTTGACCTAGTGACCTTGTCCTTTGACCTTGAACTCCTTTGCGACAAGCTCTCATATAGGTGAGCTATGTTGTCCACCGACAACTCTTGTTCTACTAAACAATAGGGATCCAATTAATAAACAAAGAAAGTATAGATTTTTCATACACAAATCCTTTAATAGTTGATCAACAATTTTTTAATAAAAAAATGAAACAATCCGTTTAATGGGTTATGATGATATTATGTATACTGGCAAACATTGATTATCTAAAATATACCTATCACCTACAACACTTTATATATCTAATGCAAACACTATCATCCAATCATGATATTATGGCACATGTTTACAAAATCTACCTCTGTAAATTTTGAATAAAAAACAAGATGTGTTTGTGAAACACAAATGCCCCCATAATGGTCATTTTTTTAAAATGTTAAGTTTTCGTATAAAGGGTTGATAAGGGTTAAGGAATGACCTTGAGGAAGGTCATATTGTATGGAGCAGATAGAAATCATTGAAACAAAGTTACATACCAAATTTGAGCTTTGTACAGTACTGACTACGGTCAATAACTTGTGTGTGTTTTGTATGTTGAATACTGTTGGAGAAAAGACAAATGTTAATTTTTCGGACAGACAGACGGACACGAGTAAAACAGTATGCCCCAGATATCTCAATACGGAGGCATTATTACCGTAATGTACTGTAAAATCAGAAATGTTCGCTAGGGATTAATCTTCGCTATGTTCGCGAATCCAATAAATTCGTTAACATTTAGCCACGTGAATATATTGCCTGTGAGCAAATGCATTGATTAATTCGTAAACATTTAGCCACGTGAACATATTGCCTGGGAGCAAATGCAATGATCCTACAAGGACGCACCGTCCGTCCGCCATTACTTTGATTTTCGGAATTGTTTTGGTTTTATCGTAGAATGTAAATCGAGTAAATAATGAAATCAAACTAGACAAACGACTTTAATGTTCGCATTCTTTAAAATTTCCAAAAAAACCTTCGCTGCGATGGGCCTTGAATACATCAAATATCACCAGGGCTGTTTGGTTACACCTGTAACAAAAGGTGTGAAATGTGGTCAATAGAGCGACATACGGTTTTGACAGGCATTGTTTGTCAGCAATTAACAATTATGTTATGCAGTTTTCCATACTTTAAACAAGATCTATTTAATATTTACTTTATTAATCTACAGAAGATGAACAGTGTTTGGTATGAAAATGTCTTCACATACATGATTAAAGGATTAAATGATTACGGATTATGTGAGACCTTTTTAAACAAGTAGGGGCATCTGGTATTTTTTACGTATCATGTTATTAATATGAAGACCGGCTGTAAAAATAAAACACAAAACCGATAGTTGATGATTTTATTTTCGTGAAAATTAAACCACATGGTTCACAGGTTTTGGTTTTCGCAAACTTTTACCCTCGCGAACCACTTCAAATTTAAAAATTCGTTAACTTTTGGCCCAGCGAAAATATCTGATTTTACAGTAATTTTGCATGTGGTGGTTCAAATCTTGCAGGTGTCTCCACACCTGCAAGATTTGAACCAACAAATGCAAAACTGTATCATTAATTAACCCTTTCTCCAACAAATTCTGGTTTTGACGTCCTTAATTGAATAGGCTAGGAAAACATTGAGACAAAAGAAGAAACTGCTGATAACCAGCAGTTTCTCCTTTTGTCTCAACGTTTTCTATGCTATATCATACATAAATTTAATCATAATCAACATCCATTTTGCTGCCTTCAGCACTTTTTGAATTGGACCACCCTAAAATTTTGTCATTTGGGAAAGTGTTAAGAACCTTTTTCGAATGTTTACATGGGTAAAATTAGTAAACATGTGCCATAATACAATGGCTGAACTATAACAGGGGTGGTCTTCACCAACCAGTTTAATTCCTATAATACCTCTAAAATCAGATAGCAATCCATCTGATTTGCCCAGACATGCGTCTCTTCCAATCAGATGAATTGTAACAGTATCAGTATTTAGAAATGTTGGTAAATATAGCCCCCAGAACAATCATATAATCTTGAGAAAATGCTTTTGAAAACATTTTGGAAACAGTTTTGACCAAAGCAAGCCGTTACAGGGTTCCATGTTATAATTCTAACTTCTCGCTAATTCCCAAACAAGACATGGCTTTGACGTCTCCAATCGATAACGCTCAAGAAAATATTGAAACAAAAGAAGTAAATGCTGATAATCAACATTTTCTCCTTTTGTCACAATATTTTGTACAGCGTTATTGTACACAAATCAAATCTTTTTCAATTGAACATCAACTTTGTAAATTACAACAGCTTTCAAATTGGACCACAGTAAGATTCTGTCGTTTGGGTTAAACTATTACCAGACAGCAAAATTTTAGAATGGTCCAAATTCAACGATGTTGCAGACGACAAATTTAATTGAATTAAATCTAATTTTTTTGTGTGTTTTTGGGTAGAAAACATTGTGGGAAATGAAGAAATTGCTTGTCACAAGCAACTTTTTCATTTTCCACAATGTTTTCTTGAGCCTTTATTTTTTTTTGTGGAGATAAAAAGAGTCACTGTGTGGTAATCAGTTAACTCATTACCAAACAGTGACGCCTTTCGACACCATACAAGAGAAAGGCTTTGGAAAACATCATGGAAAATGAAGAAATTGCTTGCGACAAGCAATTTCTTCATTTCCCACAATGTTTTCTATGCAAACAGATCTAAATAATTAAAATTTCATCAACTTTAAATTGTCGTCTGCATCATCTATGAATTTGGACAAGTCTAAAATTTTGTCGTTTGCTAATCAGTTAATACATGATGACTAATGAGGAATCATATGATGTGATATGTGAAATTAATTTGCTAAACATAAATGATGAGTGGCATAAATGAAAATTTAAACAAACATTAAACTGACAACAGTTCCTTAACTCTTAACCCTTTCCCAACTTATCCAAATTTTGAAGGCCCTTTGGAGGAAGAATTACATAGAATATGGTAAATTGGTAATCAACAATATCCTCTTTTTACAGCCCAGCAACATTAGATACCAAACACTTTGTACCCAGCAACATTAGATACCAAACACTTTGTACCCAGCAACATTAGATACCAAACACTTTGTACCCAGCAACATTAGATACCAAACACTTTGTGAATCTAACGGCATTATCAGTGGCAATAGAAATTATTGAGAGATACCCCTATCAATTTCTGGGCGTCATGCATGGCAACAGAGATTGACAAGGGATACTGATGTCAACCGGAGAAGCACAAAGAGTTCTGTAGAAAATGTTAGATGGAATACCTTAAAGGGACATTTCATTTCAATTTTTTAAAGTATGCCTTGATGCCAAGATTGGTTATTCTAATGAATATAAATGCTATCGGTATTTCGAAGTTGCTACTGATAAGCGAGAAACGCGCCTTTAAAGTTGAGACAGAATCGACAAATTCCATATAAATCTGAACTGTTGTTGTCCACAACAATTTGTTTAATTTTAGCACAAAAATATTTATTTCTCAAAAACGGTTCAATATTTTGGCTTAAAATTTTCAGAATTTTCATAAGAATATATGCTCTTTCAGATAAAAATAAAAATAAAATCTATGAAAAAAAATCTGAAATGTCACTTTAACTGCAAACAACTATTGACTGAGACTAATTAAACTGGGAAAAGGTTAACAACTGAAGGCAAACATTTACAAGCAGACCAACAGGTCTGTAATTGTTTATAATTTCTGCCTTCTACTACCACAACTACAATCACCAAGTTTTTTCTATACATTCTGCAAGAAGTATAAACTAATGACGATGGAGGATTGGGCAAAACTATATTCATTTACATGTTTTAAGGTAATCCACCCCTAATGAGTTTCACTCAACATCGGAATTATTTTGACAACATCAAAAACATTTGGCGAAGGAATCTTCCACTGCAGAATGTTTACGTCGTCTGAATAGGTTTAAATACTTAATGAATGTTAATAATGTCTCATGAAAAATTACAACCCACCCCCCGTCAATCCAATTTGGGGTGGACTACCTTAAAAAAAGGAGCATGATAACTTGACTTTTACATCTAGTAGAATGTACAGAAAAGTCTATTCCTAAAAACATTCCAAACCTAATTGAGAGTAAATATATAAACTAACAGAGCAAATATAAGAGGTTGACATGTCACATAACAAAACTCATGATACATCTTAGCTTGACAGTAAATATAGAAGAGGATAAGATAGCACATTTGTGCAATGACTGATCTTATTCTACACTACATGTTTTAAGCTTCGCTGGTCATCATGCCAGCAGACTAGTAGCATGGCACTGTGTACGTCATGCATCCGGTCGTCAACCATTTTCAAATAAAAAATGTGACTATATTGGTAAGATGTATAAAGATTTGTGTCATATTATATGATCAACAAATACATTTTATAAGATACATAAGAAAAGAGAAAATACTGATTAAAATATTTGGTTTTCTAGTAAGAAAACAAAACAAAACATTAAAGCAATTTCATACATCTGTTGAGTAACATTATATAGATCAGTCCAGATCCAAAACAATGTTTTTATAGCATTTGTTTTCTTTAGAATGCCTGTAACATGCAGTCTCTTATTTTACATTACATTACAAAATAAGTAAGAAAGACTTTCAAAAGAGAATCTGATTGTCATTTTTTAATCAAACATAAATGAATTACAAATTTCTTCACCATGAATCTTTTATTTCCTCAAAGTATGTTTATCTAAAGACAAACAGAGGAGTTAAGAAAAATAAGAGTTATTTGCGTACAACATAGCTCGCCTATTCGAGATCTGGTCACAAAAAACAGAGTCCAAGGTCTAAAGTCAAGGTCACTAGGTCAAAGTTCATGGGCTGTGACATTAGCTTGACAGACATACAGTCACGGCTCACTTATCAACCAATTTGAGTCAAACTCTTTTTTTACATAATTATGTTTGTCTTTGACTCAAAATTATGTTTCAACTTTTTTTGAAATCAGAAGCCACTGAATAGCTCTAGAAATGGAAATGTTTTAACCCATTACCACACAGTGACTCTTTTTGACTTCCCAAGAGAAATTACCTTGGGAAAACATTGTGGAAAATGAAGAAATTGCTTGTCACAAGCAATTTCTTCATTTCCCACAATATTTTCTACACAAAAAGACATAAAAATGTAAAATTTCATTCAGTTTTAATTGTTGTCTGCAACATCTTTGAATTTGGAGGAGTCTAAAAGTTTGCCGTTTGGTAATAGGTTAAGGTACCATGTCATTTAGTCTTTATGACATACAAAAATTCATTTTTAATGTCAGTATATCAATGCTTTTCAACAAAAAGCTCCTACGCTGCAGGCACAAGGTTTTTATTAAAAAGGGATGACATCCTGCAAACAAAAAATAAAACACAACATAAAATATAGCACTTTTTTGCAGAAACAACTACTTCCTAAACTACGAACTACTTCAATCTATAAGAAATTGGTGAGGTATATGGTATCAGAATTTTGAAGAAATTCTATGTTACAATGTTTCAAAATGTAATTGAACACAGTTTAGGCTAATTCAGCCAAAATCTCCACATTTTCAACAGACAAAATGGTGGGGTCAGCGTGGAATTATTGTTAAAGCTCATACAATTGCTAGTAAAAGCATATATGAGCTGATCCATTGATTGACCACCATTCAACATGATAATCTGCAAAATGAAACAGAAATGACCCAATGACCCTTGTCAGACCGCACAATTCAACAAGTCTGAACAGGTCCACTTGTGCACTAGGGTCTACCTGTGTATATCATTCAGAAGCCTTTACAAAGTGCCTTTTATTAAAGTTAAAAAAGCTGCCTTTGTGCTTTAGAGAAACACTAACCTTTTACCAGACGGCAGAATTTTACACTGGTCCAAGTTGAAAGGCTCTTAAATTTTGCTGTCTGATAATGAGTTAATGTAGCATATGAAGAGACCTCAAGGGTTCCACAGGCATTCATACAGTCGGTTTAATCCCATTTCGTCTACTCCCAATTGGTCTACTATTTTGGACATAAGTCCCATTTCGTCTACTCTTCTCTATTTTGTATATCAATATGATATTATATGATTTTTATCAAAATGTTTGTATTTCTATTTCATGTGTGAATATATTGACTTAATCTCTTTTCTTAAAACAAAAATAATGTTGTTTATTGATGATTTGACATGAAAGTAGACGAGTTGGGACAGTAGACAAATTGGGACTCAATGCACTTAAAAAACAGTAGACGAAATGGGAGTAGACCAATTGGGATGATACCATACAGTCCTCTACCACCATTCATTACCTTGCCAACAACTACAAATACACATTTATTGGCACATTTGACTTATTGAAATTTTGCATAAGTTTTTTTTGTATTAATCTCTCCTACTCTCTTTAACAATTTGTGTCATTCAACTTCTCCCCTCTACTTTTTCTCTTCCTTACACCCATTCTTCTTCCCTATTACATCTCTTAACCCTTTCCCAAACAACAAAATTTAAAGGTGCTCCAATTCGAAAGATGCTGCAGACAACAAAACAGATGATAAAGATATAATTTGTGAAGAATATAACACAGAAAACATTGAGGCAAAAGGAGAAAATGCTGGTTATCAACATTTTCTTCTTTTGCCTCAATGTTTTCTCAAGTCAATTCTATTGGGGAAAACCAGTTCTTGTTTAGGTAAGGGCTATAGTCATTCTTTCTTACTCACTCCCACATCTCTAACATGTTTACACCATGCACATAACACAATTAAATATAATTAGCTGCTTAGATAATAGACCAAACTTATTAACCATTACATGAAATACAGACACAGCTAAACTATTTGCCAACAAACTATAGTTAGACAACTATCACTAAATATGATAAATATCCACCCCCCACCCCCACCCCCCCGCTGCATTTTGTAGACAGTACTCTAGACCAACAGCCTAGATGAATCCAGTATATCCCCCCCCCCCCCCAACACACATACAAACTCTATTCACACTGGTGGTGAACTCAGCCAAAGCGATCAATGTATTACGTCGGTGTTGTTATAAAATATCATAACTACGGCTTTATCGAAGCCGTAGTTACGAGATTTTATAACAACACCGACAGTTTGTCAATACAAAACGGTAAACCCGGTCTGTTTTTAGAACAAATTCATTGCCATTAGAAAAAAAATTTATAAACTCACATTTAAATGCAAAGTATCTATACCTTGTTGTAGCGAAAATTGTTTTAGTTCACCACCAGAGATTCAACCCTTTCTCAAACAGCAAAATTAAAGGTTGGTCCAATTTGAAAGCAGCTGCAGACCTATAAGAATTGATGTTATAAAGAGATGATTTATGTACAATGATATATAGCACAGAAAATATTGAGGCAAAAGAAGAAATTGCCTCAATGTTTTCCCAAGCCCTTTCTAATACATGTATTGACATCAAATCCAGGTCTGGTTTGGGAGAGGGTAAACAGGTTATAACTAAGTGGTGGACCCAGGATTTCTGTGAAGGGGGGTTCATTTTTACAAAAAGGGGGGTTCGTTTTACTAGTATCACACAATTTTGAGTAAATTTCTGCATGAAAATGAAATAATCAGGCTTCAGAGGGGGGTTCGTTTGAACTCCCGAACCCCCTCTGGATCCGCCACTGTAACTATATAATCACATGCTATAACTTATGGTCATTAGCATTTTCTTCCTTTCTCTCAGACTAGACGACCTGATTGTGGAAATCAAAATCAGAATGTTATATGCTTAGCATCATTTTAAAACTACCTCTTTCTTTACTAAAATCTATAAATTTTATAATTAGACACGCACTCTAAATGTAGAGTTCCCTTATTTTGTAATTATCTTTGTCTTCCTTCACAAATGCTAAAATTGGCAGACACGCATAATACTACATACTTTGTATTTGTAAATGCTTGTCACTTTTACAACCATTTACAATAGACTTGCACAGATCCCATTGAATTTCAAACAGCTTTCTTTGTATTCTTGAGATAGCATCATTCAAGGGCTGTTTTGACTTAATTCGGAATCTTAACCCTTGTGCTGCTAACTTTAAATTTTATTGCCACATAGTTACTGCACATGACCTTACAATAGCTTTGTGCAAATCCCTTCCAAAAATTATTCCATCACCAGATGGAACATTTTTCGACTGGTCTAAATTAAAGATGTTGCAGACGACAATTTCAAGTGCATGAAATTGGACATATTTTGGCCTTTTGTGTAGAAAACATCATGGAAAATGAAGAAATTCATTGTCACAAGCAATTTCTTCATTTTCCACATTGTTTTCCATAGCCTTTATCTTGTTGGGTTTCAAAAGGCATCAATGTGTGTTAATGGGTTAAAACTCTTTCACTCTAACTACAGTATCTTCTCATCCTGTTCACGGAGCAGTTATAAGAATTGCAAGTGCATTAAAACTTGTATACACTTTCAATATAGATCTCTGTCCCAAGATCCTTCCTAATGTAAAAACTCTCATGCCCTCTAATTAAGTCTGGTGGCCTAATTAAAAGACACAACCTCTCATATCCTCTAATTCAGTCTGGCGGACTAATTAAAAGACGCAACTTCCTCATCATTTTCGTCATCGTCATCATCTGGATTGTCAAAATCGTCAAACTTGACAGGACGACTCTCATCATCATCATCAGAGACCGCCGGCGTTGACGCCCGCGACATCGAGGGAGACGGCGGCTCTGAGGCAGGCTTCGGGTATAATACTCTCCTTGGCTGAAAATATATAGAGATAGGTTTGATTTATTTATTACATAAACCAATAGATTTTACTATTTCTTTTCATCCCTTTATCAGGGATGGAAAATACCTTCTTAAGTTTGGCTACCAGTGTTCTACACAGAATAATTTGAAGCTGTAGTGGCATATCACATTAGTATCTGTAAAACTTGAAACACAAATTCCTCATGCAAATAATTCTGAATAAAAACAGAATGGGAAAAGAAAAAAATGCTCATTTTGAGCAATTTCTTCTTTTCCCATCATGTTTTTATAATCACAAGAATGCATTATTGTCAGTTTCTGACATGAAAAACTAGAACTGTCCCAAAGCGGACAAATACCCCCCACTAGCACCTTGTCACTGAAAAAAGTGCTATGGGTCAAAATGTTCTTTAGTTGGAGCATGGAAACAGATTTTAAACAAAGTCCAAATGTGACTTTGACCTTTGACCTTCGTGACCCAAAAGCAATAGGGCACCTCCTTGGGTCATGGGCAACAACTGTGTAAAGTTTCATGATCCTAGGTCAACCGGTTCATGACTTAGAGCACGGAAACGGATTTTAAACAAAGTCTGTTTGTGACCTTGACCTTTGACCTTTGTGACCCAAAAACAATAGGGCATCTCCTTGGGTCATGGGCAACAATTGTGTAAAGTTTCATGATCCTAGGTGAAATGGTTCATGACTTAGAGCACAGAAACGGATTTTAAACGAAGTCCGATTGTGACCTTGACCTTTGACCTTCGTGACCCAAAAACAATAGAGCACCTCCTTGGGTCATGAGCAACAACTGTGTAAAGTTTCATGATCCTAGGTCAGCCAATTTATGAGTTAGAGCACGGAAACGGATTTTAAACAAAGTCCAATTGTGACCTTGACCTTTGACCTTCGTGAATCAAAAATAATAGGGCACCTCCTTGGGTCATGGGCAACAACTGTGTAAAGTTTCATGATCCTAGGTCAACCGGTTCATGACTTAGAGCACGGAAACGGATTTTAAACAAAGTCCGATTGTGACCTTGACCTTTGACCTTCGTGACCCAAAAACAAAAGGGCACCTCCTTGGGTCATGGGCAACAACTGTGTAAAGTTTCATGATCCTAGGTCAACCGGTTCATGACTTAGAGCACGGAAACGGATTTTAAACAAAGTCCGATTGTGACCTTGACCTTTGACCTCCGTGACCCAAAAACAATAGGGCACCTCTTTGGGTCATGGGCAACAACTGTGTAAAGTTTCATGATCCTAGGTCAACCGGTTCATGACTTAGAGCACGGAAACGGATTTTAAACAAAGTCCGATTGTGACCTTGACCTTTGACCTTCGTGACCCAAAAACAATAGGGCACCTCCTTGGGTCATAGGCAACAAATGTGTAAAGTTTCATGATCCTAGTTCAAACGGTTCATGACTTAGAGCACTGAAACGAAAAAGTCTACGGACGGACGGACGGACGGATGGACGTACGGACGGACAGACAGACAGACATGGTGAAACCAATATACCCCCCTCTACTTCGTAGGTGGGGGGTATAAAAAAAACAAAAAAAATCCCTCTATTTGGTGGCCATTTTGAAAAAAAAAGAGCTGTAGGGTAGTTTTGAAGCTGTAGGGGAATTACACTAATTTACATGAAGCTGTAGTGGGGCCAATACAGCTTATTGGACTGGGGAGAACACTGGTTACCCAGACAGGCAATGCCCAGACAGGCAACCAGCATGGAAAATGTGGTTGTCCCCTTTCAAAATCTACGGGCCCAAAGCCTAATGAGCCAAATCTGTTCAGTGTCAGAATCAGACCTGGTAATGGGCATAATTAAAGCATTTAGCTAATGGATGTTTTGATTGATTCCATAGATTAATTCATATTGATTTTTCAAAAACAGTCTTTCCATGTATATATTATCATGTAATTTATTCCTCCACTTGCCCAGATGGACTATCGACTTGCAGAATGTATTTGCCCGGCATAAAATCTGGTCACCACATAACCCAGTAAAATATTCTTGTACATGGAAATGCCATCTGAGGTACCGAATGCATCTAAGAAATGTATTTGCAAGTAATGTAAAACAATATTTTCAAATCATTAGTGCAATGCAATTTATCATCAAAGCATGGCACAAGAATAAATCTTTTCCCAAAAAGACCTGGTTTTCACATCCCTTATAGAAAAGACTTGGGAAAACATTGAGGCAAGACGAAAATACTGATAAGCAGCATTTTCTCCTTTTGTCTCAATATTTTCCATGCTATATCTCACATGAATCCTATCATTACCCACCCCCTTTGGCTACTGCAGAAACGTTCAAATTGGAAAAGTCCAGAAATTGACCCTTTGGAAAAGGGTTAATCCAACATTGACCTTATAAATTCATACTCTAGAAATTAACATTATTTTCTAAAACTTTCAAACCAACATTAACAGTTAACCCTTTCCCAAACAAGACCTGTTTTTGACGTCCCTATTACAAAAGGCTTGGGAAAACATTAAGACAAAAGAAGAAAATGCTGATAATCAGCATTTTCTCCTTTTGCCTCAATGTTTTCTGAGCTATAGAACTCACAAGTTTTACCTTTAGTAACGTCCATTTTGTCATTTTCAGCAGCTTTCAAGTAGGAAAAGTCCAAATTTTGGCTGTTTGGGAAAGGGTTAAAACAGCTTTCAAAATCATAACTAACAATCTCCACATGAACATATAACTTTACATCAGAGTTATACATTTATTTGAATTGGTTGTCTTTTTTCCCAAACCTGTCTTTTAGGAGTCATTATATTTTGTTGGTATGTACAACTTGTATGCCATAATTCAAAACATCTTAAGAAACAAACAGCTTTAACTTAAAAAATTGAACAAATGAACAAACAACAATCAAATGAAATGCTTTCGGATCAATACCGAACATTGTAATTGAAATGAATAATTTGTACAGTTTATGAATGACAATAATTTTACTGCATGCACCAATACATTTACTCAGTATTAAAAGATTTGAATGTACTAGATCTATACTTCTCTCAATAAAGACTACCAGAGGCTATGCAAACCAAAAGCAGGATCCTAATATTCTATACCAAATTTTTTCAAGCAGCGATACATTTTCATTTAGAACAATAAGCCATTTCTTAACCCATACATTTTTCTTGCCTGATGCCATTAAATAAAATTTTGGTTTATAAAAGCATTTCATTTGATAATATATAAAACTCCTACTTTAGGACCTATTATTGTTGCTGCTACAATCCATTCTGGCCTAAAAAATCAAACAGTTTTCATGAAGATTGATAAAATCCTCAACAAGAGCTTCGCAGAGCGGTGCATATATGTCCATGAGTGGCTTGTCAGTAGAATAGGCCATGTTTTAAATTCAAGGGCAGATAATTCAAACATGAAATGTTATCAAAATTTTGTTTGTGCAACCAGACACCTTAAAGATTCATTGTGGCTAGTTTGATTAAATTCTGGTTGAAACTAGGAGTTGTGCACATGAAGAAATGGGCATTTTTCCATAAATTCAAGGGCAGATAATTCAAGAAAGAAAACAGTTATCTGAATTCCATAAGTGGTGTGCACAACTAGACACCATAGAGATTCATTGTGGCAAATTTGATATAATTCTGATCAAAACTGTAGGAGGAGTTGCGCACACAAGAAAATGGGCATTTTTTTTTTAATTCAAGGCAGATAATTCAAGAACAAAAAGAGTTATCCTAATTCCGTAACCAGTGTGAACGATTAGAAACCATTGAGATTCATTGTGACAAATTTGATCTAATTTCGATCAAAACTGTAGGAGGAGTTGTGCACACGGGAAAATGGGCATTTTTTTAAATTCAAGGCAGATAATTCATGAACGAAAAGAGTTATCTGAATTCTGTAACCAGTGTGCACAATTAGAAACCATGGAGATTCATTGTGACAAGTTTGATCAAATTTCGATCAAAACTGTAGAAGTTGCGCACACAAGAAATTGCTATTGGACAGACAGACGGACGACCGGGGCCAAAACATAATACGACCCTACATGCGTATAATAATAAATTCCTCACTAGAACTGTAGAAGAAATCAAACCACCCTGATGACATGATGGCTAATCTTTGTCTAGCTTAATTACAAGAAGCAGGTGATGTAGAATAAGAAGCGCCCAAAAATAATTCTAGATCAGCAGGGTTAAGGTATTCCATCCATCCTTAGATTAAAAACACTTCATACAACTTTGGGCTTCATCCACTGCCTTAACACAAAAGTGTTATTTACTTTCTTCATGCAGATAGAAGATTACATGGACTTTGGTAGGCAGACAAAGATTTGCCTACAAATATATTAGTCTTATTTCATTCAAGACTTCATTCTTCTTTTCACGAGATATTCACATTTATAAAACATTACCTTGAAGTCATCTTCTGTGAAGTCATCAGGATAGGCTCTAATTAATGCTAGATTTCTGGCTTTTCTATAATACTGAAACATGGAAATATAAATTATCTTATGTCCTTTCCCAAATAACAAAAGTTCAGACTGATCCAAATTCAAAAGGGATGTTGACTCCAAATCAATGCTACAGTCAGACTTAAAATTCTCTTTGATAAAGTGGAAAATATTGTAGAAGGGGAGAACATGCTAGTGATCAGCATATTTTTTTCAATATTTTCCAGAGTTATAACACTAAGGAGAGTGAAAAGGTGTTACTGTTTGGGAAAGGGTCAAGAGCAAAGTTTGAATATATTTGACCTTGTTAACATTTCAAATTACGGCCAGGCCATACGAAAAACTAAAAGAACTAGACAGCCCTGGCGGTTTGGACACGCTCCACAGGCATGATTGTTTGTCTTGCTGAATGCAATTTCAAAGGTTCAGGCAGGGCAAACAAGCAAATGCATGACCAAGCTGAAAATTACAAGCAAGTATGATCATATGGTCAGTAAGATTCTGTGAAAGTTCTGTATTGATTAGTTAATACTAATGGTTGTAAAAGTGAAAATGAAGCCAAAAATAGCAATTAACTCATGATTTAAAATTCAGATCAAGCTGAAAATTATACAAACGCAAGATCTTATTGTCAACAACATTCGGTACAAGTTTTGTCTTGATTGGTCAATATTTGTAGTTGCTAGAGTGAAAACAATGTCAAAATAGAGCTGAAAATGGCAATTTTGTCAATTTCAAGGGCACATAACTCATGATGTAAAATTCAGATTAAGCTGAAAATTATGCCAAAGCAAGATCTTATAGTCACCAACATTCGGTACAATTTTTGTCTTGATTGGTCAATATTTGTAGTTGCTAGAGTGAAAACAATGTCAAAATAGAGCCGAAAATGGCAATTTTGTCAATTTCAAGGGCACATGATGTAAAATTCAATTCAATTCAATTAAACCAAAGCAAGATCTCATAGTCACCAACATTCTGTACAAGTTTTGTCTTGATTGGTCAATATTTGTAGATTTTAGAGTAAAAATAAAGTCAAAACCAGCTATTTTTGACATTAAAGGGCAGATGACTCAGGTTATTCTAATTCAATCCAAATTCTTTGAAGGAATCTGAGAGAGGGTAACCCAAGGATCATTCCTGTGCAGTTTGTTTGAAATCCATCCAGTAGTTTCTGAGAAGAAAATTTTTAGAGACGGACAATGCTCCCCGAATAAGGCATTGTCACAATAAATGTATGCCATGCAGAGCTAACATAAAGCTAACAAATGTTAAGCCCCCTTTTTGCATGACATAATTCTTATATCAAAATTTCACAAAGTTTATTGTCTAGGGCATCTGATTTACTACTCAAATATGAAGTTTCATCAAATTCTGACCATTAGACTAGGAGAAATTAGAGAAAAACTGTATTTTACCTTAACCCTTTCCCAAACGGCAAATTATTAGGGTGGTCCTAATTCAAAGATGTTGCAGACGACAATTTCAAGTTGATGGAATTCTAACAATCTTTCCATTTTGAGTTAGAAAACATTGTGGAAAATGAAGAAATTGCTTGTGACAAGCAATTTCTTCTTTTTCCTCAATGTTTTCCCAAGCATTTTTCTTGGGGGGAGTCAAAAAGAGTGATTGTGTGGTAATGGGTTAAGTCCCCTTTTTCCATGACTAGACCTCAAATCCAAAAACGGGGAGAAGTACATCGGCATTATGTCATAGGGAATTCACATGGTAAGTTTCATTTGATTTGGCCCAAGGGTTATGGAGAAATCACTTCGGACGGACGGACAGAATGACGGATGGACAGGACGGACAGACGGACGGACAGACAAAGCGGCGACTATATGCTCTCCCTTCCGGGAGCATAAAAACGTTTACGGACGGATGCACGATGGACACACCGCCATGACAATAGCCTGCTGGCCTGATGGCCAGTGGAGCTAAAAAGGAATTGTAAACAGCTCAGCTCTAAGTTTTCAAAATTTACATACATTGTCCAAAGTTAACTTTTTCAACTTTTTAGGACATTGAAATTATGCCTTCTTTACTTTATAATGATTTTATTGAATAATCTTTGGGAAAATTCTGAAACACTGGATTTGTCTTAAACATATAAATTCTTAAAGAAAACAGCATCTTCTGAAACCACTTTTAGTAGTGGTTCTAGACTTCTAGTATAGTTCACATTCAAAAATAGACCTAGATGGCAAAATAGAATCAATAAGGACTATCTGTGTTTTTGAAAGCAATGTAATTATGTCAGGGACATCAAAGCCATAGCTTATTTGGAAAAAGGTTTACCAGCCAATTGTAAGACAAAACTCTATTTACCACTCCTAGATTTTTCCAGTCTAACAAATCACTGAGTCGTTCTGTTCTGTTTCGTTGGATGATCCTCTGTCTTCTTGATAAACAGGTGAAATCAAACATATACTGAAAAAGAAAGAAGAAAACATAGTCAACGGATAATTTTGGGTCAGGCCATTATTGGGTCATTGGCCATTGGGCCTTTTTTCTCAGAAATGGTGTATTAAATTTGAACTTAAGGACCAAATTGGCCAACATACATTCCTGAGAGCAGAAATGTACACCTTGACCTTAACCCATTACCAAACGCCAAATTTTAGGCTGGTCCGAATTAGAAGATCCTGCAGACGACAATTTCAAGTGAATGGAACATTTAATTGTTTGGGTTTTTTGGATGGAAACCATCATGGAAAATAAAGAAATAGCTTGTCACAAGCAATTTCTTCATTTTCCATATTTTCCATGACCTTCATTTTCCATGATGTTTTCCATGACCATTATTTTGTGGGGAGTCAAAAAAAGTCATTGTGTGGTAATGGGTTAACAGATATGCAATAACATTTAAAAACAAGCAAATTCGTTGAATTGATATCCCCCGCCAAACATATTTTCATTGTCAATAAAGTAGCCCGGAAACCAATATAACCATGTATGTATATGGCTTCAACAGAACGGATATCACTCTGTATGTATATGGCTTCAACAGAACGAATATCACTCTGTATGTATATGGCTAAAACAGTCAGGGGCAGTAACTCTAAATTCGGCGGTCCAACCGGGTAACCCCGACGATATGCGCATGTCCTCATTGTAGTAAAGCTGTGTGCCAAGTTTCATTGAAATCTAGTCTATAGTTTTCAAGAAATAGCGCGGAAACGAATATCACTCTGTATGTATATGGCTTAAACAGTCAGGGGCAGTAACTCTAAATTTGACGGTCGAACCGGGTAACCCCGACGACATGCGCATGTCCACTTTGTAGTGAAGCTGTGAGCCAAGTTTCATTGAAATCCGATCTATAGTTTCCAAGAAATAGCGCGGAAACGAATATCACTCTGTATGTATATGGCTTAAACAGTCAGGGGCAGTAACTCTAAATTCGGCAGTCAAACCGGGTAACCCCAACGATATGCGCATGTCCACTTTGTAGTGAAGCTGTGTGCCAAGTTTCATCGAAATCCGGTATATAGTTTCCAAGAAATAGCGCGGAAACGAATATCACTCTGTATGTATATGGCTTAAACAGTCAGGGGCAGTAACTCTGAATTCAATGGTCGAACCAGGTAACCCCGACGATATGCGCATATCCTCTTTGTAGTGAAGCTATGTGCCAAGTTTCATCGAAATCGGGTCTATAGTTTCCAAGAAATAGCGCGGAAACGAATGTCGGATGGACGGACGGACGGAAGGACGGACGGACATGGCAAAAACAATATCCCCCCCCGAAAAATTTTTTCGGCGGGGGATAACAATCTTTAACAAATGGTGAGCAATTTCATGATTGTCATCCAAATTGACTTGTTTCTTCCAAAATCTTGTAATTAAAGCTTGCTTTTTAAGCTGTAGATGCAAAATTTTGAAAGAAAAGCAGCATTATGACCCATTTTCCCATTAACCCTTTCCAAAACAAGACCTGGTTTTGACATCCCTAATAGAAAAGGCTTGGGGAAAACATTGAGACAAAAGGAGAAACTGCTTATAACCAGCATTTCTCCTTTTGCCTCAATATATTCTATGCTATATTTTACACAAATCCAATGATTTTCAATCTTTATTTTGTCGTCTGCAGCATCTTTCAAATAGGACCATCCCAAAATTTTGTCGTTTGGGAAAGAGTTAAACTAGCTGCTATGCAATCATCCACACCTTGGTCATGCCTATCTATGATATAAATACCATAAGCTGCTGTAAACGACAATATTGATGATCTTGTGTTATTGTTATTCTAACTTGCAGACTTTAACTAATATTTACTCACTTACTTACTATGATCATAAAGATAAGATACTGGGGCAGATCAAGGATTTCTGTGAAAGGAGGGTAGGGGGGGGGGGGGGGGGTATTTAGAATTAGGTGGGTTCGTTTTCATACTTTTACATTGTTTTGACTGAATTTCTGTATGAAATGAAATAATCAGGCAACCCCCTCTGGATCCGCCACTTAGATGTTACTTTTTTATGTGCAATGTACAACATACAGCAGAAAATATTGAGACGAAAGGAGAAAATGATGATATTCAGCATTTTCTTCTTTTGCCTCTATGTTTTCAAAAGCATTTTCTTCCAGCAATGTCAAAAGCAGGCCCTGGTTTCTCTAAAAAACTTAATCTTCAGTACATACTAATGAGCACATGCTCAACTTCAAAGGAATACTCTCCAACGTTGAAGGGTATTCAATTGAAGTTCATGTGGATTTCATGCGATTTGGGCATGGTACTCAGATTTGAGTCTGAGAACGTACTTAAGTTTTTTCGAGAAACCGGGGCCAGGTCTTGTCAGGAAAACAGTTGCAAATCATTTACCTGAGGCGAGCTGTTGTGCGGAGTCATCTATCCCCTGGTTTCGTCTATCTATGATATAAATACCATAAGATTTTGGGTCTGCTACATGCTCCTTCATAAAACAACCAAACCAGACAGATTACTTGTCATACTTGGAATGCCCATCACAGTACACTCAGCTAGAAAAAAATATCAATAAATCTGTTAGTAAAGAAGAGGTCCGTGATTATCATGCTCAAAATTGATTTAACCCTTTCCAAAACAAGACCACC